>CM056059.1:187884887-188300255 GCA_029574335.1 Rana kukunoris
ACTATAAATAATAATTATTTATAAGTGAAGGTGTGTGATTAACATTGCTGTATAAAAATAAATTATGTGTGTGGGATTTTTGTGAAACACAAAATATTTTACTTTTTTGCATTGCACATGCTGTTGAATGTAATGTTCATAATCAAACCAAGAGCACATTTTATGTACTTGTTGTAACTGTTGTATAATATTTAATATCTCTTTATTACTGTGTGTAGATAGTGGAGCAGGCAGACGGTTTCACGCCTGATCAGCTCCTGGAGAGCTCCAGTTTGGACAGAGGCAGGAGAGCACCTGGTGCTACTTCGGATCCATCTCCTGCTATTGACAGCCAGATAAGCAGCCGGGAGTCTCGGTGTTTCCAGCGCTTCCTTCAAGAACCCTGCTGGGTTGCAGGGATTCCGAGTCCCTTAATGGCAGCAACCCCTAATGACACCTTTGTGACAGCTCTTTCCCAGGATTCCCTTTTAAGCCGGTGAAATATTAGCCACCAGCTTCCTGAGAAACCTGCTGGAGCACTACTGCACCTCTACAGTGTAATGTGAGCAAACAGACAGGGCATGGCCCTATCACTTTGTCACTATGACAGCTGCCCCTGGATGGACTAACCTCTACATGGAATCCTTACATATAGATAGATAGATAGATAGATAGATAGATAGATAGATAGATAGATAGATAGATAGATAGATAGATAGAAATATATATCTATAGATATAGATATATATCTATATATATATATATATATATATATATATATATATATATATATATATATATTATATATATATATATATTGTTAATAACAAAATTAATTTTATAAAATATTGACTAAACAATACTGTACATGTTAAAAAGTTATAATGGTTTATACAATCAGTGACACGAGGTAGATATACATAGTGTGTATATATATATAATGTATAGTGTATACACTATACAGTGTATACATAGACTATACACTATATACAATATATAGTGTATACATAGTGTATATATATAATAAATACATAGTTAGAAAGATATATATACATTTTTATTTATGTCATAGATATATTTCTATCTAATCCTCCTATATGCTCCTTCTTACTCTATATCATGCTGTCCATCTGCCTCTCTCTCTTTCTTTCTCTCTCTTTCTCTCTCTCTCTCTCTCTCTCTCTCTCTCTCTCTCTATATATATATATATATATATATATATATATATACACATGCACACAGACACCTTTATCTATTTTCCTATTACTGTATGTGTCAATTCTATCTATCTATCTATCTATCTATCTATCTATCTATCTATCTATCTATTAAGCTATCTTTATAATGTCTTTAAAGTAGGTGTCTACTATCTATGTCTAGAGAGGGAGAGAGAGAGCGAGCATCTTGTTAATATATATAGACATATGGTAGACAGATAGTAGATATATAGATAGTAGACAGATAGAAAGAGATAAGGAGAGGGGGAGAGAGAGAGACATAGCACTAGATATCTATATCATCCTGTTAATCTCTCTCTTTCTCTTTTATTTTTCCCTTTCTCTTTTTCACTCACTCTCAAAAAGAAAAAGAGAAAGACGTTAGTATTTGATAAATGGAATGAGAGAGAAGGAAAGTGTATACAAAAGTGTAGATAGATAGATAGATAGATAGATAGATAGATAGATAGATAGATAGATAGATAGATAGATAGATAGATAGATAGATAGATAGATAGATAGATATACTAGTAAGAGATAAACAGGTATAACAGAGAAATAGGAAAAGTTTGATAATAGATAAGATAGATAGATAGATAGATAGATAGATAGATAGATAGATAGATAGATAGATAGATAGATATACTAGTAAGAGATAAACAGGTATAACAGAGAAATAGGAAAAGTTTGATCATAGATAAGATAGATAGATAGATAGATAGATAGATAGATAGATAGATAGATAGATAGATAGATAGATAGATAGATAGGTGTCCTTTTATGAAGCAGTGAAATCTATTCACTGCTTCGTTCTCCGGCATTCACGGGGGAGATTTTTCTCCTCTGTGTGCCGGTTTATGAAGTGGAGAAGATCGCTTCACCCTTGGAGGAGTGAAGTGATCTTCCAACGCTTCAAACAGTGGAGAACGGCCCCTGATACTGGAATCTCGTGAGACTTCACGAGATTACAGTACCAGAAATTCACAGAAATACGGAGATGTCAGTTTATTGAGCAGTGATAAATTATCACTGCTCAGTACACTGACAGACGGCGTGGTTATTGCATTTAAAATAACGAGTCCCCCTACATAATATATATATGTATACACACACACACTATATATATACATGTATATGCACACACATTATATATATGAACATGTACACATTATATATATGTATGTATATATATGTATACACATAAAAAATTACAGGGGGACATGGTTACAGTGTTGGGGGGTCAGAACGAGGTAGAAGGAAGTTAAAAATCTTCCTCCTTCCTCCTCAGAACCCCGGGATTCCCTCTTCACTCCCCCTTCACCACCTCTGAGATGGTGAATCGGGGCATGTGAATTCTGACACAGATCACCAGTGAAGCTCTCAGATCACAGCTTCATAAACTGGCCGTTTCTGTGTCAGTCTATGAGACTTCACTGTGTGTAGAGATAATTGGCGGGAGAACAAATTCAAACACTTCTCCCCCCGATTATCTCTGTTTCATAAACTGTTTATGGGCTGTGATCAGTGGTGATCCTTGGGATCACCGCTGTTCACTGCTTCATAAACGGACACCATAGATAGATAGATAGATAGATAGATAGATAGATAGATATAGACAGAGAAAGAGTGGGGGAGAGAGAGGGGGAGAGAGAGAGAGAGAGAGAGAGAGAGAGAGAGAGAGAGAGAGAGAGAGAGATAGACCATTATCCCTTATCTATATCATATCACCTGACCATATATCCAGTGCAGGCCGTAAGTGAAGCTTCACCTAACACTTTAACCCCGTTATCCAGTGCATTGTTAGATGCTGTCCAGGTGACAGCACCATGGTGTCCTGTTCTCCAGTGCAGGGTTAGATGCTGCCCAGGTTACAGGACCATGGTGTCCTGTTCTCCAGTGCAGGGTTAGATGCTGCCCAGGTTACAGGACCATGGTGTCCTGTTCTCCAGTGCAGGGTTAGATGCTGCCCAGGTGACAGGACCATGGTGTCCTGTTCTCCAGTGCAGGGTTAGATGCTGCCCAGGTGACAGGACCATGGTGTCCTGTTCTCCAGTGCAGGGTTAGATGCTGCCCAGGTTACAGGACCATGGTGTCCTGTTCTCCAGTGCAGGGTTAGATGCTGCCCAGGTGACAGGACCATGGTGTCCTGTTCTCCAGTGCAGGGTTAGATGCTGCCCAGGTGACAGGACCATGGTGTCCTGCATGGAAGTGACAGGTGAGTATATGTCACACGGCAGGCTGGGAGGTCATGTTTACAGAGCAATTAGCAAAAGTGACACAAATAGCTCCAGATGTGAGGACACACCGCCCAGCTGCTGCTTTCGGATAACTCTATTCAGTGTTAAACCAATATGGAAAAACAGATAACACCTGAGCTCCCATAAAAAGCACACTCACCTCTGCTGACTGTCGGTATACAGAGCACCCTAATGACAATACCCCTCACACTGTCATTATCACTTATAGGTCATCCCAGAGATAAGGAGAGATAACCTTACATAAGTGACACACTCACTGCTCAGAGAAAATGTAAGGCAAGGGTGTATGAGTTGTATATACCTGTTAGAGAGGAGGTATGTATCTATTATTTCCTTTAAAAATACCCCATATATTTTAGAGGGAGAGAGAGAGAGGGGGAGAGGAGATGTGTATCTACATTTCCTTTAAAAGTATTCCATATATTTTAGAGAGAGAGAGGGGGGGGTGGCAGAAAGGAGATGTGTATCTACATTTCCTTTAAAAAATATTCCATATATTTTATAGAGAGAGAGAGGGAGAGAGAGGGAGGGGGGCAGAGAGGAAAATATTCCATATGTTTTATAGAGAGAAGGAGGGAGAGAGAGAGGGGGGAGAGGAGATGTGTATCTACCTTTCCTTTAAAAATATTCCATATATTTTAGAGAGGGGGAGAGAGAGAGAGAGAGAGAGAGAGAGAGAGAGAGAGAAGGAAAAAGAGAGATGTGTATCTATATTTCCTTTAAAAGTATTCCATATATTTTAGAGAGAGAGGGGGGAGGGGAGATGTGTATGTACATTTCCTTTAAAAAATATTCCATATATTTTAGAGAGAGAGGGAGAGGGAGAGGGTGAGAGAGAGAGAGAGAGAGAGAGAGAGAGAGAGAGAGAGAGAGAGAGGGAAAAAGAGATAGAATAGAGAAAATACATAATATGCAATATATATATATATATATATAAATAGACAGGTAGGAAATACTAAATAAAATAAAATGCTTTGATGCAAAAAAAACTTAGCACATATGTAGCATTCATAACATAATAATAATAATAATAATAATAATAATAATAATAATAATAATAGTAATAATAATTGTACTGACAATACCTTGTGTGAATTGTTAGAGATCCAGGCCTTGCTTGACTCTCTTGTTAGCTTGGACACAAGTAAGTTGTGTCCCGTGATGTCAGAGGCGTGCTCCAGCCAATCAGGGCGCAGCTGGCACTGATATTAAGGGAAAGTTAAAGGCTAGGCGCACAGCCTCCTTTATTTCCCCTGTCACTGACATTTAAACTGTGTGGCAGATTCTTATGTAGAAATTGGAGATCAAACCTGCCAGTTAACGAACTATCAAGGAAAGCAAAAGTCCCGAAGTGGACAGATCCTGGGAACTGGGGCTCACAAGCTGCAACAGGTAATAATAATCCCTGGATATGCCACTTTACAAGGCTAACCTGATGCTTTTGTAGTTTTTGTTTGCTTTGCCTGTCGGTTGAGAAGGACCTAGAATTAGATTTAGGAGGGTTTTGATTGTCTCCCTTGTCCTCTGCTGAGTATTGTATGGTGTATGGAGTCCTATGTACGTATTTTTAAAGGGGAATATGATACATATTAACATTAGATAAAGAAAACGACCCTAGAAGATTTTTACACCTTCAAAGGAAAATTATAAAACAGTTTGGTGAGATGGTTTGTCTGGCTGCTTGTAGCTTATACTTTGAGAAACGAAAGAATGTGATCTGCATAGCTGAGAGAGCTTTAAATCCTCATAGTTTGTGATTTGATCCCCATTTCGGAAGAACTTGTAATTAGCAATTCGCATCGGCTAAAGTACATGGGATTAAATTACAGTTTACTGGTCACTCCCTCCTCTCCTTCTGATGAGACAGGTTAGTTAGAAACTTACTTAAGGAAATTGAATTTCAAACCCAGAAAAAATAAATAAAGTATCTGCCTCTTTTTTTTGCTAGCTAGGAATTCAGTTGCAAATATTTGCAAAAGATTTTTTTTTTTCATTATTGTTATTTAATAATAGTAGTAGTAGTAGTAGTACTAGTAGCATTAGAATTATTATTATCATTATCAATGATATTATTGTTGTTCATAGTTTTTTTATAAATAATAATATGCATTAATAGTATTATTATAAATAATAATATGCATTAATAGTATTATTATAAATAACAATGTGTAATAATATTATTTATTAATTAATTAATTATTATTATCATTATCAATAATATTATTGTTGTTCATAGTTTAATTATAAATAATAATATGTATTATTGGTATTATTAAAAAATAATAATATGTATTAATAGTATTATTATAAATAACAATATGTATTAATTTTATTATTAAAATAATAATATGCATTATAATTATTATTATTTTTATCAATAATAATATTGTTGTTCATAGTTTTATTATAAATAATAATATGTATTAATAGTATTATTATAAATAACAATATGTATTCATATTATTATTAAAAATAATAATAGGTATTAATATTATTATTAAAAATAATATGTATTATTATAAAAAATAATTTGTATTAATATTATTATTATTATTATTATTATTATCAAGAATAATATAGTAACTAGTCTACTAGTAACAATAATACCAATAATAACAATAATCTTCCAAAAATAAAGTACATTAATAGGACAGTTTAACAAACGCAGAAAAATATTATAAAAACTCCAACAACCATATATATATCTCACCACCTGAAAACATTTTGCCACTTCAAAAATAATATATTAAAATAAAATTCTGTAATGCTTTCAATTCTACAATTTTTTGTATTTGAGGTGCCGACTTATACCAAAGGCTTTTGCATTTAAAAAAAATACAATTTTACCCAGACCCTCCTCTCTAATTAGAGATGTTTATTGGAGATTATGTTTATCCAGCTGTCATGCAGTGAAAAAAAAAACTGTCGCATAATTACCAGATAGGCTTTTCATATGCATATCAGTGTGATACAATCATTTGGTATTAGATATAAAATTTAATCCAATCCGTGCATCTTTAGATCCTTCTGGATGTGAGAAAAGAAGCACATGCTGTATGGAAAAATCGTCCCTAAAAAAAGCAGAATGTCACATTTCGGTGCAAAATGCCTTTGAACGCGCGCTAATATTTAACGCGCTGCTCAACTTGGCAACGTAAAGGACTCACACATATTACAGATGTCAGGAGGGGACAAACTGTTTGATAAATTGGCCTCTAATTGAAAATATATCATGTTAGCAGCGGTAGTCTAGATATGAAGGGTGGAAACGCTTGGTTTGATCTACAGCCTGGGATCTCCTGTCGCTAATAAAACTCACATTGAGCTGCTTAGAGACTTGATTAACAGGCAGATTTAAGAGTTACAAGACTCTCGGAACAGATTGTATTAATCAATAGCATAGCCAGTCAGAGGGTGATGTTCTTTTTTTTTCTGAATGCATTTTATTCCTTATATGAAGAATGGTATATATATATATATATATAGAGAGAGAGAGAGAGAGGACGAGGGCGAGAGCTAGAGGGAAAGAAAGAGAGAGAAAGAGAGAAAAAAAGAGAGAACGAGAAAAGAAAACTCTAATATATACATATATATATATATATATATATATATATATATAAAATATATATATATATATATATATATATATATATATATATATATATATATATATATACACACATACATATATTCTATATACAGTATTATTTTATATATAAATATATATATATATATATATATATATATATATATATATATATATATATATATATTCATATATTATTTATTGTGTGTAAGTGTATGACAAAGAGGGAAGGCGAGAGACAGAAAACTAAAATAGATATCCCCATAACATGTCCTAAAACATCTCAATCTAATATCAATATAGTTTATTATAGGGCAAGTTGCAGCATCCACTGAGACCATTATAAGTGCTGCATATATATTAACATCCTCTTAAATAAGTATATCTTTGTGTGTTTATATTTATATATATATATATATATATATATATATATATATATATATATATATATATAAATGTATATATAATATAATTTATATATTATATATTATATATATAAAACACAATTTTTTTTATATATATATATATATATATATATATATATATATATATATATATACAGTACTTGGAATATAATTCTTACATATTATTACATATTATACATCTTACTATATATATATATATATATATATATATATATATATATATATATATATATATATATATATATATATATACAGTACTTGGAATAAAATTCTTACATATTCTTACATATTATTACATATTATACATCTTACTGTATATATATATATATATATATATATATATATATATATATATATATATATATATATATATATATATATTAGAAAAATGGAACATGCTTTTTTTTTTTAGAGGGGATGTTTTTTTAATAAATAATATATATACCCTTTAAAAAATATCCCATGCATTATTTATTATATAAAAAAAACACCCCCTGTAATAAAGCATGTCCCATTTCTCTCCTAACGTTCACTGTATACAGAAGCCCTGTGTGTCATTGTTTTAAAAAAAAAGAGGATGTATTTCCATTTAACTCCATGTCTTGGATATTACCGAGCTCAAACACCGCCCCATGTACACAAATAGTCATTGGTTATCCTAGAGGCAAATGCATTTCAGTCTAACACGTCAGAATTGGTGTTTCTCCCTAGGTTCAAAGTGAACTGGACAAGGGGACTTTAAGCATTTTTCTGGGTATTAAAAAAGGTGACTTGCAGAATAGATATTAATATAAGGAGACATGCACAGGACTGCAAGATCCACTTTCACACTATACACCCCACCTAAATGACTATAGTATAAACCACTTCCTATCCTTAATAGACAACATGTATTATAATTATACTGTAAAACCCTACATAGAATACAAAACACCTTCATGAACAGAAATTGCCTTGAAAAATATTCATTAGGCAACCTTCAAATTTACAGACAATCTCCAAGATGCTACAATAGTAGAACATGACATGATACTATATTATAGATACAATCTTCAAAAATATGTTGCAAAATATACAATTAATAAGAACCCTGAAGGAATTAATGATTACAATATTTTCTATCAAAATGTCAAGAATACTGGTATTTGAGGATGACAAGTAACATTTAGCTTAATGGCTCCTATAAGTGTCTTACTATTTAGTTCAATGGATCCTATATAAGTGTTTTAGTTTTGGGTTCAAAAGATCCTATATAAGTGTTTTACTATTTATTTCAATTTGTATATATTACTATTGAGTTCAATAGATCCTACCATATAAGTGTTTTACTTGGTGGGAAAATAAAAACTTTTTGACCTTGTTTGTCTAATTTTACGCCCAAGTAGCCTTCTGCTACAGTAACACTTTTGGATGTATGCTTAGGCAATACAAGTAATTTTATATGGCCTCAGAAACACAAAATTCACTATGTAGATTGAAGGATACAGTTAAGACCCTAGAGCACTCACCTTTACAGAATGTAACTGACACAGTCCTGCCCCTTGCCTAGCCTCCATTAGTATGACGTCACTTGTATTCATTAACTCCCTCCCCCTTATCATTTTTTTTTTCTACTAAAACTTTTTTTTCTTTCTTTCTCTTTTGGGAAGACACACAAAGCCTTAGTCTGCCCTAGGGAGAAATAGGACCACGATTCAAGGAAAGGCATTAGTTGCTGTTAATCCCAACGGTTGCTAATTGAGAGGTGGTTTAAAAAAAAAAAAAGGATGAAGGGGGAAAACTGAAAAATTGCCTGGGAAATGGGATAGGATCATTTATTGCTGTGGAAGGCAATGTCATTATTTTAAAAGAGAAAAAGTAAGACAAAAGAGTAACCAAGGCCTAAAAAGGACTGCAAGACTTAGGACTGGGTTTATAATTAAAACTTTATCATTAAAAGTTGTAAACTACACTTTTTTTCTTTTTTTTTTTTATGGGTTAACTGATGACACGGTTCATTTAATACTACCAAAAAAAAGCAGGCTCTTTTAATGGACATGGGTATGTAAAAGTGCATAGTGCTTCATTAACCCTTTCACTGCTGAAGTGGCCTGTTCAGCAATGACCTGCTTTCAACCAGTAGCTCGGTCGGGATCCACATGTCCCTCTATGTCCATCATGCATGCAGCATCCCAGCATTTCAGAAATTGCTTAACATGATCATGCAATGTTTTGTTTGATGTTTGAATGTGCCTTACAAGCTGGTGAAAAAAAGGGATGGGGCCCTCTACTGTACATAATGCTCCTGTCATTCTAAATACTCCCAAGTGACTGACATTTCAATTATTTCAAACATCTATTTACCTGTCTCTTCTCCTATAGCCTCGATAATACATCCAATTGAGAAAAGATCAAAAATTGAATATAAGAAGTAATTGGATTGTAAAATACAACTTTGTGGGTGAAGATAAACTTTCCTGATTACTCCAGAATAATGTCTGAGTATAGAAAGAATTAGGGAAGGATGGGGGTTTAATCTATAATTCCCCTAACACTGGTTGTTACAGTCTGAATGGTCCAAGATAGATAGATAGATAGATAGATAGATAGATAGATAGATAGATAGATAGATAGATAGATAGATAGATAGATAGATAGATAGATAGATAGATAGATAGATAGATAGATCAATGACGATGGAAAAAGGATAGATAGATAGATAGATAGATAGATAGATAGATAGATAGATAGATAGATAGATAGATAGATAGATAGATAGATAGATAGATAGATAGATAGATAGATAGATCGATAGATAGATAGATAGATAGATAGATAGATAGATAGATAGATAGATAGATAGATAGATAGATAGATAGATAGATAGATAGATAGATAGATAGATAGGATGAGAGAGAAATAAATAGATAGATCCTCTTTTTTCTCTCTCTCTCTATACAACAGTTGTAGTGAGAGATAGATAGATAGATAGACAGACAGACAGACAGACAGACAGACAGACAGACAGACAGACAGATAGATAGATAGATAGATAGATAGATAGATAGATAGATAGATAGATAGATAGATAGATAGATAGATAAAGGATAGATAGGCTGACAGAGAGAACATATTATATGACAAAATAGATAAATAATAAATATATGATAGATAGATAGATAGATAGATAGATAGATAGATAGATAGATAGATAGATAGATAAACAGATAGACTGATGATAGATAAACAGATAGACTGATGATAGATAGATAGATAGATAGATAGATAGATAGATAGATAGATAGATAGATAGATAGACAGACTAGAGAGAGAAAGGATAGGCTGACAGAGAGAACATAATATATGACAAAATAGATAAATAATAAATACATGATAGAAAGAAAGATACAAAGATAGATAGATAGATAGATAGATAGATAGATAGATAGATAGATAGATAGATAGATAGATAGGATGAGAGAGAGTTAGAGAGAGATAGAGATACATAGATAGATTCTCTTTCTCTTTCTCTCTCTCTCTCTCTCTCTCTCTCTCTCTCTCTCTCTCTCTCTATACAACAGTTGTAGTCAGAGATATATAGATAGATAGATAGATAGACAGACAGACAGACAGACAGACAGACAGACAGACAGATAGATAGATAGATAGATAGATAGATAGATAGATAGATAGATAGATAGATAGATAGATAGATAGATAGATAGATAGATAGATTTTGATTATAGAGGGACAGAAAGAAAGAGAGAGAGAGAGAGGGGGGGGGAGAAAGTGACAGAAAGAAATGGTAACAGAGAGATAGAATGGTAAATAGCGATAGATAGATAGATAGATAGATAGATAGATAGATAGATAGATAGATAGATAGATAGATAGATAGAATTATAAGTATATAGTATATAGTATAATTCATAATTTTGCTGGGTGTAATGCATTCTATCTCTCTATCCCACTATAGATATAGAGAAAGACACAGATATGGCATGTTCTGTAGAATGTTCTGTAGAATGTTCTGTGGGAATATTAGAATCATCCTGTGTATAGATGTATCTATAGGCAGGTTGTAGACAAGCAATGCAGGTGTGCAGGGTGGACAGGGGCCCAATGTGTAGGAGGAGTGTGGGGGTCTCTTTGTGGAGGGGGGCATCCTAGGAAGTGTAGGATTTGTATAGAGGGAGAGTAGAGGGGCCCCGTGTGGAGTAGTATGAGTGCCTGTGTGTAGGCCGAGGGGGAATGACAGGCAGGCAGCTCATTATCCAGCTCCCATTGAGGCGTCCTTTCACTAACATGCAAACTCTCTGGCAGAGTCGTTTGTCTCTCCATTGTACTTTATTTAAGAATGCAATGCCTGTCACTCCCCTCATTCACTGTCCACATACTTTATTGATGAGCTGTG
This sequence comes from Rana kukunoris, assembly GCA_029574335.1. Classification (NCBI taxonomy): domain Eukaryota; kingdom Metazoa; phylum Chordata; class Amphibia; order Anura; family Ranidae; genus Rana; species Rana kukunoris. The sequence continues at coordinate 187,896,746 of CM056059.1, forward strand.
ACTTTTAACACTTTCACATGTCAAGAAAAGTCAAGTGTATACATCTAATACTTTATTTTCTCCGCTCACATTCCACTTCACCACTCTCTCTCTTTCTTTTTCTTCTTCTTTTTGTCTTTTTTATTTTTTTTTCTCTCTGAACTGTATTTTTAGTCATTTTTCCCCCTGCTCAGAACTTGTGAAATCAACAATTAAGTCAACCAGTGATCAAGCTGGTACTTTAAATGTAACCTTAAAAGTAGCGCCCAGGGGATGCTTTGGGGTGTAGTGAGGTGTGCATTAATAGTGCAGCACAGGACAAATGTACTTTATGGTGTGTGGTCACAACATACAGAAACTCACTGCCCCCCCATTACTAACTGACACCTTCAGCCAGCATATGTCAAGGCACAATGACACCCTGACACAGCACTTGTGTTCTCTACTCACTTCCAACCACTTAACTAAAAATGAATATTAATAACAATAGCAGCAACCAAAGTACCATAGTCTAGGGATAAAAAATATACATCTATCCATTATATTTATGTGTGTGTGTGTTTGTGTGTGTGTATATATGTATAGATATATGTGCCTATATATCTATATATATATATATATACTTTTTTAAATAAAATAAAGATTACACATATATATATTCAGCTGTACAGTACTAGTATAATATACATTAATGTATACCTAGACTGTACATCATAATATATATGTATATATATATATATATATATATATATATATATATATATATATACTCCAGGAATAAAATGAGAAACTACACACACACATATATATATATATATATATATATATATATATATATATATATATATATATATATATATATATATATATATATACATATATATATACACATTTTATTACTTATTTATACATCTAATTCTATCATCTCTCTCGCTCTCTCGCTCTCTCTCTCTCTCTCTCTCTCTCTCTCTCTCTCTCTCTCTCTCTCTCTCTCTATATATATATATATATATAAATGATCTGTTTATTTGCCTATCATTGTATGTCACATATATCTTTCTATCTTATACCTTGCCGTATCTGTCCTTTCTTTCTTTCTTTCTTTCTTTCTTTCTTTTTTTCTCTTTAATCTATCTATCTATGTGTCTATCTATCTTATATCTATATTATACATTTACAGTATCTGTCTTTCTTTCTTTCTTCCTTTCTCTTTTATGTACCTATCTATCTATTTGTCTATCTATCTTTTATTTTTTATGTATCTATCTAGCAATATATTCTGTTCATTCTATCCTTTCTCTTTCTAATGTATCTATTTATCTATCTATCTTTTACATTTACAGTTTCTTTCTTTCTTTCTTTCTTTCTTTCTTTCTTTCTTTCTTTCTTTCTTTCTTTCTTTCTTTCTTTCTTTCTTTCTTTCTTTCTTTCTTTCTCTTTAATCTATCTATCTATCATTTATTTTTGTATGTATTTATCTAGCAATATATTATGTTCTATATGTCTGCCTATCTATCCTTTCTCTTTCTAGTCTATCTATCTATCTATTTATCTATCTTATATCTATCGTATACATGTATCTTGTCTTTCTTTCTTCCTTTCTGTTCTTTCTTTCTTTCATATATCTATCCATCTATCTATCTATCTATCTATCTATCTATCTATCTATCTATCTATCTATCTATCTATCTATCTATCTATCTATCTATCTATCTATCTAGGCTTCGGGCCCAGTAACACAATCTGCTGCTAATTCTCTTGTTTAACCTGATTGCCCCCTAACTCTACAAGTTATTTATACATTACCACAATAGTGTCCTCTTCCTCCCATTACCTGCAGGCAAAATAGTTCTTGTCCTGTTGATTGGAAAACATCTGCCACATAAAAAAAAAAGTAAAACTGACTCTAATGTGATGGTGTCTTTGATAATAAAAAAAAAAATAAAGACAGAAAGAAAAACAGTCAACAAAGACACGTGGAAGAAGTTTGCAAATGTTTGCTGAAGAGAGAAGGACACTTCAGGCATTTTTCTGAAGAGTGCTCAATAAACTCAAGTCAATGGCAGTTCACTCCTTGTGTTCTGAGACTTCAGGTTTTGTAAAAAAAAAAAAAAAAAAACCGAGCTGGCCGGGAGCCATTCACAGCTCACAAAGCCCCTGTCTTCCAAATATTTATGCTCTTTACATCTGAATGATATTTTGCTCATCCCCATTGTCTTCTGAGGCTTTTTTAGGAAAATGCAAATCGCCCCCCTATTCACACACACCAAATAGCTCTTTACAACGAAAATGCTACTTACAAGGAAAATGATTTCATTCCTATTGAGAGCAGTACACAATTAGCAGGGACACCACTGGAGGTGGAGGGAAGAGGCAGGTGAGTGATACCTTCTAGTGGATTTAAAATATATATTTATATATTGTCCTTAGATCATAAAAAGTTTGGACGTCAAAAAATCCTTAAAAAAAAAAAAAAAAAAAAAATGAGAGTTAAATCCAATAATGATATCTTGAACCAGCTTGTAAAAGTGGCGTTAGTGTGACAAACACATACTTATAGAGAGGGGAAAAATACACAGTTAAAAAAAAAAAAATCTGAGCAGAGGAAGAGAAAAAAAATCAGCTGTATTCATATTCAAAGGCAGGAGCCAATGGGGCCAGGCGTTGGGGGGGAGCAGCCAATAGACAGTGGCGAGGCTAGCCCAGTGCTTTGCATAAAGCAATATTTTGTGTGCGGGGACAGCTTTTCATTTGCATGTCTGGAGTGATTAGTGGGTTTGAAAGCAAGCCCAAGAACAGGCTCATTTCCCGCTCTGGTGGAGAGGCAGGAGGAAGTGTTTTCCTGGGAGATGATGACAGAGGTCAGCCTGTGCTAATGGGCCAGTGAAGAACAGTGGAGGCGAGGCACAAGAAGAGACTACACATACATTAATACCCTTCACCCATCACCAATCAGCATAGGTGTGCTCTGTGCCTGCCACTGCACTCTACACACTCTGCACTGCACTGCCTGCCTGCCTGCCTGCCTCCCCCTCTACCTCCTGCACCCACTGACAGCCTCGCTTACTGTCAATCTCTGTCTCCTCTTCACAAGGCAGCAACCATCGAGCCTCGGTGCCTGGGAACACCGCTTTTATTTCCTCATCACTACACATCAGGGACTCAGCTTCGCTCATTACAGCCAGATTCATCCTCATTCATCCAAGGGGGGAGTGTGACAGCCTGGGATGCCTCTGCAAGGTGAGTGAGAGCTTGGGTGGGCACACTGGTGGGTGAAATCCCTGATCACAGTCCTTGATTACACTTGTGGATACACTTTCTGATCACTTGATCGTGTTTGTGGGTACAGTTTTTGGATCATTTGTGAGTGCAGTGCTTTATTAGGATTGTAGGTACGGTCTACGATCTCTTGTGGGCACAGTGCCCGATCAGTTGTGGGCACAGTCCTTTATTACACTTCTGATCACTTGTGGATACAGTCCTTTATTAGTCTTGTGGGCACAGTCCTTGATCACATGTAAGGACAGTCCTTTATTATACTTTCTGATCACTTGTGGATGCAGTCCTTGATCATGTTTGTGGGTACAGTTTTTTGATCATTTGTGAGTGCAGTGCTTTATTAGGATTGTAGGTACAGTCTATGATTTCTTGTGGGCACAGTTCCCGATCAGTTGTGGGCACAGTCCTTTATTACATTTGTGATCACTTGTGAGGACACTTGTGCTCAGTCCTTGATCGTTTTTGTGGGTACAGTTTCTTGATCAGTTGTGAGTACAGTTCTTAGACTTGTGGGCACAGTCCTTGATCACATATAAGGACAGTCCTTTTTTAGACTTCTGGTCACTTGTGGATACAGTCCTTGATAGTTTGTGTGGGTACAGTTTCTCGATCAGTTGTGGGTACAGTCCTTTATTAGATTTGTAGTTACAGCCTTTGATTACTTGTAGGCACAGTCCTTTATTACACGTCTGATCGCTTGTGGATACAGCCCTTCATCACTTGTGGGTGCAGTCCTTTATTAGACTTGTGTAGGTACAGTCTATGATTTATTGTGGGCACAGTACCCGATCAGTTGTGGGCACAGTCCTTTATTACACTTCTGATCGCTTGTGTATACAGTCCTTGGTCGTTTTTGTGGATACAGTTTCTTGACCAGTTTTGTGTACAGTCCTTTATTAGATTTGTATGCACAGCCGTTGATTACTTGTAGGCACAGGTCCTTGATCACTGGTGGGTTCAGTCCTTTATTAGACTTGTAAGTAGTCATTGATTACTTATCAATACAGTCCTTTATTAGACTTGTGAGTAGTCATTGATTACTTATCAATACAGTCCTTTATTAGACTCGTGGGTACAATCCTTGATGACTTGTGGGCACAGTATCTGATCAGTTGTGGGTCTTTGATCACTTGTGAGCCTTAATTAAACTTATTGGTACAGCCCTTAATTACATGTGTGTACAGTCCTTTAATTACACTTGTGGGCAGTCTTTGGCCCCTTGTGGGTACAGTCCATGATCTCTTGTGAGTACAGTCCCTGATCACATGTGGGCACCTTGTTTACACAGTCCATTATGAAATATGGGTCCAGTTCCAATTGCGGACACAGTCCTTGATCAACTGTGGGTACAGTTCCAACTGTGAGTACAGTTCCAATTGTGGGTAAAGTTCCTGATCACTTGTGGACACAGCCTCTGATCATACTTGTTGGCATGGCCCTTGCCCACACTTGCAGGCACCATGTACGGTTACTGGGGGTTTACAAATTGTTGTGCTGCTTTGAAGCATGCAGAGCATTAGTAGTGGATTAGTGGGAAAGTTTGGGTTGTGTTAATTGTAGACTGAGGTTTGTATTGTTGTGCTGAAACATGGTTGTGCCAAGGGCTCTGAAATATAACAGGCACACTGAGCTACCATCTCCCTGTATAGATCCTGAGAACCAAGCTGCACCCCCTTTGTGATAGTTGTGTAGCTCTGTTCACAGTTGTGTTGCTGTATTTCTATGTTAATCGTTGTGTAGCTAAACTCCCAATTTCTAGTGCTGTACTACTAGAAGATTTTTTTTATGGAGCTATACTCAAATTTGTTTAGCTGTACTGCTATGATTATTGCTGTGTAGCTATACTTACATTTGTGTATTTGTAATGCTATGACTATGATAATTGTTATGTAGCTTTACTCACATTTGTGTATCTGTAATGCTATGATAATTGTTGTGTAGCTATACTGACATTTGTGTATCTGTAATGCTAAGATAATATAGTTATAATCACAGCTTTGTAGCAGTTATGTTTTAAAAACTGGTGTGTAGCTTTAATGGCAATTGTTGTGTAGCTGTACTTACAGTTGTGTAGCTCTAATACTATGATAATTATTGTGTAGTTGTACTCACAGTTGTGTAGCTGTAATACTATGATAATTATTGTGTAGTTGTACTCACAGTTGTGTAGATGTAATATAATTATTGTGTAGTTGTACTCACAATTGTGTAGCTGTAATACTATGATAATTGTTCTGTATCTGTAATACTATGATAATTGTTGCGTAGCTATAATACTATGATAATTGTTGTGTAGCTGTACTCACAGTTGTGTAGCTGTTCTGTTATGATAATTGTTGAGTAGCTTTACACACGGTTGTGTAGCTGTACTGCTATGATAATTGTTGTGTAGCTGCAATGCTAACATTGTTGCATAGCTGTGTCCACATTTGTGTAGCTGCACTGCCTTGATAGTTGTTGTGTAGTTGAACTCACAGTTTGTTGTGTTGTTGCACTCCTTCTGTGATAGTTGTGTAGCTGTCCCCGGTCGATGATTGTTGTGTATCTGTAGCTACATTTGCGTCCTTAGCTCTCCTCTAGCTTCCTATAGAAAATGTAATTGTGTCTTCAAAAGGGTTACTTTTTTAAAAAAATATTAAAATATCCACATTAACCCTTTCTGCACCCACCGCCATTGGCCGTCTAATTAAAGTTAATTAAATAATATTTTATTTATTTAATTGCTCTCTCTCCAGCCACTATGCAGTAAAAAAATAATAATTATAACAATAATAATATTAACCCGTTTTGTTGCTGTTAATATTTGCAACGGGATTTTTATTTATATGTATTTCGTTGTCCTTTGCATGAACACAGAGCAGTAGAATAAGTTGTAACATGCTAAACATAAGTGTGATTATTGTAGTTTTAATGGTTCGTTAAAGGGGAGATTTTTTTTTCCATGTCATTTTTTTTATTTTATTTTTTTCGTTCAAAAAATAAAAATAAATAGAGATGCTAAAAAATAGGCATTTTATTGAGAATTTTTTTTTTTTACTTTTCTTTTTTTTTCCTCGCTCCAAACCTCTTCAATGCCTTCTCTTTTGTAATTGTCTATTGCCAATTGAGCACCCCCACGGGGCTGTTGTGTGGCTTTACAACCCCCCTAACAACTCACACAATTACCTCTAAAAATAAATAAATAACTTTGTTAATTTTTCCCCCAAATTTGTAATCAGAACGATTTTTTTTACCCGAAATAAGGTCTCTGCAAAAAATAGAAATAAAATAAAAAAAGTGTATTTTTTTTCTTTAGTAAGTTAGTAGAGGGGCTGTATGACTCTGCCAGGGACACTTTGGTTTGGCTGGATGTACTGAATAAAAACACTGTTGGCTTTGTTAACTGGCCTCACCCCCTCCTGGTTCTACTTTTTAAGGCACTGAGGCGAGGTAGACAGCGTGTGTCAATGTACAGTGGAAAATATAAGACCTAAACAGCCAAAGCAAAAGAGTAAAAAAAAAAAGCGAGAGTTTAAATTAATACCCATGCAAAGAGCAATCCATGAAAATATTATCAACACTCTTGTGTCACCCAGCTGTTGGTCTTAACTCCATATCTAATTAGTAGGCAGGACTATGGTTTCTATGGTAACATTTTGCCCTGTAATCTTTTTTTTTTCATTCCCCTAAAATATTTAAATCTTAAACATATTATTGATGCAGTTCCAGAGTTGCTCATTTTTTTTCGTCTTGTAGAGTTTGGAAATAGACGGTAAGGTGATGCCATGGGAAAATTATTTCAAGAGTAATTAAAGTGTAATGGGATTTTAAGCGTGTGTGTAATAATATTTTAAAAAAAATCTGTAATAGTTGTCATTATTAGTAAACTTAATACACTTTTTTTGTCCTAGAGGGAAATTACTAAGAGCAGATGCTGAAGTGGGCACTTCCTTTGGGAGAAGAAACGCAATTTTTAGGTAAGTTTGAGAAAATATTTGTTGTTTCTGTTATTATTATTATTATTATTATTATTATAAGTACGTTTTTTTTAAATTACAAAAATAATTTTTCCTAATATATACATTTATTTACTTAGCTTAATACTCCTTTTTTTAAAAAAAATATATAACTATTTAAAAAGAAACAAGTGCAATAACAATATTAATAATAATGAGATAGGTATAACTAGACAGAAAGTGGAGAGGAAATGAGGGCCATTTTCCCAAAGCTGTGCCGTAATTAATAGGAAAATCTGTTTATGTATTAATAGAATTCCGTAAAGGGACCACGTGGGAATATAGTGCAAGCAGGCAAAATGCAGAACAGTAAGTAACACTTTTTTTTTTAAATAGCTACAAAATAAATTAGGGGGGTTTTCTGTCAGATTCTTTTATTCTTTTGTGGGTCTGAGGTGGCATCAATCAATTAAACTGGGTGATTTATTTTATGACCTTCTAATATTTTTAAAGCCTGTTAAGGGACTTTAGCTAAACTGTCAAAGTTATTTACAGCAGCCAGAATAGTGAATGGTGAAGGTTTTATTTTTTTATTTTCAAATGGCTTTTAAATGCACATGTATATATATATATATATATATATATATATATATATATATATATATATATATATATATATATATATATATATATATATATATATATATATTTATATATATATAATCTTTGTGCTGAAATTGCTGTTTAATGGCCAGTTGACTGCCTTCTTTTGCCACAATGCACTATTTTTAGGATCCTTATTGTCGCTAATGACCGCTGTTTTATTGATCTTCTATTTTGTGTTGTTTTGGAGTCTTTAGTGTTGTGCTGTGTTGTGTCGGCATGGCTTTGGCAAGGACGATTTCCTTACAAAAGGAGGAAGTTTATTTTTATTTTTTAAATCTTATATGCAGTTTTGTTTTTGTTTGTTTTTTATTGGAGGGTTTGTGTCTTCTTCTATAGGCTATTTAAAGTGGAATAAGATTGCATCCTGGTTGTGTTTGAAATTTGCCACAGTGCTAAAATAGAGATAAATGTCATTAGGGCTGGAGAGATACATAACATACATGTTGACTGTGAGACCAACATAGGGGCAGCGGTTTGCAAGATGTCCATCAAAAAAATTATATATATATATATATATAGATATATAGATATGTTGATATATATGTTTATATATTTATATATCTATATATCTATCTATCTATCTATATATATATATATATATATATATATATATATATATATATATATATATATATATATATATATATATATATATATATAGATAGATATATATATATAGATATATATACATATATATATATGAAAAATGGATATATATTTTAATTGTGTTTATTTAAATAATATATAATACAAACACATTATGCTTAAATTGCATTAAATTGTTTTTGTGCACCCATTAGAAGGGTATGTCTGTTTATCTATCTCTCTCTCTCTCTCTCTCTCTCTCTCTCTCTCTCTCTCTCTCTGTGTGTGTGTGTGTGTATAGAAATATATATATATATACACACACAGTTTAGAGAGAGAAGAGAAAGGATATATAGATAGACAGACAGTTTAATGCAATTTTAATGTGTTGTTATCTTCAATTGTAATCTAGATTAAGGTTGATTCCAAATTTAAAATGAATGACTACTAGTAAGTATAAATAATATATGTTTATGTTATTTATTTTATTTTATTTATATATATTTATTTATTTATTTTTTCCCCTTTGTGGGGTATTTTTATATTCTATACTGTTGAAAGATTTGCCATGTTACACAGGCTGGGTGCAAATTGTTGATCGAGAAAGGCTGTTTTGTTTTATAAATTGATGGCATGGCATAGGAAGGGTTAATGCCCTCGAAAAATAGAACATAGCATTAATTTGTCTTGTATATTCACGGTTTGACCTATATAAAGTGTGCTCTTATAGGGGCAATCTGTGTCGGAAAATGTCATTACAAGGTTTCTGGTTGTGCCGATCTTTATCGGTCAAGCCCCCTCCCCCCTGTTACTTTTTTTGTAAGATTATTTTGGGGTGGCTCGCGTTAAGGTCATCGCTGGCTTGTATGACAACAATTCCTGGGGGTCTAAAAAAAAAAACAGGGGCTCCAAATCAGGACCATATGCTTTCTTATTAGCTGTTTAGGAGTGGCTAATGATCGCCAGAGAGCCGCAGTCCTTAGCCCTCCCGAGGGAAATCAGATCATGATGAAGACTTTAACCTTTTAAGTGAAATTTTGAGTTTTCGCCATTGTCAGTGTCATTTCTAAGTTGATAAATGGCCGCGGCAAATGACATTCCTGGAGGGGATGGTGTGCGGGGGACAGGTGCCTGCAGCAAAAATTAAAAGTCAATAAGTGGATTTTTATTGTCGACAAATTTGTGGGGCGACTTGAATGGAAGCAGACAGTCGTGGGATCTCCATCACTCTTCGCTCTTTCTGGGCGGCTCTGGCGCTAATATCTCCGAAATATCGCTTAAGAATAGGCGCAAATTAGACATGTGGCAAGTTAGAATTTCCCTGGGTGGCTTACCCTTCTCAGATCAAGAAAATGTCATCTATTTTTGTTATCTAAATACTTTTTGTTTCTAAGCTTTCCTGGTCTGTCCTAAACTTTTCGCCCAAGTTTATTTATTTCTTTGTTTAGAGTTGGGGTGATTGCAGTTGGTGGGAAAAAAAATCACAAACGCTGTCTCCATTTCCATATTTTAGGCTCAGCGTTTAGAGGCAGAACAAAAACCCCTTTTGGTTTGCGTTTTTGATTGGAGCTTCTAGCAGAAAAAAAACGCAAAACTCTCCTAAACTCTGCTCAATGCACACTGGGCTTAAAAAAAAAAAAAAACGTCTGTTCTATTTGGAGTAAAAAACGCTCATATAGAGCATTTTTGTGTACAAAGTCTAGAAGAGTTTAGGAGTTTCATGTTTTTCTGCCTCCCAACTCCAATCAGAAAGAAGAACCAGAAGGGTTTTTACTGCCTCTAAAGTTACAAACTCAAAATAAGCCTCTTAAAGAGCTGCTTCTACAGTCAGAACACAAAACTCCTGTAGAAGCAACGTTTGTATTACGCGTGTGCATGGGAGCTCAACTTTGTACAAAAAATGCACTGGCTCCATGCACACTGGGAATTTTTTTTTCTGCCAGGGCAACTGGCATTTTTTCTGAGCCCAGTGTGCATGGAATCTAGCTTGGACCCATTGCTGACCAAGTTGCCTATACATTGTACTGAGAGGGTTAATTCACAAATATATATATATATATATATATATATATATATATATATATATATATATATATATATATATATATATATATATATATATATACATATATATATATCTATATAATATAGATCTATATCTTTATATATATAAATATCAATCTATATATAGATAGATAGATATAGATAGATAGATAGATAGATAGATAGATAGATAGATAGATAGATAGATAGATATAGATAGATGTATATAGATAGATAGATAGATAGATAGATAGATAGATAGATAGATAGATAGATAGATATAGATAGAGATAGATAGACAGATATAGATAGATAGAGATAGATAGATAGATATAGATAGATTTAATGAAGAGGGGGTTAAAATGTCAGTTTATTGTGAGGATTTGGGTTGCATGCTGTCAAGAGGGTATCTACAAATCAATCCAATAAGGTAAAAGTCATTTTAAATGTAAAGCCCCTTCACTCGCCTAATTTACTAAATGTTGTACTTTACGTCCAACCCAAATCTGCATTGCCTCTACGCTCATTTTCTTGTACCTTCTGGCAAGAAGTTGTCCAACTTCTAAATTGCCCCACTGTTATAGCCAAGGGACGCATATAAAATGTGGTGTAAAGGGTTAATCAAAATATAAAATATACATTTTATAGTGAATCTCCCTTAAAAAACATGTTCTGTCCTTTTCAGCCTTGAAAATATATTTATTAGCTGTACCCCTTAAAAAAAAAATAATTATGAATGTAAAGGCACCCTTGTTTCCAGCTCATTTATTAAAGAGTGTGATACTTTACCTCTAGCTGAAACCTGCATTGCTTTTAACTTTCATTTTCCTTGTCAATAATCTGCAGGCGAGAAGTGGTCACTATTTTAACTAATTAATGACCAAGCTATGCTTATAGATAATGATTAAAAATATAAATTTTGAATTAAAAAAGGAATGGGAAGTAGCAGCCTTAAAAAATATGAAAGATGTGCCCCTCCACCCTTAAAAAATAAAAAAATAAAACTTGTGCATTCACTGTTAGAAAATTAACGGTTGTGCCCCTTCACCCTTAAAAATGACAGTTGTGCCCCTCTACCCTTAAAAATGACAGCTGTGCCCCTTACCCTTAAAATTTACAGTTGTGCCCCTCCACTCTTAAAAATTACAGTTGGGCCCCCTCACCCTTAAAAAATATGAAAGTTGTGTCCTTCCACCCTTAAAAAATAAAACCTGTACACTTTACCTTTATAAAATTACAGTTATGCCCCTCCACCCTTAAAAATGACAGCTGTACCCCTTGACTCTTAACAAATATTAGAGTTGTGCCTTTCCGCCCTTTAAAAAATATAAGACCCATGCTCCTTCACTCTTAAAAAAAATACAGTTGTGCCCCACTAACCTTAAAAAAGGCAGTTATAACCCTTGACTCTTAAAAATATTAAAGTTGTGCCCTTCTATTCTTTAAAAAATATATATAAACCTGTTCTCCTTCACTCTTAAACAAATTACAGTTGTGCCACTCCACCCATACAAATGACAGTTGTGCCCCACTATCCTTAAAATATATAAAAGTTGTGCAGTTCCACCCTATAAAATTGAGAAACGTGTGCACTTTCATCCTTAAAAAAATCATAATATTTCTGAATGAAAGGACCCCCCCCCCCCTGCATTACGCTTTATCTCTTTATCTAATCTGATGGCAAGAAGTGGTCCCTCTGCTAATTTGACCCATTGATGCCAAGGGATGTCTATAGATTGTGGTGTGAGGGGTTAATAAAAAATATTTTAAGTAAGAATTAAAAAGAAGGTAATTAAAAGTGGCAGTTTGCATAGTGAACATCCTGCTGTAAAAATATAAAAGTTGTGTCCCCACCCTTAATAATAATTTTGTATTTAATGACCCCCTCAAACATATCTTACACCTAACTGAAATCCGCGTTGTTAAATGCTCATATTTCTAACCTTCAGGCAAGAAGTGGTCCCACTTTATCTCGACCTATTGATGATCAAGGCATGCCTATAGATTGTGGTGTGAGGGGGTTCATGAAAAATATAAATATACAATTTCATAGAAGGTAATAGGAAGTTGCCAGTTTGTATAATGAACATCTTTTAAAAATATAAAAGTAATCTGCAGGCAAGAAGTGGTCCCTCTTCTAATTTGACCCATTGATGACCAAGAATGCCTATAGAGTGTGGTATTAATGATAAATACTTAGAATTTAATGGAAGGTAATAGGAAGTGCTAGTTTGTATAATGAACATCCTTAAAAAAAATAATACAAGTTTTGCCTCCCATTCCTAAATAATCTGCAAGCAAGAAGTGGTCCCTCTTCTAATTTGACTCATTGATGACCAATAGATGCCTATAGATTGTGATGTGAGGGGGGTAATGAAAAATATAAATCTATCAATAAATAGACAGCAATAGGAAGTGCCAGTTTGTATAAGGAACATCCTTTACAATATAGAAGTTATGACCCCCCCCCCCTATCCTTACAAAATTTACTAGAAAGAAGTGGTCTCTATTTCAATTTGACCCATTGATGACCAAGGGATGCCCATATATTGTGGTGTGAGGGGGATAATTTGTACAATGAAACTCTTTTAGAAATATAAAAATTGTGCCCTTGTCCTTCAATAAAATGCAGGCAAGAAATGGATAATCTTCCAAATTGGCATATTGATGACCTAGGGGTGCCTATAGGTTATGGTGTGGAGGCTGTAATTAAAAATCTAAAGTTGAAATTAAAATAAATGGGAAGTTGCAATTTGTATACCAAACATCCTTTACAAATATAAAAGTTGAACCCCGCCCCCCTTCCTTAAATAATCCTCAGGCAAAAAGTGGTTGACTAATTCATGATTAAGGCATACCTATAGATTGTGGTGTGGGTATTGTAATGAAAAAAATATAAAGTTGGAATTAAAATAGAAAGGTAACAAAAGTGACAGTTTGTATAATGAACATCCTTTAAAAATACAAAAATTGGTCTTTCTTCTACCCACTGATGACCAAGGGATGTCTACAGAGTAAAGTGTCAAAGAAAAATATAATGTTATAATTAGAATAGAAGATAATAGAAAGTTCAATTTAAATAAATAAAAGTTGAGCCCCCAATCCCTAAATAATTTGCAGGCAAGAAATGGTCCTTCTAATTTGACCCGTTAATGACCAAGGGATGCCTAAAGATTGTGCTGTTAATGAAAAATACAAAGCTAGAATTAGAATAGAAGCTAATAGGAAGTGGCAGTTTGTATAATGAACACCCTTAAGAAATATAAAAGTTGTGACCCCCCTATCCCAAATAATCTACAGGCAAGAAGTGGTCCTTCCTCTAATTTGACCCATTGATGACCAAGGGATGCCTATAGATTGTGGTCTGATAGGTTCATTAAAAATATAAAGAAATAATTAAATAAAAGGTAATAAAAAGTGCAACATCCCTTTAAAATTATAAAAGTTGTGACCCCCTATCCTTAAATAATCTACAGACAAGAAATGGTCCTTCCTCTAATTTGACCCATTGGGGACCAAGGGATGCCTATAGATTGTGGTCTGAGGGGTTCATTAAAAATATAAAGATATCAATAAATAAAAGGTAATAAGAAGTGCAACATCCCTTTAAAAATATAAAAAGTTGTGCCCCTCCACCTCTTCTTCTTTTCTTTTTTTTTGGAAGGAACTCGTGCTAGGCTTATCTCTGAGCCTGAGTGATATTCAGATCCGGCTAGAAAGGGTCGTTTTTATCATGGTAGCATTTGTCCTGACGATGCAATTTTCAAAAGCAGAGCACTGTCATAAAGTGACAAGCCTGCCACAAGTACTTCAAATGATCTTTTCAATTAGCCTCCCATGCATGATCTAGGGCGACTTCCGCCTATTTCCAGAAATTAAGCTCAAACTTGACGTGCAGCTAGCTTTATTTTAAAGACAAATGTCAGAAAGACTCATCATACTTTCCCCCTCTCTTCTATATTTGGTGCTTATTTATTTGCTAAGAAGCCTGCGCTCCTGCAAGACGATTTATCAGCCCTCTGCGAGCTGAGCAGAGCACATCCTCTCCAGGGAAAGGCTTCCTAAGCTGGGATCACCCTTCAGGTTTGGGGGACCTTTATTTTTTTTAAATCCCCAAACTCCTAAAATAAGAAGATAATAAGGAACCCGGTGGTCTTTAGGAGCCTTCTTCACTACTGGACTTCCTTAGAACGGTGCCTAGGCTCATTTGCTGACAGTTTGTTGTAAGCGTTGGCTGCTTGTAGGAGGCGTTGGAACGGATTGGGGGGGTTATTTAACTGCTGGAGTTGGAGTTTGTAGACCCATTTTGGAGCATGGGATGGCTGGAGCAGGACGATGTTTGGGGCTGCAGAAGAGTTTTTAGGTGTCTTTTATTTTTTTATTTTAATTAATTGGGCGTCTAAGTGCGTTTGAGGCGTTGACGCATTTCTACCGTTTATTTTTTATTTTTTGTCTTTTCCTCCAGGTCACAGCGGTGTTAACCAGCTTGGTGGCGTTTTTGTCAACGGCAGACCCCTGCCCGATTCTACAAGGCAGAAGATCGTAGAGCTGGCTCACAGTGGAGCAAGACCGTGCGACATTTCCAGGATCCTTCAGGTGACAAACGTTACTTTCAACGCAAATGCTCTTCTTTAGTCCGTTTTGCTTACTGTGATACCCATTTGACTTATAATACTGCCCCTCCAGCTTTTTCATTCGGCATTCATCTGCTTGAATAATAATAATAATAATAACAAAAAAATAGGTATTTTTTACCTTTTTTTTTTTTAAATATTAATAATAATTTGATATTCAGATTTATATGAACTTTGCATGTTGTAAACGTGCATCTGTACTGATTAGCGTTGATCTCCTTTGTATTGATTAGCGTTGATCTCCTCTGTACATAGACTCCTATGTTTTGGCTCTTACTACTCCCTCCTCTTTTAGGACTAATTAGGACTGTTCTTATCAGTTCCAGTTTAGATAGTTAAAAGGAAAAAAAAATTCTCATATTTTTTTTTTTATTTAACTGTTTAGTGATTTAATAGAGTGTGTAGGGCCACAGTAATGTAAATGATCAGCCAAGCCATAAGTTCTCATGTACCATTGAAGGTATATTTTTGTATTATAGAGCCATGCAGATGCAAAAGTTCAAGTGCTGGATAGTCAAAACGTAAGCTTGTCATTGTTTAATGCCTACTATAAAATTGTACTATTGTCTTGAAATTATTGATAATGTGGTTTGTGTCGTTGCTCTGTGCAGGTCTCCAACGGCTGCGTGAGTAAGATTTTGGGGAGGTATTACGAGACTGGATCCATCAGGCCCAGAGCCATCGGGGGCAGCAAACCCAGGGTGGCCACCCCAGAAGTGGTTAGCAAAATAGCCCAATATAAGCGAGAGTGCCCCTCCATCTTTGCCTGGGAGATCCGGGACAGGTTGCTGTCTGAAGGCGTCTGTACCAACGACAACATCCCTAGTGTAAGTCAATGGGGGGGGGGGGGGGGGGACTGGAGGGGAAAGCGTTAGCTTGGGTTGGGGGAAACGCGCTGTACATTGCGCCTGTTGTAACTCAAGTCCCCTGAAGCTGGAACCAATTTGTGATTTAAGTATTATAACCAACAAAATCAGAATGAAAAAGGCATCAAACTATCTTTTTAAATGATCGGACTTGATGTTACCTATGACTTGAACTGTCCCGATCTCCCCCCGCAGGTATCTTCGATAAACCGAGTGCTGCGCAACCTGGCTAGCGAGAAGCAACAGATGGGCGCAGATGGCATGTATGACAAGCTGAGGATGCTGAACGGACAGACGGGCACATGGGGGACCCGACCAGGGTGGTACCCGGGTACATCAGTGCCAGGCCAGCCGACACAGGGTACACACATATATACCTTTTGTTGTATTGTATCGCTAAGTTCAGCATTGTGACCTGCTGGTTTCTAGTATTTGCTTATTTGCTGATATGGAGGATTTTGAGGTTTATGTTGGATGAAGAAATGCATGTTTACATTGATATCATCCAGTATTTGTCCCAGAATAATTGCTTTGAAGTTGCTGAATGGATTTGTACTGTGTACTGCATTGTGTTACATTGGAATGGCAATGAGATTGTTATTGTGTTTCCTTGATGCATGTGATAGGAGGAAATAATCTGACTTGTGTATGATATTGTACTAGAGGCAAGATATCGATAATTAGATAGGTAGACTAGAGATAGATAGATCGAGAGATATACAGACGATAGATAGATAGATAGATAGATAGATAGATAGATAGATAGATAGATAGATAGATAGATAGATACGAGATAGAAAAAATAGATAGATATGTATATAGAGAGAGAGAGAGAGAGAGAGAGAGAGAGAGAGAGAGAGAGAGAAAGAGATAGAGAGAGACGATAGATAGATAGATAGATAGATAGATAGATAGATAGATAGATAGATAGATAGATAATACAGGTATGTACTGTAATACATAAATATTCAATATATATATATATATATAGAGAGAGAGAGAGAGAGAGAGAGAGAGAGAGAGATACAAAGAGAAAGATAGAAGGAATGAAAGAAAGACAAAGATAATAATAGATACCACAAGATAGATACTCTGGGGCTGATTTACTAAAGTTGTTGATCATTTTCACTTAATAATTGAGTGAAGATTCACTTTAATTATCCAATCAGGAGAAAGGCAAATATATATCGATAGATAGATAGATAGATAGATATCATACAGATATATATATATAGATATATATATATAGATATATCTGTGTGTGTATATATATATATATATATATATATATATACACAGTAATTTGTAGATATAGATATAGATATAGATAGATAGATAGATAGATAGATAGATAGATATACAGTCATTTATAGATATAGAGAGATAGGCGTATGGGCAGACAGACAGACATTGCTGTATACTGTATATTCCTCAATATAGATGGACATGTGTTGTTGCACTTCACATAGGTAGATAACTTTATGCTCTTTTTTTGATAATACTGCATGCCTGGATAGATTATCCCTTGCTCTTGTTTTCTATTTGTATATGCTTATAAAGACTGAAAGGTTGGCACACTGGGCATTATAGAATGGCAGAGATCCCCCACATTCTTTTAAATTGTGTTCTCCGTCTGCCCTTTGGTGGGTCTGGCAGTGGTCATAGAGGCTGTAGGGTATCCCCCCCACAGAGCACATGACTTATTTCAGGCAGAGTTTGCCCTTAGTTGGCAGATGTGGCACAATATTATGAATGTGGTATTCAATAAATAGGTGAATGAATTAGTAAAGTGGTTACCTTGTCCTCCAGACTTGCCAGCCTGTGTTTAACACAGTCAAGTTGGACCTAATGTATATGTGTTTAATATGTGTTTTAAAACCTTTCCTTAGCCATGTTTTGTCTGTGATTGTGACTTAGATTTACCCTATAAATGTGGTAAATCCCTGAAGTAATGCCAGTGGGCACAGCATTGGTAGGTTAATGTATGGCATGGATTTTGCAGGCTGTTGAGGATCGAGAAAAGGTGTGTAGGGCTTCTATGGCTGTGTGTGTGTGTTTTTTTTTTTTTTATCATGTTGGTACCAGGGGCACCAATATAGCAGAGCACCGGAACAACAGAGCATAGGGCAACCACTGACATTTATGCCACTGGGGCATATCATATACATGAAAGCGCCTGTGGCACAGTGGTCACAACAAAGTCTAAGACTAGAGGTGCCACTAGGGAATTACGTTTACAGTAACGCCCAACCCAATTCACTCTTTAGACAAACCCATGCCATTTTTGAATGAATATTTTATTTATTGATTTTTTTTCCCTCCAACAAAAACATATACATAGAAAAATATCACAAATAAAAAAAAAATACCAAACAACACCCAACATTACATATACATAGAAATATATCACAATACAAAAAATAAAATAAAAAATAAATAAAAACAAAATACCATACAACCCCAACATTACGTATTTAAAACAATAGACATTCAAATTTATCCCATCCCTCTAGTCCAAAGATCCAAACACATTCCCGAGATTGTAGCATCCTTCATATTCTCACTAATCCCATTCCATTATACAAGTGTACAGATTTATTGGCGAGCTCATGATTTCTTTGTGGTCTGCTTTTCTCACAGCAGTGTCAGCTCTGGTAAAAATATTATCAACTAATAATAAAAATTAATAATATTATTAGTTTAATCCACCATTTGTACACTTCACTGCATTTTCATTGTCCCTTTTTTAAAATCAATGTTATAACGCACCCAAATTCTCCTCTGTACCTTGGACAGCTGCCACGGCTGCCCTACCCAGCTTGTGCCAGAAGGTTGGTGGATAGAGAAGTCCTTACGGCCATATGGTAAGGCTTCTGCATAGCAGTAAGTTATAGGTCAACTGCAGCGCCTATGTACCTTTTGCTGCCTGTATTTGGGAAAGTAGAGAACATCTTCTGAGTTCTATTTTTATAAAATGTAGATGTTGCCTAATTTTCTAATATATCCAATATCCAATCAAACATTTTTTTTTTCACCACTTCTGCTTTTTTTTATTGAGTATTTTGCCTTTAGTACATCACCTCTAAATCTGGGGTTATTAAGTCCTAATGTGTGAATGGGGCTTTAGTGAGATCAGCAAAGATGAACTGTACTTTGAAATGGCTTATTGCAGATAGCTTCCTATACAAGGCGATGTTTAATGAATCACAAGCACAGTGTCCAAAATCATCCAATCCGATTGCACGTTGGTTTCTTCAAGCAGTCAGAACATTTAAAGACAATTCTGATTGGTTGACGTGGGTTACTGCACGTTTCTATATTCATGTTTATTTGTAGGCATGCTGCTGGGGAAAAGGGGGCAGGGTCTTCCCCAATGACAGGAATCACTTATATTAAAGTATCCATATGGTGTATGGATGACAATAGAAGGAGAGTTTAATTAATTTCCAAAATCTCCTATATAGGGCTCCTACTCTCCCCAAACTCTGATGGTCCCTTATTCATTCAGACTAGGTGCAGGAACACAACCTGCTTTTTGTGTGCAGTCTAGAACTGTCTGCCCAATGTTCGCCACAATGGATGTTTCTGTCACACAGAAGAATTTGTTATGGGAACAGTCCTGTCGCTATGTAATTGCTCATTAGAGATCGTTTTGTTTCTCATTAAGGAGACATGAATAAGCGTCTAGTTGGAGGGGCAAGCTGTGGAAATGTTTCACAGGAGACCCTTGGACACGATATGGTCCTGCTTGCCAATTAGAAAGACAATATAAGAAGGGGGTCTAAGATGGGAAAGTGGGGCTCGGATCACTGATGATCCTTATACTGGTTGTCAGTCACAGAAGGACCCTTGAGCTAAAGAGAGGGACACCTCCCTGTCCTCTAACACAAAAAGATGGCTCCAGGTCATTGGATCAACGTTAAAACCTTGTTTACATTATTATTATTATTAAGGTACTTATATAGCGCTGTCAATTTACGCAGCGCTTTACATATACATTGTACATTCACATCAATCCCTACCCTCAAGGAGCTTACAATCTAAGGCCCTAACGCACATTGATATACTAGGGCCAATTTTAGACAGAAGCCAATTAACCTATCGCATAAATACACTCCAATTCTACTGCCGCATCAGGCTAGGACCATATCATCGTTCATGTGCATTTGGAGGCAAAGAGCATGCCCAGAGCATGACGAAAATTATCGTCCCGGCTAGCAATAGGTTGGACCTAGATTGCAGACTGTAACTGGGAATTTCCAAAACAGATTACCTAACATCATTACTATAGTACTGTTTGTATAATTGTCTAATTTAGCTGTAGTCATACATAAAAATGAAAGTAAATGAAAGAAAAATCATAGTGATAATAAAAAAAGTTTATGGCAGTATAATAGTGGAGAGGAAAACAAGCGTTCTGGTGAACCACAAATCCAAAATCAGGCATTAGATAAATACATACAAATAACAGGGAGATATATAAAATTGAAAAAGTAAGAATTTTTGGTATAAAATGTTTAATATCGCATGAAAGAACAATGCCCCTGGAGGCAGACAGAGGTTATCTGAAAATAATTCACACAGCTACAAATTGTAGATAGATAGCGCGAACCAAACAGTGTGGACTATTTTGTTTTTAGTATTTTTTTTTCTTTCTCTTTTGTTTATTTACTGTGTAACTCTATGTGCTGCAGTGTGTTGCAATTCATTACAGTGCCTCAAAACAAACAGTACAAAAAATTGCAACATGTCCTATTTTTTAGATGCATCCTAAACTGGTGTGAACTCAAGACAGGAAATAAGGCTAATTGTCCTATTCTTGCATTGGGACTATGTTGAACTACATTACTCGATGCTGCTGATGTGGATAAGTCCTTTGAGTTCCTAAAGGTTGATATAGCATGCTGGGATTTATAGTGCCCCCACAGCTAATCAGGTTGCCTGATTTTATATATATAAATATACTGGAACACATGGTGCCTCTGTTAGTAGACTGAACTGACGCTTGTCCAAGACTATAAATTTCAAGCAGTTAATGAGTTACGATAGACAGGTAGACAGATATATAGATAAAAAGATATGCGTTATGTAAGTTTACTTCTTAAATATCTTTAGTTCTATGTATCTATACACAATTTTTGTTTCTAAAACTCATTAACTACTTTAAGTTTTTAGTCTTGGACAAGCATCAGTTCAGTCTACTAACAGAGGTGCTTTATGTCCCAGTATATATATATATATATATATATATATATATATATATATATAATCAGGCGATCTCTTTTTAGCTGTGGGCCCACTATAAATCCCAACATGCTATTTCAACCTTTAAGAACTGAGGGCCCATTCAGACTTTTGGATCAATTTACTAAAAGAGTTGAGTATTCACACAATAAATTGTGTGAATATTCACTCCAATTATCCAAAAAAACTTCTTGTTTACTTTGAATACCCAATCCTGCGCAGATTAAACTTTTTGTGAAGATTCTCTGTTATTTTAGTAAATCATCCTCTATGCATTGCGGTAACACAACATATTATCATGTTGCATTTAGGCTTTGTGCACACTAGTGTCAAATGTGTGGCTATTGGGACAAGTATCTTCTTGCAATGTCTTTTCCCAGAAGAAGATTAGTTTAAATGTGTAAAAAAGCAAAGCTGTCTGTTTACACATATTTGAATGCATTTGCATATAGACACATTAAGAAACAGCTGAGCATCCCCAATATATATACAGCTCTGGCTCCTCCTGCACAGTGGGCTATAATATCCCCATAGGAGACATCACTGGTGACTGGCCATTGCAGATGCAAAAGCCCACCACACCTGGATGCTAACAATGAGCAGGCATTTCCTTCAACTTTGACAAGTAACTTCCCAGAACAAAAGGGACACAAAACAAAATGTCCTTTGTTTTGCAGACAAACTTAATGCTGATAGAGACACATAAAGGTCTCTTGCGTTTACATGCATCCAGCTAAGTTCAGCTTTGCAAAATCCACACTAAATGGGCGAGAAATTAAATTATGGTACTCTAAGCTAAACTTTTCTCCTGTAGATGGTTCTGATCCAGTCAAATCTGTTCCCTTTATGGATCTGAAAGTTCCATCTTGATGTCAGTGTGCATGAGGCTTAAGGCAGCCCATTTTTATACAGCCACACACCCACACCTATACCTAGAGCAGCCATTCTCAACCTTTTATTACCTTGGAGAAACCTGTAAAATAATTTAAAGGCATCGGCGTACCTCTACTAAAACGAATTCCTTGAATGCCAATGAGAAAAACTCCTTTTACATTGGTGGTCACTAGGAAGAATGGAACCATTACAGTGGTGGTTAGAATGGCACCCTTAAAGACAGCTCGAAAAGACCATTGGTGTCATAACTCTGCCAAGTGGTGTTGGCCATGGAACTATATAGGCACCATCAAATGGGAGGTCAGCCAGCCACCACTCAAGAAACTCCTAGCATCCTTTGGAGGAACCTTAGCTCCTTGTAGAATGGCTGACTTAGAATCATTTTGTATTTTGTCTCTCACTTGCACATACACAGTACAATGGTCAATGTATCCTGCAAAATTATGGCTCACTCGTGCATTCCCAGTCACATAAAACTAAGTGCCAGTGATGTAAAGAACTCATCTCTCGAACACAAGGCATTTTAGAAGTAGCATTAATTAGAAGTTGTATCTCTCTTAGAACAACCATGCTCCCTTTACACTTCCCCTCTTTCCCTGTCTCTCTCTCTCCTTCCTAATGCGCTTTCCTTGCTCAGGGAGGTTGCTGTTTCATAAGAGCCCATTACCCAGAAAGCATAAGGCAGGGTGAGGTCTCAGAGGGCTACAAATATGTTCCCAATATTAGCAACACCATGAAACAGTGAATGAAATAATAGACACACAGAAGGCTTGGCAGAACAAAAAAAGGGAGAGACATCTCAGTCCCGGAGAAAATTCTCCAGCGATTTAGTGGTTTTAAGGATCACTGAGACACTTTTCTCCCTCTCTCTTTTTTTTGCTTATAAGTCTAAAGCTCTCTATAGGATTTAGACATTTTCTCTTTTCAACAGATGCTCCTATGTTTTGATCCCGGCTCTGGAGCTGAAAGGTGCCTGGATCGGTTTTTGCTATCTTATTTTGCTGGTTTTCCGCCTCACTGATTAAGACACTAAGAAACTCAGGAATGATTCTAATTTCCCAGAGCCCCCTATTTCCCCCCTTCTCTCTTCCAAGAAACAAATCCCATACACCGCGTCAGATGGTCTAGCTGTAGGATAATGGGACACACATTCACTCTCCCTTCTTTATGGATTAGATCCTGTAAGGTGGAGCAGGCCTATTCACTGGCTCCTTTTTAGGGCTTTCTAAATAGACCTTAAAGAAGATATCTTAATTGAGTGTCAGTTTTTTATTATATGTAACTCAATATCAGAAGGCAGCGCACTGGAGGTATTTGAAGCTGAAAGAAGCAGAGGGAGCTGCTAGGTGTGAGCCACTGGGTAAGCCGGCTCCTTCTTTACACATTCCCAGAGCGCAGCCAGAAAGGGAAGGAGGGGGCAATTTCTATTCTCTGGATTTAAAATTATACACGGCTAACGTTTTTAACCCTGGTAAAGGCCTCTCAAAAGATCGTTTAAAGCTTCTTCTTTTTTTTTTTTTGGGGAGAGCCAGCACACAAGGCATAAGCATACAGATATACTGGAATTCTTATGTAGCAGCAATGAATACGGACCATACAGTATACAATACTATAAGAAACTATCGTGTATACTCACATTTTAAAATAAGATCTGGGGAAGCTATAGAGCTGGCTGAACCAATTTGTACTAACAGGGCAAAATATACCCAATCATCTTAATCAAACTTATATATATATATATATATATATATACATATATATATATATATATATATATATATATATATATATATATATACATGCACTGACTATTTATAAATGACAGCAATTTATATAGTGCTGGCAATTTATGCAGTGCTTTAACATCACTTCCTGCTCTCAAGGAGCTTACATTCTAAAGTCTCTAGTTTGCATGCATGCATACATACACACACACACACACACATACTAGAGCCACTTTGGCCAGAAGCAAATTAACCTACCAGCATATCTTTGGAGTGTGGAAGGAAACTAGAGTGCCATAGGAAACCCACTCAAGAACAAGGAGAACATGCAAACTCATTGCAGATCAGATGCGAGAGTCTTGTCCAGGATATATATATATATATATATATATATATATATATATATACTAACTGTGTATACATTTACATTTTGTTAATTTGTCATAAATCTGGGCACTTTAAGCTAAGCATAAGATAGGAAAAATAATACATGCTGCCTTTAGTTAAAAAATACTTCTAAGATAATCAGAACATTTAGATATGCACAGATATAGGTAGCTGTACATTTATTTTATCTATATATCACAGGTACTTATATAGCATCATCAACTTATGCAGCTCTTTACACATATATTGTATATTCATATCAGTCCGTTCCCTCAAGGAGCTTACAATCTAAGGTCCCTAACTCACACTCATACACATACTAAAGCCAGTTTAGACAAGAGCCAATTAAAGTGTACGTAAACCCCCTATCGTTTTCAGCTAAGGAAAATTCTGCCATCTTTGCCTTTGTTTAATCTACAACTGCCATGATTCTGCACGTGATCAGTTATGACACCAGCAATTGGAACGTGCCATAAATGAAACTGTTTTATGGATGGGTTTACTTTCGCTTTAACCTACCAGCATGTCTTTAGAGACATAAGCCATTTCAACTTTTAAAGTTTGGCCTACCCTCCAAAGTCCCCTTTTGGTCCTTTAATGTAAGAGGGGATTTCACTATGCAATAGGGATGCTCAAAGGTTAAAGCGGGAAGAGCAAGCCAGGTGCTTAAAATGGCAGCACTTATCTTTTGAATGGTTGTTGACGATGTCATCATGATTCGTGCACTTCTAACGAAAGAAGGAAACATATGGGTCTGATACTGGCTTAATTTATAACAATACCCTAAAGGAAGCTTGAATATAGTGTCACCTGACACTTAGAGGTTGATTTACTAAAGGGGTAGAGGCTGTTCACTTAGCAAAAAAAAAATGTACATTCACACAAGTTTGGGTATTGTTGACAAGTTCACATTATTTACTAAAATTGACGTTTGTAATTTAACAACCTAATTTTTTTATTTTTTTTAACAAATCAACCCCTATGACATCCACGGCTAGATGTGACATTGTTTGAATTGTGAAGGCTAGTTCCAGGGCAGACCTATGAAGCATCATGCACAGTGATAACATGCCAGCTCTTGACAAACACAGCTTTTAGGATTGGGCAAGGGAGTTTTCCAGCGTCTTGAGAGGTTACTGCCATCATGACAGGTTCTCCTAAATTAACATTAATAAAATGATGGTACTACATTAATAAGTACTAGGATGGAAAGTAATAAGAAAAAAGGGGATTTTTGGATTCAAGAGACCACCAAGAATCTTTTGGAGTACAGTCTTCAAACTGGCATGGTTCCTTAAAATCAAAGACAATAAACAACTAAGACAATGCCACATTTAAGATTAAGTACCTTACATATGTTCATAAAGCCTACAATAAACAACTATAAAATTGTACATTTAAGGTTTATGACATTTGTTCGGTAAGCCTGCAGTATCTGGTATTGACTCTTTCTATCTGTAATGGATGGAGTTAAATTCCGCCTGTATTAGGTTTTGTATTAAGTGATTGTTGACTGCGCAATGATGATGAGGATGGGAAGAGGAGTCAGTACAATAAAGGATGATCGCTGACTGGTTGCTATGGGTACTTTAAAACTTGCTTATGTACAAATTAGGAGTCATATAAAGTGTATAAAAACAATGTGCACAAACACAATCATCAGACAATCCAGGAATGATCACATGTTTGTAGGTACATGGGGTGACATGTCCTAACCAGCCGATCTCTGGAAACAATTAATTAATCAGGCGAGATGATTTTTTACTCAGCAGATCATTATGATTCCCCAAAAATAGGGCCCATACTGGGCATGTCAGCACATTCACTGGGTGGATCTTCCACCATTCATCTTAATACTAAGACCACTTAAGTCCAGTAAAAGTATCTTTCTTTCTTTAATAATTTAAGAAATAACTACAGTAGCTAATCACAGACTTTCAAGAGTCATTAAGGAAACACTGATTAGCCATTAACGAATGCTGTACACCAACATTGAGGCATAATTCCTCCCACTAACATCAACAATGGGCACTACTTCACCCAGTGACACCAACAATGTGGCACTATTCTTTCCACTGACACCAGCGATTGGGCACTATTCCTTCAAAAGGCACGAACAATGGGGTACTATTCTTTCCAATGACACCAAGAATGAGGCCCTATTTCTTCCAATGGCACCAACAATAGGGCACTATTCCTCCCACCAATACCAAAGATGGGGCACTGCTTATTCCCACTGACACCAAGACATTTTCTACTGTCACTGCTCATAGTCCAGCCCTCCTAAAATCTGAAGGACCATAAACCTTTGTTTGGAAAGTTTGGAGACCTCTGCTGTACATCACTGACCTTAATGTGCTTGATTAATTTAAAATGTATCAAAACTTTTTATTGTAGCTTTAGATAGATAGTGGCAAGAAATTAAAATCTCTGGCAGGTCTTACTGCTGCCTGTGTCCCTGTTAGGGAAATTCACACTCTTCATTTGTCCTGAGGACCACTGTCACCAGCACAAAAAGTGGGGAAAAGTCCCACATTTTAGGTAGCCACCAGAACAGGAATAGAAATCTTTCATTGGGAATATTTGCTGTCTGAAAGGGGATTTCCTTGACTTTGGAGTGGTTTTCTCCCATTTCTTGTTGCGTATACAATACAGGAAGTAAAGGTAAATCTCACTAATGAGATACAGATGGCCAAAAAAAAAACCTCACAGACATTTGAATAATTCCCTACTTTATCTAAAATTAACAAAAAGTTTGACTTCAAATAGACTTTAAATTAAAGCTCCAGCCAAAGATAACAATATAAAAATTAAGAGCCAATTAAAAGATAAAATAACTACACCAACTTTTAATGCAATATTCAAAATCAACCCAGAGATTTCCACTGCAGTGCATTTTCTGCTACTAAACATCCTCAGCCAGCATCATTCAACCTATTTCCGGTGAGGCCAGGTCTTCCTGGACCTGCCCCCCAGCCTATGACTGAAAAGAGAAGCACTACAGTCATGAGCTCATCTGGTCATCACTTTTCTCAGCATGCTTTCTGACAGCACATGATCTAATTGGCTTCTTGTATTGCTTCTTCCTGTAATGCCACGTACACACGATCGGAAATTCCACAAAGAAAAGTCTGATGTGAGCTTTTGGATGAAAATTCCGACCGTGTGTAGGCTCCATCTGACTTTTGCTGTCAGAATTTCCGCCAACAAAAGATTGAGAGCAGGTTCTCTATTTTTCCGGCGGAAAAAGTTCCTATCGGAAAATCTGCTCCTCTGTACGCAATTCCAACGCGCAAATAACCACGTACGCTCAGAATCAAGCAGAAGAGCCGAACTGCCCATTGAACTTCATTGATCTCGGCTCATCGTACGTCTTGTACGTCACTGCGTTCTCGAAGATCAGAATTTCTGACAAGATTTGTGTGACCGTGTGTATGCAACACAAGTTTGAGCCAACATTCCGTCAGAAAAAATCCATAGTTTTCTTGTCGGAATTTCCGATCGTGTGTGCGTGGCATTACACTTCAGCCCTGCTGTACAGGGCATACAAGTGGCTGATGCCAGGTGAGACTCAGGTACTTACACTGCTTGCGTTTAAAAAATATATTTATTAATGTATTAATGATTATTTACAGAATTTGTGTTATTTATATTTGCCTAAAGTTCATATTTTGGCCCTGTAATTTTTTTTTTAATGATGAACCTCAAAACAATTTACACAAGGAGAACCATGTATGCGGCTCCTTGCATAGTAAACATTTTTTTTCCTTTTAATGGTGTGCCATAACAGCTTGTTAGGTGTTGCAGGTCTACAAGTCACAACATGCCATACCAACACTCCCAGCCTGATCTGGTGGCTAATCGTAAGGATATGCTGGGACTTATAGTCCCACTATGACTTCCAATTACTTTTCTATTTCTATAAGACCAGTGGCAATTATAACCAATTAAAAAACATGATAGACATATTGGTTGGATAAGGTTATAAGACAATCGTGGTTCTTAGTATTAGTATACAGGCAAAGATTTCTCACTGAGCACAATGAGTATCGAGGTGTGAACTCATTGTCAACAATGTCATACATAGCCTAGATACGCGGCAACTTTTACTTTCTGTTGACTCTTTGTCGTGGAGCCTGCACTCCGAAGGGAACATTGTATTTCCTATGGAGAAAAGGGAAAGTCTGCTGACAGATCACAGAGATTCTCCAATGTGCTGGAAAAATGCATGCGATACACAAACAGCAGCAAACACACTCAATAAATTAGTATCAGAACACTTCAGAAGCCACAGAGCAGATTTGATGAGTAAATAGAAGGACACTTGTGTGTTAACATGTGAGCTGGAGCTTAGCTAAGCTCCACTAAGTACTTTTTTTTCCTTTTCTGCCGCTGAGTAAATAGCTGCAGTGTATGGACTTATCCCATTGACTCATTTAGGTATTTTTTTTTTCTCTTTTGGTCCTATAGAAGTTTAAGAAAGAAAAAAAAGTCCTATATAGCTTTGAGTAGCACAGCCCCACGGACAGTGATTAATGATGCTTGAGCGTAAAGGTTAACATACTTGCCTGAACAGTCTGTTGACTGGACCCCTTGTGATACAATGTGGATGACTGCGAAATTCAAGAGAATCCCTTTGTTCTGCATCCTGATTGTGTCCTGAAAATTCTACCCACGGAAGTTTGCCAATCCCCCTGGCCCGAGTGTTTAATAGTTTCTCTTACTCTACCGCCATTGTGCACTGCTGAAAGGCAGCCCCCCTCCTATTCAAGTGTTGGTGGTCATCTCAATAGGTCTACAAACGTCCATATGGTCCGAACTGTAGTTGAATCTGATGATTTAAATGGAAGAGAATGTTGGGGTTTTAAAACATTTCAACGTGTTTGAAAAGACGCCACCAGATTCTGTCACAATTCTATTAACCCTTTTAAGGCACCACCATTGTGCTTGGATATTGCTCTGATCTTAATTCCCACAATATTTAAATACAGAAGGTGCAGGCTCTTTCAAATAAGGAGCTCAGCAGTTTTTGGGCTGCTCTGAGCGAAAAGTCAGCAATCCTTGGCATCGTGATTCCAGATCCTGGCATGTCTTTTAAAAAGATATCTAAGCATCTTTTCCATTAAAATCTACACATACTCTGGTAGATCTTCTACTAGGGTAAAAAATAAATGAAAAAAAAGTGACTTGAACAGTGTTCACTCTGCAAAAGGTTGCCTGGTAATGTTGATGACTTCAGCCTTCAGAGTAAGGCAACTGATTTTTTTTCAAACGTGTGATATACTTGAGTTGCCAAGATTTCCCGTTATTGTGGAAATTTCTGAGGTCTGTGATACAGATTTCCATCACACTCAAATATTTATAATTGCTTTTCATTAATCCATGCATGAAACTTAAACATGTAATCTATGGGCAGAATTATAAGTATGTAATTTCTTAGGATAATTGTGTTGCCCTGCCCGGGAAAGTTTTTCCGCATGTTAAAAAATTTCCGCAACCCAGGAAACAGAGGCAACAGAAACGATATGTGCAACCAGTAAAAGAAAAATGAAAATATTTTGTTTTGAAATCTTTTTGGAAGACTCATGGCCTTTTTAGAAAGAATTTACAAACTAAATCAGGTTATGAAACTTCTAAGTGGGCCAATTTTCTAATTGCACCCTGCTGCTGCTATTTATAATTCAGCGATCTATAGGCTTTCACACTTTAAAAAAGCTTTTAAAAGTTGAGAATGAAAATACAACGTTTTCGGAAGCAAAAGGGCAACTTGGCACAACAATGTTAAATTTATGCTCAGGAAAAAAAGGGAGGGGCTTGTATTATAAATGCTGCCTTTATGTTCAAACTTATCCACACTATAATGTTTTTTAATCATAATTGTAGCTTTGTTAATACAGGTATGATAAATATATATATATATTTTTAAAACTGTAAAATGAAAAAAGTTCCCAAGCAAATACAGTGGTGAACTAGAGCTTGTATATTAATAATACAAAAAATAATAATAAAAACGTGAAAAAAAATTGATAATGTAACCATAATGAACCTTTCTAAATAGCTCCCAAAGAGGCAAATAGTAAAACCATTGCTAAAATCAAGCATGATGGGATCAATGTTAATATATGGCATTTTGGAGATCTAGCCAATGCTGTATCTTTTGCCTTGGCAAAATATTCTGCATTTGATACCCTCAAACTTATTAATTCAAATAAGTACAGGTGTGACAATAAACTAATTTAAGAGGTACAATAACGTCATACGCTCATTATAAAGATGCTGAAGTTACATATGTGTGTTACTAAAGTCACTACATTATCTTCCAAAATGATATGCTAATTTATTATTATTATTTTTTTTTAAAGAAATCATACTTTTTCCTTGCTTGCCATATTACAAAGAATGGACAGTCCCTTTATCTAAATATAAAATTCAATTTTCTGCAATTACAGGCTGTTCTTGCTGATGATATAATTACAACTGTTCGCTGTAATAGGTGTCAGGGAATTGCACACTCGTACAATGGTTGAATAAAATTGTAGAACAATGCGCTCACTTCTAAATTCAGAACCTTTAAACATGAAATTGACTGTAGGGAATTCAAATCGAAAATCTAGATAAATATTTCTTTTAGGAGATTACAAGCTTGGCTTGAGTTCTTAATCACATTTTCTGCAAACCTATCAACATTTAATTGATTGCAATTGCTGACAACAGATAATCTCAAGAGAAATGTTAACACTTTTGTTGTAATTGGTAAAGTAGATGTTTAAATTTAAAAAACAATGCAACTTGTTTAGGGTCTACTAGCTTCAACTTTGTGTAGAGTTTGGATATTTGAAAATTTAATGAAAAGTTTACTGTTGATGAATTTAATTGGTCATTAAAGTGGATCTCCACCTTAAAGTGAAGTTCCGCTGATCGGAACCCTCCCCCCTCCGGTGTCACATTTGACAGCTTTCAGGGGGGAGGGGGGTGCAGATACCTGTCTAAAGACAGGTATTTGCACCCACTTCCGGCCCGCAGTCTCGGGCAAAAGACGGGTTTTTCCCGTTGTGTGCTGGGAACTCTCGGCTCCCAGCACACAGTGGGAGCCAATCGGTGGGCGCAGAGCGACTCGCGCATGCACCGTAGGGAACCGGGAAGTGAAGCTGGAGCGCTTCACTTCCTGGTTCCCTCACCGTGGATGAAGGGGGGAGCAGCAGAGAGACGAGCGAACGCTCGTCCTCTGCTGAGGACACCGCTGGACTCCAGGACAGGTAAGTGTCCTAATATTAAAAGTCAGCAGCTGCAGTATTTGTAGCTGCTGGCTTTTAATATATTTTTTTAATGGGCCATCTGCTTTAGAGTTTCATTTATATATTCCCAGGAAGAAAATGATATCTATATATATATATATATATATATATATATATAAAAAACTGAGCTCGATAAAGAAACTTTGCTTTATTTTTATGACCCATATCTATGTTGAGCTTTTCATATTTTGCCAATGATGAGGTTGGTCTAATACTAAAACTTTTGTTTATGTAGATGGCTGTCCGCAGCAAGAAGGTGGGGGAGAAAACACAAACTCCATCAGTTCTAATGGAGAAGATTCAGATGAGGCACAAATGAGGCTCCAGTTAAAAAGAAAACTACAAAGAAACAGAACATCATTCACCCAAGAACAAATAGAAGCACTAGAAAAAGGTATTGCTTACTGCCAATCTATAGGTAGCGAAAATCACGTAAGAGCATTGAAAGTGATCAATACATTTGCTTAAAGTAGATGTAAACCTAATCACTAAAATCTCATATAAGAATTAACATGTTAATGTAATTTAAAAAGTCAGGTTCTCTTAAACTCAACAGTTTTTATTAAAATATTACCAGATGATCTTGCCATGAAAATCCTTGTTGAGCCGCTTCCTGTTATAGGGTGACAATGACCTGCCCTGTTTTCTAATTGTGCTCCTTTGTTGTCACCATGATACATGGGAAGTTGATTTACTAAAACTGGAGAGTGCAAAATCTGGTGCAGCGCTGCATAGAAACCAATCAGCTTTCAGTTTTTTTGTCAAAGCTCAATTGAACAAGCTGAAGTTAGAAGCTAATTGTCTACCATGCACAGCTGCAGCAGATTTTGCACTCTCTAGTTTTAGTAAATGAACCCCATGGGCTTCTGATAGAGACTCCGAATTGGCTATTTCAACATGTTAAGCAGGCATGGTCTACTTTTGTCACCAGCAGGAAATGTTCCCTGACAAATGATATGCAGCGATGGCTGGAGAATATGTGGATATGAAGTAGCTGCAGAAGATCAGAAGCAGTTGGGGGGGTCCTAAAACTGGAGTACGCAAAATCTGGTGCAGCTCTGCATAGGAATCAGCTTCCATATTTTATTGTCAAAGCCTAATTGAAAAAGCTGAAATTAGAAGCTGATTGGCTACCATGAACAGCTGCACCAGATTCTGAGTGGACCAGTTTTTGTAAATCTCCCCTATGTGATGCAATAAAAGATGAAAACATTTGAAAACAAGTATTTTGAAACAAAATGTCTTTCACTGTTATAAAATGACAATGGCCTGTCCCGTTTCCCAATTGTGCTCCTGTGTCGTCACCTTGGTACATGGGCTTCTGATAGAGACTTTAAGTGGCCACATTGCGCAGGCATGGTCTGCTTTTGTCACCAACAGAAAATGATATGCAGCCATGGTTGGAGCACATGTAGATAGGAAGCAGCTGCAAGAGAGCAATTGAGGGGGGTCCTAAAACTGAAAAGTGCAAAATCTGGTGTCGCACTATGAAGAAACCAATCAGCTTCCAGGTTTTATTGTCAAAGTGTATGTGAACAAGCTAGATTTAGAAGCTGATTGGCTATCATGCACAGCTGCGCCACATCCTGAGTGCTCCAGTTTTAGTAAATCCCCCAATGTGGTGCAATAAAAGATGAAAAAAGTGAAAACAAGTATTTTGAAACAAAATGTCTTTCACTTAGGATTTACATCTGCTTTAAATAGGCGGTTAGGCCAACTGTTCCTTCTGCAAGGCCACACAAGCAGAGTTCGTCTTTCCTACCCACTCATCAGAACACTTTCAGTTTAGAAAAAGATATGAACAGAGGTTACAACAGCTGAGCCTCTAATTGGATATGTTTAACATCTTTTATAATGAAAACTGTATAGTCTTCTTAACCAACCTGTTCATTTGTGTGCTTGCAGAATTCGAGCGAACCCATTATCCTGATGTGTTTGCCAGAGAAAGATTAGCTGCCAAAATAGACTTGCCAGAAGCTAGAATACAGGTAACGGTTACTATGTAATTAAATCAAATGTTTGACCCCCGGTTTAACGCATGCACCACTTATTTTCAAGCACAACAGTCATCTCGATGGGAGAGTAAGACCCTAGAAAAGCACAGCTTTATTTATAGACTTCCTCATGTGTTTGTAGAGGATGAAAGTCCTTCCACTCCACTGACAAATTTATCTCCATTCTGTGACATGGAATCTCGGTGGAACTCATGACAAGTTCTCCACCTGGAGATTAGGGCATTGCATGGACAGGGTAGATTATTAAGCATTTGCCTGACGGAATAATGTTTCAAGTGCTTAAGTATGTAAACTCTAACAACAGATTTCTCCTATTGTTCGATTTTGGTGTTTTAAAGCTGTTCTTCATTTCATCTGAGCACCACAAACCAAAAACGCTATTCAATTTATTTTTAATATTTAAAGCAAACTCCCTCATCCATCCATGCTATATTTTGTTGAGAAATCACTTTGAAAAACAACCCCCTAGCATTTCTGGCCGTGGCCATCTTGAGTAAGGGCAAATGACTCATGTAGCATTTACTTCCCGGAATCCATCTGACCTTTGTTTAGGGCATGCATGCAGGAGGGTGTGCTTAGCTGAGAAATCCCCCTCTCCTCTGCTGCAAACTCCTGGTATGTATAACATAATTTGCCTAGGCAAGAAGCCAGGAAGTAACTACAGAAATTAAAAAAAATTTTTTTTATATACAGTACTTTCCTATCTATTTACCAATGCTAGCAGCATGAGGATTAAAAAAATAACCAATGTCCTTGCTTCAGCAGGACATATACTAAAATAGAAATTATATAAAAAAGATTAGCATGGCGTTCCACATTTAAATTTTTTTTAAATTTCCAATGTTGATTGGGAGAGCAAAGTTCAACTTTAAATATGCCAATTAAGTGGTTTGTTGCATCCTTTTGGAGAAGTGTTAAAAAAATACATGTTGATCCTGCTAGAATTTCAGTGAGCTTCCTAATGTCTGTTCTGCCCTGAAATCTCAGCAGTTTTTAAGACTTGCCCTGATATGGAGTACAGAATATCTCCCCACTATGTTATGGAGATGAGGTTAGGAAGAAGGTGTTCCACATTCCTAAAGGTCCTAACAAACTTCCTCTCCCAGGGTGACAGTGCTGGTCTTCCATAGACACAGTACAGTGAGTGAGCACTGTCACCTTAGGACAGAAAGTATGTTACTGGCAGGATTACCAGGTAAAAAAAAAAGAAAAAAAAGTCTGAACAATAAAAACAAATGCAGCTACTACATCTAAGTACTGGTAAGCTGTGATATATTAAATTTTTGTTATTGACGACAGATAAAATTTAAATCAAATACTGCTTAATGTTTAGTGGATTTTGTATTTTTTTGTTCTTTGGGGGGGGGGGATTTGGCCTTAGGCTATTATCAGTTTAAGGTATACGGTAAGAGCCCAAGAGCTCTACCACTTTAACAAAGCCCTTTGTGTTCATCATAATTGGCCATTGGCAATCAAAATCTAGTTTGGACTTGCCATTTTATAGTGAGTTTGAATCATATATGGGCTATTAAATTACACAAAATGTAGGTCCTTAGTGTACTCGAGTACCATTGCCGTTGGATCTCAAACATATGATTCCCGTGAAATGTGTGATATATACTGAAAAATAGGTTAGATCAACAGGTTGCTTTTGGCATAATGCAACTTATTAACGACCAATTCTAAAATACAGACCACAGACATAAAGCAGTGTTATGTTGCAGTTTGCACTAGCTGTGTTGAAAGTTGGCCAACCTTTTTAACCTTCTCTCCTTTTTAGGTATGGTTTTCAAATCGGCGAGCAAAATGGAGAAGAGAAGAAAAGTTGCGGAATCAGAGGAGGCAAGCCAGCAACACACCCAGTCACATCCCTATCAGCAGTAGTTTCAGCACTAGTGTCTATCAACCAATTCCACAACCCACCACCCCAGGTAAGCATGAAGAATGGGGTATAATACCAACTTTTCGGTACAGGTAAAACTGTGAGACAGAAAAGTGAAATAACGGATTTTGTAAATAGTATTAATTAGATGTTATGTTTCAAACTATGTGCACCGGCCAGGGGCGGACTGACAACTCATGGGGCCCCCGGGCAATAGAATATTATGGGGCCCCTGGGCTTACAGATGGCCACCATGCCAGGAGGCAGTGCAGAGGCGGGGCAGCTACAATTTCGGGATTTTCACATCAAAAGCATGTCAGTTTCGGACATATCAGGGACAGATGTAAAAAAAACATAGATTTTTACATACTGTCCGTGGTTTTACTCAGCCTGGTATCCCTGATGGGGCCCCCTGGTGGCACGGGGCCCTTGGGCAGTGCCCGAGTGACTCAGTGGCACCGGCCTTAACAGACCATCTATCTTTTAATGTACAAAAAGCACTATATATATATATATATATCTAGCTGGTGGTAACCCCTTGACTTATCAGTTCTCCTTCCACCGACACTACCTTCTTTTTGTCCCTGGAAGAAGCTTAACCCAAAATTTAAAGAAGTCCTAGAAAGCCATACATTGGCTGGGAGTATAGGGGCGGTACTCAGTTCCCATTCAGGTAACACACCTTCATAGCTTAATGTAATTAGTCTAGATGGCAGTGCTCAGGAAGGTCCCACTTTAAGCAGTGGAGGAGGTAGTGTAAGAAACCTCTCTAACCACTGTAATTTTGTTATCTGTATTGTGGTTGGGGGTTTGGAGTAGGGTTAAATAGTATAGGCACATTTTAAATATCCAAGTGCCCAATGAGAAATGTATAACGCTCATTATGGACAATAACTGGACAAAGATTGTCTACTGTTGAGTGCTCATCCTAAAGGCATTGAAGAACACACACATGGCATTTAGCTAAACTCAAAATGTTACCATTTGGTGAATATTTCAAAAGCCCACCAATGTGCACAGGAACAAGATAGCTAATAAATACTATTTACAATGCTGAATATATTAAAATATATATATATATATATAACTCGAGTTGGTCATTAAACAAGTAAATAGATCATTTGATGGGTCCACATAATAATTTGACTTTTTTTTTCTCTTATCCAGTGTCCTCATTCACATCGAGTTCTATGTTGGGAAGAACAGACACAGCACTTACAAACACATACAGTGCGTTGCCACCAATGCCTAGTTTTACCATGGGAAATAACCTCCCTATGCAAGTGAGTATTGACATGTGCTTTCCTGTTAATGGATCTATGCATATACATATGTGTTAACACTACAGTATAAAGAGTAAAAAGTAGTTATTACTAACATTCCATGGGCATATCAGATAGTCTTATTCTTTTAAATGTCTAATATATAGATATATGCAGATGATGTATGACTAATGGTAAAGCAAACATATTTTGTCTTAGTTTTTATGTAATTTTTTTTATGTGCTAAACATATCCACTTGAAGAACACACATGATAGATTATTTTACTGTTAGTAACAACACAAGTAACACAATTCTTAAAAACAATTTTTTTTCACATATTCATTTATTTAGAGGGTGTGTGATAGGAGAGTTACTCTGTAAAAAAGTTACACAATCCCCCCATTAGATTTAAAATATCAATACTGATAGACAAGTTTACTTTTACAAGACTTGACGTAGTTCACACTGTACCCATATTATTAGTGTTACAAGGGACAATCTATACTTAGTCAGTAGCCATGTTATATTGGGTAGAGGCTGCTTGCAATGTCCCATGGATTTATTTTATTTTATTTTTCATTCCGTGTTGGTGTTGAAAACGAAAGACAAAAAACATTATGTGACCACACACTAAAAAGGAATGAAAAAATAAATAAATCCATGGGACATTGCAAGCAGCCTCTACCCAATATAACATGGCTACTGACTAAGTATAGATTGTCCCTTGTAACACTTAAGGGTGTGCTTTGTCCACCTCCCAAATGGGTGGCTCTCTCCCTGAACCCCCGAGGCGCAAGGCTCCTGACAAGGACATAGGACGGTGATGGCGAACCTTGGCACCCGAGATGTTTTGGAACTACATTACCCAAGATGCTCATGCACTCTGTAGTGTAGTTGAGCATCATGGGAAATGTAGTTCCAAAACATCTGGAGTGCCAAGGTTTGCCATCACTGACATAGGGTATGACATGGTCCACCTAGCCTGAGGGCCTGGCGGATCCCTCTCCTCGTGATCAGCCAAGGCCAACAATGTCCCATGGATGACTTACCAGGAAGCCTGTTATATGTAGCAAACTAGAACTATCCTACAAAACTAACCCAGATATCTTCAGTTTTCTTGCTTTGTTAATGAGCAAGGCCCATTATATGTTGATGGTCTGGATAATAGGTGTATCCATTAAATTGGCTGAAAGGAATAATTGGGCACTTTTGTGTTAATTCATGTTCCCTAAACAGATAGCACAAACACTATTTCATATAGTGTGGCTGCATATTAACCAGGCCAAATTCATTCAACATTTTCTGATTGGTTGCCATAACCTATAGCACACTAAAGCTGTCCATAGATACATCGACATCTGGCTGGTTCAGCAAGGACTGGCCAAATTTTGACCTGTCTATGGCCATTCCCACTCAGCAGAAATTGATCTAATGATCAACTTTTGCTGAACAAGATGTTGGAAATTTTTCATTCAATCTGCTGTCAGAATACAACAGCACAGTGGAAGGATTCCTCCATCCACCTCGCTTGTGTGGATTGGGGAATCTGTTCAGGTTTTTTTTATCAACCCACTGACTGAAGAAAACTGATCCATCTAAGGCCAGCCTAATCATATCTAAGAATTTTTGTTTGAATTTCACACCATCAGTGCATGGTTCAAATCAGCCATCAAATTTGAATAATCGGGCATGTTGGAAATCTTTTGAAAAACTATTTTCTAATCAATGATGGGAGAATCATGCGTGAAATGTAATCGAAAAAGAAATGCGCATGTGCCAAAAAAGAAAATTCCTGGAAAGAATAAAAGATTCCCAGCCACGAAAATTATTTTCTGTAGCAA
Organism: Rana kukunoris; assembly: GCA_029574335.1. Lineage (NCBI taxonomy): Eukaryota > Metazoa > Chordata > Amphibia > Anura > Ranidae > Rana > Rana kukunoris. The sequence continues at coordinate 187,935,279 of CM056059.1, forward strand.
CAGGAGGTGAAATTGCAGGCTTGGTTGGTTGAATTTCAAAATCAATGCTGGCACCATCGGATAACTAAACGCACAACATTTCTGATTTTCAAAAGAAGATTCTTTCGAAATTCGACCGTGTATGGCCAGCCTAAGACACCTTAGGGGGATTTACTAAAACTTGTGCAGACAGAATCTGTTGCAGCTGTGCATAGTAACCAATCAGTTTCTAACTTCAGCTTGTTTGATTAAGATTTGACAATAAAATCTAGAAGCTGATTGGTTATTATGCACAGCTGCACCAGATTCTGTGTGTACTAGTATTGGTAAATTTTCCCCCATGTGGTTGATCTATTAAAGGCAAATAGGCTGTTCACTTAGGATGGGACGTTGCACATTGCAAGGGTAACTTCTCCAGAGTTTAGTGAATGTGGTGAAATTTGATGTTGCAAAGAATAGCCAATAAAGTGCAAGAAAAACAAAAGGTTTTTGCTTGAACTCCGTTGGATGATGGAAGCCAGTTTCCCCTCATTCACTAAATTCTGGATAAAATTCCCATGCAAGGTGTAACATCATTTGCAAAGGAAACAGCTTATTTGCCTTTAGACAATCAACCCCTATAGTCTTAAATAAGCCTCATTTGTGATGCTCACACACAAGAAACATGGCTGTCAGTGCCGCGCCAAAAATAAATGGCACTAAAAATTTCCTGAATGAGTCATCGCCAGACCGGTATTTATCATTTCTTCCGCCCTGTGCTATTATGACTGATTACAGTTCATGAAAATAACCGTGCGGCTCTCATATTTATTCTGCTCAGTCCACCACCTCCCCCAACAGCCAAATCCCCCCAAAACTGATACTTCAGTTGTGGACTTGCACTGCTCGCCTGCTGGCTTATTAGATCTATTTATTATATGCTATAATATTAGCTAAATACTGAGAAAAAAATGGTAATCAATAAGAAAATTGGTTTTATTTTGTCCTGGCCAGAAATGTCAGTTGAATCTCAGTAGGGGTAACAAAAAGGCTTGATAATGAATGATGTGCTAAAAAGAAACCAATCAGGATCCTCAGTTTATTTTTGAACCATGAACCGTAGAAATGTATGCCCATTGACATCATGAGCGTTGGGATGCATTACGTAGCTCTGCCAAATGCAGTCCCCATGTATAGCTAAGGCCATTGCCTTATGTACTATTGTTTCAGTTTATACCAATGTATAGCACTGGTGTGTACTGAAAAAAAAGGACATGTTCCATTTTTAGGAAGCCGAGCACATTAGGATGCACTACACCTCATCTCAACATACCTTAGCCCCTAGATTCCGCCTTTATCCCCATCCCCAGTTGTTGTATGGGGGAGAAAAAAATAATAATAAAAAAACACAAGACATGCGCAACAGTGGGGGGGGGGGGCATGTAGGTGTAGAACAGAGCAGCGGGCAAGATGCTCAGAAACGGGACGAGTCAGAAAGAGGGATGAGAGGACGTGGGAAAGAGAAAGCAGGGCCCCCCCAGGCTGGAGATGGGGTCAAATAAAATTTAGAGTCATAGACTAGTTGCATGTAAAGTAGGGAATGTGTAGGCCCACACCTTAAGACATTTGTCATGGGTAAGTATAACATGTTTGTTATTTTTACAGGAAAAAAAAAACAAGACTTTAGATTCACTTTAAGCAGCTTTTTTCCTGACAGAAGAAAATGCATTCAGGGAAGTTGAGCAAACATTAAACATTAAAACAGTAGTCCATGAACAATATAGTTAGGCACAATTAGCCACCTTAAAATTGCAGCATACAACTTTTGTTTGTGAAGTCACATCTCCAAAAGGGTGCTGAACCACAGCATGCAATAACAAGATTGGCTCATATCACCCCCACTCCCCCCCCCCCAGTGCAATATGGGTGCTTCTCAACCAGTCCTCATTGGACTGCGGAGCAAGTATCCCTAAACGTCAGTTTGCATTACATGGTGCTCGTGCACCAAGGTTCAGGGCTTCCAGGGTCTGAAAGTGCAGTTTTGCAAATGAAGCTTGTGTGCTGGCAATTAACAGAGTGGGTTTTTGCATAAGAATCCTGCTTTATTTACTTTAATATGTCAGGTCACAGATTTACTGATAAAGCATTTTAAAACATTTCTCATTAATTATTTAATTGTGAACTGCAGGTGTTTTACTGAGATTACAATGTTCAAAATTACATTCAGTTTTTATTTTAATGATGTAAGATGAATCTATAGACTATATACACTAAAATTTCCCTTGTATCGGCATACGTTGTCTGTTGACACAGGATGCAAGTTGTTCTTTGAAAACCAATGTAATGGCTTCCTGGCACAATTAACTGAACCCTTCTAATTTCTCAAATTTTGGAGAGAGACAGATATAGGGCAATAAGGCAAACATTTCTGAACAGAAAACAAGCTGCACTTGTGTCAAGAAACAACCCTAGCATCACGCTGGATAACCTTGCAACTGGGTGTAGGAAACCACTCTTTCTTTTTTCAAAGTCTTTACCAATTAGACTGTTAATATTCACTGCATCCTTATAGTTTGTATTAGAAATATTAGAGACCCCTGCATTACTCTACATCTTTCTGGGCTCCCATAATGCTTTTGCACCATGGGAGATGAAGCCAAGCAGCAGACGGTGTCATGAGGTTACACATTGCTCATCAACATCAACAATAGCATATGTAGGTCAGTGTCACAGGAACACACACACGCACACTGTTAGTTTTCTTTTTTTCCACTGGGCAGATGATGGATACAGGAGGTGCAGTGATTGTATTTAAACATCACAAATAGCACTGAGCAGTAATTTTGCTTTTCTTTCTTCTTCCAGCCCCCTGTACCCAGCCAGGCTTCCTCCTACTCATGCATGTTGCCCACAAGTCCATCTGTAAATGGGCGGAGCTATGATACATACACACCTCCCCACATGCAGACACACATGAACAGCCAGCCAATGGGCACCTCTGGTACAACCTCTACAGGTAGGCATTCCATTATTTTCCACCCTCTCTCTGCCACTCCCCCAAAACACAGCCACTGCCGAACGGGATAGCTACACAATAACACACAACTCAGTTTCTGCACATGTGCAGTTTGTTTTAGATCAGATTTATCTAATATGATAAAATGGAGCAAAAAAAGCCACAAAACAATGCATGCTTAATAAAGTCTTGCATCCTAATTAGAACAGTTCCTACAAATACCCTAACACCACAAAGTTGCATGTGTTGTGTATTGTGATAAACTAGATAAACTCTGCATGATATATTAATATACTCTTATTTTTCCATTCATTTTTCTAGGTCTCATTTCCCCTGGAGTGTCAGTCCCAGTACAAGTACCCGGGAATGAACCTGACATGTCTCAGTACTGGCCAAGATTACAGTAAAAACCGTGTTAATTTAACCAATGACTTTATGGAGAACAGTTGGATGTTCAGCAGTATTTTATAAAAATCCAGGACTGACTTGGAAAATATAAAAACAAAAAATCAAAAAGACTTCTCTGGACAGCGGCTGTGTACCGATAATATTGGAAAAGACTGCACAACAGACATTTGCACACTGAAAGCGGTATCTCTATATCAGTTGGATCAAACCTTCATTTTGATATCCAAACTTTTATCCATTTAATGTACTCTTTGTAAACTGACTCTGTTATGTGATATTGAACAGAACAACGCAGGCGGGTAGCCCGGATCTGCTCTCTGTTGATCATTATTTTTTATTTTATTTTATTTTATTTTTTATTGGAAGCCATGATCAAGCCACGAATTTAAAGAGGTTTTTATCAAGATATATATATCGTCCCTTGATTTTGTCCATCCTTGGACCAATTTTCCTCATTTTTTTGTATCAACTTCCCTTGGGCCAGTTGCCGGAAAAAAAAAAAAAAAAACATAAATCCTCACCTTCCCCCAGTTTCCTGTTTGGTAATCCCCAAAGGTTGATGTTTAAAGTTCCAAAAGTAAAAAAAAAAAAAAAAAAAAAAAAAAAAAATGGAATAAAGAAAAGAAGAGAGACGTTTGGTAGATGAAAGGTAGATGATATCTTCGATATAATCCAATTTGTTTTATGTCGAAATGTATGTTTTTGTCTTCCCTAGAAATCTCCCAGAATGATTTCTATAATAAAGTTAATTTCATTTATATTTGATGAGGATACTGTATAGATGTTTTATACACATTTTCATGCATCATGAGTTCTTTTATTTCTCTTGGAAAGCAGGTCATCTCATTGTTCCTAGATAGAGTGTACAAAATGTTCACAGTCCAAACATCCTTGTGCATATAGACCATTCCTTATACTGATTAAAAGTGCTTGCAAGAGTTTTCAATTTAAGTGTTTTTCAAGTTGTTCACAAATACATATCAGAATTAACCATTGTTGATTGTACAAAACCATACCAAAGCCTTTGTATTTCCTTTGTTATACTATTTCATTTAAACCTTTAGCGTGGTGTTGCAAATTTTTGTTAACAGTCTTGGACGTTAAGTCCGTTTTTTTTGTTTCAATTGTAATTTATTTTTAAATAAATTAGGGCAACTGAAAAGACTGTGCTGTGCAGATGTCAACTACAGGCTACATTTTTTTTTCATTGCCTATCACTTGAAGAGCAGCTTGCTCTGGGTATTGACAATTTAAAATGCTTATTTAACATTATATAAATAATGGTCTAATATAATAACCATCTACAAGAAAAAGGGTTAATCTCCAATTAATTTGAGAAATTAAGCTAAATTAACAAAATGAATTTTAATGCTAAACTTACAACAAGCTACATTTATAATAACACAACAAATAAAACTGTATTCAAAGACGGGATTTTTCTGCTAAAGCTTTACAGGGCTGAACTGTAAAGCAGGTAACACATTTTTATCAACAAACTAGAAATGTAAATACAGCACCTTATGACAAAACTCCAGTTTCCAATAAATTATATTCTGTAACAAGACTAAAGCCTCGTACACACGATCGGATTATTCAACAGGAATTGTGTGATGACAGGCGGTTGTCGGAAAATCCAACCGGTTGTATGCTTCATCGGACAATTGTTGTCGGATTTTCCGCCAACAAATGTTGGATAGCATGCTTTAAAATTGTCCGCCAACAAATGTGTGTTGTCGGATTATCCGATTGTGTGTACACAAGTCCGTCGGACAAAACTCCAAAGTACAAAGTACAAACACGCATGCTCAGAAGCAATGCTAATCTTAACACAACATTGTCAGAAGTTGCCCAATTGTCAGAAGTTGCGTTAAAGAGCTGAAAAAACACATTGTTTTGTGTTTGTTGGCCGATAATTCTTTGCCGTTTGTATGCAATACAAGTTCTTGGCCAACACACCTCTGGGGGAAAAGTCCTACGCTTTGTCCACAGAAAATCCAATCGTGTGTATGAGGCTTAAGGCTGGCCATACATTATACAATTTGCCTTTAGATTTTCCTTTAGACTAACAAAACCATACAATATGAGGTCAAGCCTGAACATTTTTAGTTTGTATGCAATCAGGCAGGCATTTGCACTATATATTTGAAGGCGAATCTAAAGGAAATTTAATAAGAAACTTGTATAACATATGGCCAGCCTATTGGTTGATATACTAGAGAGTGCAACATTTGGTGCAGCTGTGTATGGTAGCCAATCAGCTTGTTTAAGTAAGCTTGGACTAAAAAAAACTGTAAACAGATTGGTTTCTATGCAGAGCTGCACCATATTTTACACTCTCCAGTTTTACTAAATTAACTCCTACTATCATTTGTGCCCAATGTGATTTGTTAAGATCTTGTTTGTTGCCTTGGCAGAATCCTTGGGACAGCTGTGTCTATGGATTGCTCATGCAATTATTTAATTTCAAGGTTTATTTTTATCATACTATCCTAACTTTTAGCACTAAGTTGTTAAACTTGCCAAACATTTTACAAACACTGGATGATAAAAACACGTGATGGAATTACAGAAATGTTAAGACTGAACGGGGGAGATTTACTAAAACTGGAGAGTCCAAAATCTGGTGCAGCTCTGCATAGAAACCAATCAGCTTCCAATTTTTATTGTCAAATCCTAATTAAACAAGCTGAAGTTAGAAGCTGGTTGGCTACCGTACACAGCTGTACCAGATTCTGAGTGCTCCAGTTGTAGCAAATCTCCTTCAATATGTCTAGACTGCATGGTTCTATATTCAATAATGATGTAACAGTTATAATGATTTTATGCCCCAAAAAATTAAAATTTAGATACAAATGTCTAGTCAGTTGCTACGGTTTAGGAAAGTTTTAATAGTGAATACGTTTTAGGGTTAATTTTTATACCTTTCACCCCAATATTCCTGCAAATTTCACCCAAGATTAACTTTTTTAATTCAGTTGGGAAAATCTGTGAATCCGGGGGGGATTTAAATTAATTTTATTGTAAAAAGATTATAAAAACAGAAGCATACAAGCCTAAAATAAATCCATCAATAAATGTATACATAGTCTCTACTGTGGTACCATAAATAGAGGTGCTAGAGCATAGCATCTCTTGTAGAGCTGCATACTTCCGGTAACCCAGTCCACCAGGTCAACGTTTCATCAATAACACAGCTTCTTCAGGGCCCAATGAGGCAGGGTAGAGCAACAGATATTGCAGTGGATCGCATGGGCATAGCAAAGTACAGTCTGAGAGTGGCAGAAGGGCACCCAGGCCCACAAACAGGTGGCGGAAACCGTCGCAAACAGAGATAATGAACTCTATAAGTAACATTTTAAAGAGGACAGCCGTACTTAGGACACCAATAGTGGTCTTGTTGGGCCAATTGCGTAAAATTGTGTCATAGAAGGTCAGCATAGGGCCACGTCATCCAACTAAGGGGTTTAGGGAACCAGACATATCCCAAAATACAGTTCAAAGATAGATAATAACATAAGGTGTCTGCGAGGGTATGCTGGTGCTCCAAGCCACCACAAACAACCGCCCGCCAGACCGCCTAAATTTGTGAATCCGGGGTAAAAGTTGTGTGAAGATTGTGAAAAATAAATTATAAATAGACATATTAGTGTGTTCATGCTGTTAAATGTTTTGTGAGAACATAAGGAATGAAAAAGTTGCCTAATGCCGCGTACACACGATCGGTTTGTCTGATGGACCGTTTTCATCAGACGAACCGATCGTGTGTGGGCCCCATCGGTTTTTATCCATCGGTTAAAAAAACTAGGAACTTGTTTTAAAATTATCTGATGGTTAAAAAACCGATAGAAAAAAACGATCGTGATAATAAGGTCCATGTGTGAAAAAAAAAAGTCCATAAATCAATCAATCCGCAGCAAGACCCAGCAGACAAAGGATTCCAGAATGGAAGTGAAAAAGATGACACCAAAAGATATCCTCCACCAGTGACAGATGAACTCTCACCTCATTACTTTGACCCGTATGGATCTCAAAGCTTAATCTGTGTAATCAGAGCTTCAGCTGCCAGCTCCCATAGGAAATGAATGGATGGAAATGACACCTTAGATCCAGACCCAATGGCTTAAACCGATCATAACATCATATGGAAAAAGAAAGGGAAAAATCTAGTGCTCTCCGGTAGAAGTGTGTTCCCTTAACCCACGCTGAGGAAGTCCCCCCACGGGATGTAACGCGTACAGGGGAAGGAGCCACGCAGAACGTCACCCACGATCGCTGCAGAGTACAGAGAGACGGTCCTGTACACATGCTGTTACGCTGACACTCAACTTACAGAGTGTCCTTACATGTGAGTGCAACTTTTTATTGCTTGATTAAAAGTCTTTTTCTACTGGAGAGCACTAGATTTTTCCCTTTCTTTTTCCATATGATGTTATGATCGGTTTAAGCCATTGGGTCTGGATCTAAGGTGTCATTTCCATCCATTCATTTCCTATGGGAGCTGGCAGCTGAAGCTCTGATTACACAGATTAAGCTTTGAGATCCATACGGGTCAAAGTAATGAGGTGAGAGTCCATCTGTCACTGGTGGAGGGTATCTTTTGGTGTCATCTTTTTCACTTCCATTCTGGAATCCTTTGTCTGCTGGGTCTTGCTGCGGATTGATTGATTTATGGACTTTTTTTTTTTTTTCACACATGGACCTTATTATCACGATTATTTATTTTCTATGCACTTTTTAGTTTATATACTGGTCACAGTATTTATATTTGTTTATATTTGCGCTGCACTTTTTCTATATATATTTGCTATTGGGATTTTTTATGAATTATCTCCAGTGCTGGCTTGCATAGTTTAGGTTCTAGTTTAATAATATATTTTCCAGCGCTGAATATCTTTTTCACTTGAGAAAAAAACGATCGTCTGTGGGGAAATCCATCGGTTAAAAATCAACGCATGCTCAGAATCAAGCCGACGCATGCTCGGAAGCATTGAACTTTTCTCAGCACGTTGTTGTGTTTTACGTCACCGCGTTCTGACACAATCTTTTTTTAACTGATGGTGTATAGGCAAGACTGACGAAAGTCAGCTTCATCGGATATCTGATGAAAAAATCCATCTGATCGTGTGTACAGGGCATTACTGTATTGAGACCCTGAGGCCGATTTACTAAAGGGGTCGAGAATATGCACACAATAATTTGCAGTGTTCATTTAAAATACCAATCATGTGTACGAGGACATACATATTCAGCTATCTATTTTTCACATGATTGGATAACTGAAGTGAAGCTATACAAAATGTATTTTCAAGTCCTTTAGTAAATCAGTCTGTATATTATATAATGTCTCTAAGGACAGGCCAACATCACATGCAAAACATGTTGTCTTTTAAAAATAATGACATTGCATTATCCTACTTGGAGAGGTGCACAGGGTTGTAAGAAGAAAGATTCTAGAGAAAATAAAAATTAAGGTGTTCTTCATTTCAGCCAATCAGGTTGCAGCTATTAAAAAAATAAAAATAAATATGTTTCTGTTGCTTTGGGCAAGGCCAACATTTAACTATTCTCCGTTTTTTTATAGCATATTTTTCATCACATTATTTATATGCTAAATATTTATTATTTAAACATTTCAGTTGTATTTGTTGTCTATGAACAAGAAACAGAATCCATTTCATGGGCTGACCAAATAATCTATTTGAGATTGCAACTGCTCATTGGGAATTTTGATGTCACTGTGACCAGAGTAATATCACAGGCAATCATTTTGTACATTGAGCTCAGAAAATGACTTTCACCCTATAATATAAGCAACCGCTACACAATAATAGTAGTAACATTTTTTTTATATATATAAAATCAAATATATAGAAAAAGCTTGTGGTAGACAGGGGATGCACAACAACCAATATAGGTCACAATACTTCACAATGCCTAGGGCTGTCCAACTGGTGGCACTTGGGCCAGACGCTGCCTTTACAATCTGTTTATGGCTCTGAGCACTACTGACAAGATTAACACATTTTAAATTTTTTAAAGAACTATTGTTTTATTTTTGTATTATAATTATATGCAGCTCAAATAGGCAATATATTTTTATAACATACATGTCAAAACACTTACATAGGAAGAAGTTAATCATATAACTGGCAAGTATGTGGGGTATTGTCATACAGAAGCTTGGATTTGTATTTTCTGCAAGTGGAACAATTTTACCCAATATTTTAAACCCTTCTTAGGTTGCTGCTTAAATATTTATATTTAAAAACTTGCATTTTTACAAGCACATAGCTCAAAAATAAGTTAACTGTTACATTTTTTTTATATTTATTTCCTCCTTGACATTCACAGTTACATGTGCTCTTCTTTATGCACAAAAAAGTTAAATCAAGAAAATTGTTTGCAGAAACAAAATTATTAGTTTTATTTTTTTTTAACAGTAAGGTTTTTTTTTTAACTATATTCATCACTGATCTTAATTTTTTTTAATGATATTTTATATTCAAGACACAAATTTAAATACAAAGAAAAATATGCCTAATAAAAACATTTAGATAATACCTCCTATGTACATTAAGTACTACTGTACTTTTAAAATTCTTGTATACCAATTTGAATATTATATACACCTTCACTGAAGGTGTATATAATATAACATTCACAACACGGGTCTCAAAGAAATGAACAAGAAAATGTTAAAATTAATATGGTGGCTGCCACTGCTGACTTGTTTGTGGGGGTGCAGGATCCAGGGGTGTCATACTGTTATTCTTATCCTTCTGTTTCTCTACTTCGTAAATCACTGACCCAGTGCAAAACTGCATATCAGGGGTCCGACATCTTTCAGTGCCTGGTGAATGTACCCTTAGCTCAGTAAAAAAAGTGAAGCTTCAATTTTCAAATCATGTGCATGCGAAAATTATTATTATTATTATTGTTATTTTTCCCTTCCACAAGATTAGGTGTTCTAAGCAAAAATAACATGTTTTAATTTGGCAAACCAATCAATACACACTTATTGGGATTTTTTATGTAGCAGAATAAATATTGACCTAAATTTACGAAGACATTTGATTTTTCCCCATTTTTTATTTGGATATGTTTTTTAGCAGAAAGTAAAAAAAAAAATGTATTTTTTTTTTAAATGTTTATTTTTATTATTTCTTTTTTATAGAGCACAAAGTAAAAAAACAGCGGTGATCAAATATCACCAAAAGAGAGTTATATTTGTGGGGAAAAAGGGACATGAATTTTTTTTAGGTACATCGTTACATGACCGCGCAATTGTCAGTTAACCGCTTGACGACCGCAGCACGAACATTTACGTCAGCAGAATGGCATGGCTGCGTAAAGGGACGTGTCTGTACGTCCCTTTAAATTTGCCACCATGTGGGTGCATGCATCCCTGCCACAAGCTCCTTGACCGTGCCTGCAAGACCGGCGGACTCGATGTCCTCCGGTGTCCTGTGATCGTTTCACAGAGCTGCAAAACAGGGGGATGTAAACAAGGCATTTCCCTGTTCTGCCTTGTGACAGGACACCGATCGTCTGCTCCCTGTCATCGGGAGCAGTGATACCTGTCATGTCACTCATAGCCCATCCCTGCCACAGTTAGAATCACTCTCTATGAGACACGTAACCCCTTCCTCTCCCCCTAGTGATTAACCCCTTCCCTGCCAGTGTGATTTACACAGTAATCAGTGCATTTTTATAGCAATGGTCCCAAAATAGCATCAAAAGTGTCCGATGTGTCTGCCATAATGTCGCAGTCATGATAAAAATCGCTGATAAAAAAAAAATATTATTAAAAATGCCATTAAACTATCCCCTATTTTGTAGACGCTATGGGGCAGATTCACAAAGACGTAATATTCCGCTGCGTAATCGAAATACGGTACGCTGCCGTATTTCACCAGACTCTACACCGAATTCAGGTAGTTTTTTTGCGCGTACGCTATTGTGTCGTATTTTTTTTCCGCCGCGCAATCGAAATACGTGATTAGGGGGCGTGAAGCATTTAAATTAAGCGCGTCCCCGCGACGATCGAACTGCGCATGCTCTGTTCAGGAATTTCCCGCCGTGCATTGCGCGAAATCACGTCGTGACGTCATTCGTTGTTTGAGTAGCGGCGTTTACGAACATTCCTATTCCCGGACGACTTACGTTAAAAATAATAAAAGACATCGGAAAACGTTGAAATTCGACGCGGGAACGACGGCCATACTTAACATGGGCTGTCTAATATTAGAGCAGCAAAAAGCTGGTATAGTGAAACGGAAAAAAAAGATTACTAAAGGTGCCGTAAGAGATTGCGTTAAAAGTGCGAAATTTTGTGGATTGCAGGCAAAAGCTCATTAGCATACCCTGACGGCGAAAAACAACAGGAAGTCCGCCCAGTGGCCGCAATTTTCTTGCAGCGTAGATCTGAAGGCGTACTAACACGTAATACAGTCGAAATGAAGCCCGCAGGTGTCTTTTCATGGTTTGAGGATTTCGACTAGCGTAAAAACGCCCGTAAGTCGAAATTACTCCAGTCTAACAACATTTACACAGGCGTAATCGCTTTGTGAATCTAGGCCTATAACTTTTGCACAAACCAATAAATATACGTTAATTGCGTTTTTTTTTACTAATTACGTAGAAGAATACATATCTGCCTAAACTGAGGGAAATTTTTTTATTTTTTTTTATATATTTTTGGGGGATATTTCTTATAGCAAAAAGTAAAAAATATTGGGCCAGATTCACAGAGCGATTACACCTGCGTAACAGGAGATGCGCGCCGTAAGTCTAAATTTGCGCGTGCACGGCATCCCCAGAACGAGATACGCAAGAAATCTACTTTTTTTTGTCCAGCGTAATTTCGTTAAACAGGCGCATCCGTCCGCGCAAAACTGCGCTAGACAGACCATTGATTTGCTAGTCAAATATGCTAATGAGGGACTTGAACGTTGGGGCAGCGCAGGCTACGCGGTGTGCACAACAGCAAAATGTCCTGTCTAAAATTAGACCATATAAAAGCTGGTCTAAAATTAGAAAAATCGTCTACATGTCAGAGAAAGCAACACTGTTAGTGAGGAGCTGAGCAGTCACACGTGTTGCACAACAATCTGTATGCCAACATGCCAGTGGCATCCATGCTCATAGCTATACTACTGACTTTAGATGAGCAAAGAAGGAGGAGGGCACTGAGGAGGGCACTGAGGAGGGCACTGAGGAGGGCACTGAGGAGGGCACAGGATTTTTTTTTTTTTTTTTTTTGTTTTAACTTTTTATTTGCTTATATAAACTTTACAATTTAATCTAATCTAATACAATATTCTTATCTGATACAAGCCCCTCAATCTTCACTCTTCACGGGAGAGGATATACTGCACACGCATAGACATCTATGGCATGAGTGATTCTGAGGTGTCTCGCATCTTCAGATTCACCCCTCATGCCATCATGGAATTAACCACAAGCTTGCAGGAGGACATCACCAGCCCAACACATGACACTACCCATGACAGCTACATATACAATCAGAGCCCCATCCCCACAGATTTCGAACAGAACATGTATGGGGACAGCTGGTTGGTGAGTAACATGGGTGACAGGCATGACTGCCCCCCCCATGATGCACACATCACAAGGGACACATGCACTACTAACATCCTCCTGTCTTTTCCCTTCAAGGTGACTCTGCATATGCACTGGGACCCCATCTCATGATCTCATGACCCCATCTCATGCCAGCTCACATTATGCATCTTTGCACGTTAAACACACACATTAATCATGGCACAATGAGAATGCATGCATGCACACCACTGTGGTCCCTAGCACACACCCCACATCCTCATCACATTGGATTGGCACAAGCCACCGCAAATGAGGGTGACACCCCTTTTCCGGCAGGAATGTCACCTCCACATTCCCAAATCATACACAAACAGAACCAAAAAAAAAAATGACCAGCAAAAATATAATTTTACAAAAAAAACAACAAAGAAAACACATAAAAGACAAAAATCACTCTGCAAAACAGTCCCCAAATATCTCAAAGACACGTCACAAACAAACAAATAAACGCTAACAAACAACAGAACAAAAGTACCTTGCTGTATAGGGAGGGATACAAAGGGATGTACTTTTGCAAAGGAAGTGCGTTTGTGTCCGTCTATTTATGCTGTCTGCGTAGTTCTCTAATTTGCCCTAGTCCACTTCCAATTTCAATGATTGCGCCGTTCCCGAGTTGTGAGCATGGGCACAGAGGTGCTGACCATGGTCTCCTTCAAGCGCGCATGCGCGAGCCGGCCGGCCCTTCATTTGCATGGGGTCATGGCTCATTTCAATGTAACACGCCCACGTCCTTCCCAATTTGTATTACTTCGCCTTACGCCTCTGAAATAACGTTACGCATGCGCAAATTTCTGCGTAAAAGCGACGAGAATAGGGTGATTGCGCGGCTACATTGCGCAAGTCTAACGTAAAGGCGGTGCGCTACGCCGGTCCAATAATGCGCAGATGTACCTGAATCTGGCCCATTGCTTTTTTTTTTTTTCAAAATTGTCGCTCTTTTATTTATAGCGCAAAAGATAAAAAAACGCAGAGGTAATCAAATACCACCAAAAGAAAGCTCTATTTGTGGGAAAAAAATAACGTCAATTTTGTTTGGGAGCCACGTCGCACAATTGTCAGTGGCCCGGTCATGAAGGGGGGTAAATATTTTAGAGGTTATGTGGCTAAATAGGGTTGCAGATGCAGTTTAGTTCTGCTTTCAATGCTGTATATAGTAAAGGAAAAAACTTGAATTCAATTTTTATTTCTGAACAAAATATCTGTTAAGCTCTGTTAGTAAAATAACTTCAACGGCATTGTAAGCCCTGATAAAGAGGATACAGCCCCCGAAACACATTGATCTAGCCACTTAGAATACTTAGGATACTCATAACAAAATCATTTTGAAAGCTAGATACTTTAGTGTGGCACTTTTATTCACTTACATTTTCTGGAAATTAAGCAGTGTCAATCCTTAAGCAATGGCTGTGTCAGATAACAACAAACCTGATCCTTTCCCTTTTACAGTGGCAAGTTCTCCTACATACTTTAAATGGTGCATTTAAAACCTTGCAGATATTACCTTGACAGCTGTATTAACAGAAAGCCGGTGTCCATGTTACCTTTAACAGGTATTGCTGCACTAACTCAACTAAACTCAGACAAACCACTATAATTGGTGTCAGTGAAGACCAAACCTAAAAACTTATTTTTTTTCAATGTCTGCCAGGGTGTTATTTGTACAAAAAGATTATTTTAACCATATCTTGTATATTTGATGTGTAATCTAAGGGAAAACCTTCAGGCTTAGACACAGATAACCTGACAGTAGCAGAATTAAAACTATTTGTAAAAAGCCCGGGGATAAACACATTTTTTCATACAAAACATCTATTCTTTACAAAAATATTAATTATTCAGGTGTGAAGGATTGCTGTTAATGGGGATCATTTTTGCTGCTTGATTTCTAGATGGAAATGGGTGTTAGTCTTCTTATAACCAAATTATTTTGAAGGTAAAGGGCTCCAAATTATAATTAATAATTTTCGTATAATTAGGTCCATAGCATTCTTTGTTACAGTGCCTTGAAAAAGTATTAATATCCCTTGAAATTTTCCACATTTTGCCAAGTTACAACCAACCATGTGGCGATAGGCCGACACAATGTGGCACGTAATTGTGAAGTGGAAGGAAAATGATATAAATGGTTTTCATTTTTTTTACAAATAAATATGTGAAAAGTGTGGTTTGCATTTGTAGAACCCCCTTTCACTGCAAGTCTTTTTGGGGATGTCTCTACCAGCTTTGCATGTCTGGAGAGTGATATTTTTTTTGCCCATTCTTCTTTGCAAAATAGTTTAAGCTCTGACAAATTGGATGGAGAGTGTCTGTGAACAGCAATTTTCAAGTCTTGCCACAGATTTTTTATTGGATTTAGGTCTGGACTTTAACTGGGCCATTCTAACACACAAATATATTTTATTGTAGCTCTATCTGTATGTTTAGGGTAATCATCCTGCTGGAAGGTGAACCTCTGCACCAGTCTCAAGTCTTTCCTTGTATTTGGCTTCATCCATCTTCACATCAACTCTGACCATCTTTCCAGTCCCTGCTGAATAAAAGCATCCCCACAACATGATGCTGTCACCATCATGTTTGACGTGGGTATGGTGTGTTCAGGGTGTGCAGTGTTAGTTTTTCTCCACACATAGCGTTTTTCTTTTAGGCCAAAAAGTTTGGAAACATGTGGAAGAAGGTGATCTGGCTTTCTAGATGTAAGGCCCTGTATACTTGGATTTTCCAAATGCAGTACTGTGATTATGTTCTTGGTGTCATGGTCAACGTTGCCCAGCTAGAAAAGGTGTGTAAGCAATTTTACCAGCAAGTTAAGTGAATTTCATGGCTTTCTTTCAAAGAATGACAGAGCAGAGATATTCTGGTACCTTTTTATTAAATGTTAGACTTCTCTTTAAAAGGCACATATTAAAGTAATTATAAAAAAATAGAGAAATTGAGTTTTAATAATTTGGCAAATAGAGTGGCAACATTAAGGTGATTTTTCAGCCCAAAAAAAGTAACGTCAGCAGCTACAAATACAGTAGCTATTGACTTATAATAAAAGGACACTTACCTCACCAGGGGTCCAGTGCCTGGCTCACCTGATCCACTTTTTCACCGGTCTTCGGGTCCCCAGTGCTGGAATGTTTACGGTAAACAGCTGGCTGTGGCTCTTGGCAAACGGCAACTGGAAGTGGGAATGGTTACCTGTCAAAACCAGGTACCTAGCCCACCCCTCCAAAAAGTGGCAAAATTAGAGGAGAGGAGGGCATAAAGGGAAACTTCCCCTTTAGGGTGAAGTTCCACTTTAAAGGTTTCAAAAGCTCATATCACTTATACTAAACCTGTTCTTAAACTTGCCCTCTTAAGTTTCACATTTTATGTGTTTTTTTTTTTATACACTCTCTTAAGCAAATTTGGTGAAGCATCTTCATTATGGCAAATTCTCACAAAAAGTAAAGTTGGTCATTTCAAACCTGAAATCAGTCTACTCAACATAATTTATTATGTGGGAAATTGATTGACCATCTGATTAAATGCACAATTGACAAAAATGTAATTATTATTATTTTTACAATGAGTACATATGAGCAGCAGAAAAAAAAAAAACTTCCAGCAATGATGAAAAACACAGTGGTATTTTGTGGTGTTAGTAATTCAGTTTGAGTAATTTAATTCATACAGGTACTACTCCTTATTTAAAACAATACAGCAAAGGACAATTTTTTGGTAAAAGCAGTACATAAATGAAGGAGAAACATGAAGTACCAATACACCTTGTACGAATATTGCTCCCCAAATGCAAAGTAAGAACGGCAATAGCCTGATAGCGTGAAATGACATGAGTAAAGCAAGACTTATTGAATACCTACCATATTTATTGGCGTATAACACGCACCCCAATTTTAAGAGGGGAGTTTAAGGAAAAAATGTTTTTACAGCCCCTTTTACAGTACACAGCCCCCCCCCATCCATTATACACCCCCTAACCAGTACACATCCCCCCTATCCAGTACCATATCCCCCCATCCATTATATACCCCCCTGTCCATTATACATCCCCCATCCAGTACACAGCCCCCTATCCAGTACACATCCCCCACCCAGTACACTGCCCCCCCATCCATTATACGGCCCACCTACCCAGTATACAGCCCCCATCTATTATACATATCCCATCCAGTACACAGCCAAACTGCACTCACAGGAGACCTCCAGTCTCCTGGGACAGTGCTGCCAGCATTCTCTACAATTAAGTAAAAAAAATCACAGTCTGCCCCTTCCACACTGCTCCTCCTGTGTCACTCCTATTGAAAAACAAAGCTTTCAAAATACCTCAATAGCTCAGTTTTTTTTACTGACCTGGTCACATGACTGCTCTCCTCTGATGTTACACAGATGGTCATGTGACCGCTCTCCTCCTCCAATCAAAGCTACACTCGGAGGAGGAGGAGAGCAGCCAGAAAAAAACAGAGCTATAGAGATTCTTACAAGCTTTGTTTTACAATGACACTAACACAGGAGGAGCGGTGTAGAAGGGGCTGGCAAGTGACTTTTTTTTCTTAACTTCAGATTATGCAGGAAGCATTATTCCAGGGCCAGGGGAGGCAGGACGGCCAGCCTGACACCTCCTTAATGGGTGGCTCCTGGGGCGGCCCGCCTGATCCCCGCCCCTGGTTGGTAAAACATGATATCTGTTTTCAGGGGGAAAAAGTGCGTGTTATACGCCGATAAATATGGCATTTGTAAACGCAAGTTAATCATCTGTAACATAAGATTGTTTGTTCACAAAAGTTGCTAAAAAGGACAACATCTAGGCAATTTAATCAATATCAGGCAGCCCAAGCCATGGATATCCTAACGCTTCTATGACCCAAATGAAAAATACGAACAAGGGGTAGGGTTGCCACTTTTTCAAAACCGAACACTTTAGCAGCACACAGCAATTATTATACACAGCAATTATTTTTTTTTTACATATATTTTGCTAATAAATACAATTTCTAATCATATGAAGTTAATAAAAAGAGCCCCTCTTTACATCAGAGTCCACAGAGTTCCCCTTTACTATACATTTTACATCTGAAGGGGGGACTCTGCAGACTGATATAAGGAGGGATTCTGGGGATGCTAACATAAGGGATGCTCTGGGAACCATAATTTAAGGGTTAATGCTGATGTACGAAGAGGACTCTGATGTAAGGGGCAACACTATGGTCTCTGATGTAAAGGGGAATTCTTATGTAAGGGGTGCTCTAAGAACCCTGACTTACCTTAGTTTACTCACTCAGAAGCAAGAGAGAGAAGGGGGCTTCAGTCACAGACAGGCATGGATGGTGAGCTCTCTCACTCCTTGGCAGTCAGCACCTCTCATCCATGTATCTGAGGCTGCTAGACTTTGAATTTCCAGCCTCCACTTTCTATTTCTGAGGTACAGCCCTGGGAATTGGATTGTGGGCAGACACAGAGAAGGAGGTTCGGGAGAAGAGGTGCAAATCGAGCCCTCTCTCCTCTCCCGTCTGTGTGTGTGTTGGGGAGAGTATTGTTAGTGCTGGTTTTGGGCAGCATGAAAGAGCTCAGCTTAAACAACTGCAGCCAGCAACCCTGCTGGGAAGCCATAGTCCAGTCTGAATAAAGTGTCCAGGTTTCAGGCAGTCTAAAACCTGGACACATGATTCCAAACCCGAACTGTTCAGGTGAATGCCGGACAGGTGGCAACCCTAACAAAGAGCCTGGCACAAACAAATAAAAAAAATGGGATTGGGGATGGCAAAGGAATAATCTGCCATGGCCTACTCTGTTCATCCAGAGCCTACAGGAGCTCAACAAAGAGAAGAGGAAGCAGGTAAAGACAAGCAACAAGAAGAAAAAAGAAGAAAAATAAAGGGAAGAGAAATGGAGAAGGGGGGAATTAGGCACCCCAGGGGATTCAAGCTGTATCATGTGGAGCCTTCACAGTTCTAGGAATCAGGAGGTAATTTGAGAAGGCGGGAAGTTGTCTATCCATGGTTGCTAAGTCCGTTGAAATTTGTCATATTTGTCTTTGTTAATGAGCGTGCCGAGAACTTGATTTTTAACCTCAACCTTCAAAGCTCATGCTATAGGTTTCTTCGTCGCCATAAAAATTTAAGTAATCAGAGTACATTCCCACTGGGTAACATCTGCTATAGGTTTATGTAAACATGCTTCCCATGGGTCTCACCATACATTTACATGAAGGACCATATCAACCAGTGTATATACCCTAATCCATAACTTCTGGACTTTAGGACAGGTCCACCATATGTGTTTCCATATATTTCCAAACTTGGAAGCAGTTGGATGGGTATGATGGTAGACATTTTGCGATCCAAGATGGGGTAAAGTACCAAAGGGTCATAACTTTGAAATAATTTTCAAGAACCAGGACACTGCGAGAAGTTTTAAACAGGGCCTCCTAGATTTTACGCCAGTCTCCTGGCTATGGAGCAGAGCCAATGCCATTTGTGACAGTACAGTGGGGTTTGTAATCCTGTTATATGCAGTATAGTGGAATACAGCAAAAGAGATATCACCCTGGGTAGATTGGTTGGTTTGACATCTGGTCTCGAAAGCATAGGACAGTAATGGGTGTTCATGGTGTTTGGTTGGAGACTCCAACAAGTGGTGA
Source organism: Rana kukunoris (assembly GCA_029574335.1). NCBI lineage: Eukaryota > Metazoa > Chordata > Amphibia > Anura > Ranidae > Rana > Rana kukunoris. The sequence goes on from CM056059.1 coordinate 187,954,910, forward strand.
ATCTGCATGTATCAAAAATGTTCTGATATGGGGATCTCGTGATAGTCCCGTAGATATTGGTACAAACAAATTACCCTGGCCGTAAGCAAAGAACAAACCACAGTGAGACCTTTGTGCTTCCACCATTGAAAACTTCTAGGATTTTTCAACCCCCGGTGGGAACAAAATACAGTTAAGCAGAGGTAAAAGTGGGAGGTGGGGGGGGATATTAGGCGTGCAGAGTATTTAATGGAATCGCAGACCGACCGGGTATGGGACAGAAGGACAACAACATTTTTTAAAGGTAGTGTTAGGCCTGGTTACCACCTATGCAGGTTGCAGTTTGCATATTCCAGGTGCATTTTGTGTTTTTCAATTCACGTTCTGTGTGCAGGAGAAAGCCGACAACGGCTGAGAAAAACAGAAAAAAGTGCCTGACCCTTTCCATAAAATGCATAGATGTGAATGTGACCCATAGTAAACCATGTTAAATATACTGTAGTGTTTTTCTGTAAAACTAAAAAGGCACTAAATAAGACATGTGTTAGAAAAAAGGCTGTGCTGCAATATAAAATTAGATGTGCAAAAAAATATATAAAAAACACCCTGTGTATGTGTTAAAGATCACCCACTTTTCCACTTAAGAGAAGAAATGGGTGAAAAATGATGGATTGAATCCTAAAGCCCAATGAGACAGTTCCTGTCAGTGAAATGTCTGGATGACATTAACCACTCTCAAGAACCTGTCACTACTGAGTGCAATTGGTATCAAAATATGCAAATAAATGACAGTGTAGACAAAAAATTGAAAAATAGTCCAAAAATAAAGTCCAATGTATCCAGTGCTCAAAAGTTCCTTTCCAAGCGTGAAATGCTGTGATGATAAACAAAACACCCAAGGAAAATGTGATAATCCCCAATGGATAGAAAAGCCACCACCTCAGGAATCACTGCCGCTTACCAGATTTCTTGATCTCATGAACGAGATCGAAACAGCTTATGGCATATAACCCAGCCACGGTCTCTGCTCTTCCCAAACCCCCTGTTGTCTCATACAATTGGATCCCAGTGAGAGTGGAAACTCAATCTGCCAATCCAATCAATCAGCATAGGTATGACTCCTGTTTTAAGGTGACACCCTTCTCCGAGTTGTGCTCCTGTGTGGTTACTATTCCATAGATCAGGCATGCTTCACTGTTGTCACATCACCATCAGAAAACTCAACTGAAGAATCATAGTACAGCCAAAGCTGGAGTGTCTCTGAGGGCATTTTGGGCCCTACATGTGAATATCGCTCAAAACAACGCCTAGTAACCATAGATTTGGCAGTGGAGATTACGTTCGGACGTGTTTTGCATTTTTTCTGCAGCCCGCGGTCAAAACTTTTATATCCTGAAAGCAATTCTTCTGCATTCAGAAGAGGGAGGTTAACCTCATCTAACCACAGAAGCTCCTAAACTTTGTACATAGGCTTTCATGGATTCGAGTTTGGGAGCTTTTGTCATTTTTTTGCCAAAGCTCCTAACCTTAAATTGAGGAGCTCCTGGGAGCTGCCAGCGTACTTGAAGCCTGAAGTGGTATTCAACCCCTAAAAAAACAAAGATGCAATATATTGCAGCTTAACAATCCTTAGACGTGGTGGCTCCATTTGATTTATTTTGTAGGCTTTTTCCCTTTATTTCACCTGGTGATCCTACCAACACATCTCCTGTCTTATGCCCCATTGGGGGAAGGCAGTGGTACATAAACAGTGCCCCCTTAACCACTTCCCGCCCAGCCTATAGCAGAATGACGGCCAAGCGGTGGTTCAGTTATCCTGACTGGACGTCGTATGACATCCAGCAGGATAACAGTAGCCGATTGCGGCGATTGGTGGTGCGGTGTGTCAGTCCGACGGAGGCTCTTTACCATGTGATTAGCCTTGTCCAATGACAGCGGATCACAATGTAAACAGGAAGAGCCGTGATTGGCTTTTCCTCACTCACGCCTTATAATGCAGCTCTGTATTCAATAATATGCCACATTTTTTTAACAAAGGCTATTCAAGTAACTAGATTGTACTTGACATCAGCCTCTTGCACAGCAGGGCTCAGACTAGTAGAGGGAGAAGAAAACATATAGCAGGGCGCTGAGATCAGTATCAAATAAAAGTCGCTTAATCAGCAGCACAATTACAATGAAGTAAGCATGAAACAGCATGGTTAGGGAACACCTGAGACCAAGCAGCTGAGATCAGTGAAAGGCTGTAGGCATCACTAGCAAACAGAGACCGAAGATGACAGCCAGCTCAACGTATGGATATTAGCTGTCGTATTCTTTTTTTTTTAACAGAAAGTTGTGGCATTCTTAGCTGCACACAACACAAGGATGTGGATGACAAATTCAAATGCATATGAAAAAGAGGCAGAAGTCCCTGAAAACATGTCATGCACATCCTGTCTCTCGAGATCCACCAGCCATTTTGATAGCTGTTATCCTTGAACGTAGCTAAGAATGCCGCCATTAATATCCATACCTTAAGCTGATTGGCTTCCTGTCATTTTCAGTCTCTGTTTGCTAGTGATGCCTACAGCCTCACACTGATCATAGCTGCTTGGTGTCAGGTGTTCCCCGTCCATGCTGTTTCATGCTAATGTCAGTGTAAGTGTGCTGCTTTTTAAAATAAATTTACTTTTATTTAACACTGACCAGAGCGCCCTGCTGTTCGTTTTCCTCTACATGGAGGTAATCCTGCTCAGATCTTCTGCAGGAGCTGCAGAGGTTCCAGTCTCAGTCCCTTCTCCTGCTCAGCCACCCATTCATCGATTACTCTTTCGTCCATCCATCAAGTTGCCTCATCCCTTCCTGTACCCTGTTGATGGTCTACAGCAGGGATGGCAAACTCAAATTCATCGGGGGCCGCATCAGCAGTATGGTTACCCTCAAAGGGCCGGGGGCGCTACGTATACAGTGCATGGGTCAGGATTGCGCTACGTATACAGTGCATGCGTTAGGATTGCGCTACGTACACAGTGCAGGGGTCAGGATTGCGCCTAAAAATTCGTCACATCTGTACTTTATCCTACCTTCCTACCTGGACCAGCTCTGGTACCTCCCTGTGTAGGCTGCTCCCTCCCTTTGTATTGGGCTATAGTACCTTTTTTTTTTATTGGGCTACAGTGGTACCATCCCTCTGTGGGCGGATCTCCTGTGTTATCAGTATTTAGTTTTTTTTTACGAGAACTGTAAAATAGCAGCACACAGTGCAAAACTGCCAGCAATCTCTGCCACAACATTCAGTGGCATGCAAAAAAAGCCGGCATCGCTGGCTGGAAGGACTAGGGAGGCGGGGTGGAGGTGGAGACGGGGCGGTGGTGGAGGCAGAGAAGGAGGTGGGCACCAGATCGGCATTGTAAGCCATCATGCCTACAGAACGAGCGGCGGTGGAGGCGGAGACAGGGAGGAGGAGGAGGCGGGCACCAGTGCGGCATTGTAAGCCGTCTTGGCTGCAGAAAGGGAGGCGGAAGCGGAGACAGGGCAGCAGCATGAGATGCATCGTTGGAGGCGGGGGCAGAGGCGGAGACGGAGCGGCACAGAGTCAGTAAGGGGAATATGTAATGATTACATATTCAGACAAAAACAAAGTCCCTTTTTGGTGCTACAACAATGTGAAGCGAGACACAGTCCAAGCTGTGAAAGTAAGATACACGATACCCAGTGCAGCTGCCAACCACTGGAGGATGGGCATAGGAACACAAGAACAAAAACAGCAGCGCTCTGTGGGTAAAGTCATAAAAGGTTATCTATGTCCAAAAATGGAGGTAACATTGGTATAAGACACACACAATAAAGATATATAGAAACTCATGTATCTAAAAATTTCTAAATATGACAATAAGTGCAAAATGAGAGCCACTGAGGGGAGTACTGTGATGGAATGGTAAAAATCAACTCCTGTGTCTCTCACTATTACCGCTGTAAGGATGGTGCACTACTTCACCCCAGGACGGATGGAGAACTGCTAGTGGAGTGGCTACAGATGGTACCTGTAGTGGTCAGATGGCCAGCAGCAACAGATGTGATGGAAGTCCCGGATGACAGGAACGTGCCAGTAAGGGGACAAGCCTCTGCAAGAGATCACCAGTATAGCCGTGGATGTTACAGGGCAGGCGAGTCTCAGCGAGAAGCCTGTAAAGTGACAACCTCAGCGCTGGCGCATGAGATGGTCAGGGGGAGAAGCGGTGATGGATTCCGACTCACTCTGATGACGTGACGGCAATACGACCAATTACCCTTACTATGTGCCGCTCCGTCTCCGCCTCCGCCCCTGCCTCCAACGCTGCGTCTCAGGCTGCCGCCCTGTCTCCGCCTCCATCTCCCCTTCTGCAGCAAAGACAGCTTACAATGCCGCACTGGTGCCCGCCTCCTCCTCCGCCCTGTCTCCGCCTCCACCGCCGCTAGTTCTACAATACATTGTAATCAATGCCTGCTCAGACTGGCCGCTCGCTGAAACCTGGAAAAATGAGGTGGCTGCTGTGCGGGCCACATCACAAGGTCCCGCGGGCCGGATTCGGCCCGCGGGCCTTGTGTTTGCCACCCCTGGTCTACAGATACAAATGAAAGTTCCAATAGACCAAGTAACTCTGCAATTCTCCTATGAGCGCCATATGTACTGTGTACTTGTACACTCTTTAGTAGAGGGAGATGCAGCACAAGGAACCACTCAGCTGTACTGCAGTGCTAATGTGCCAACAAGTAACACTGACAGGAGGAGAGAGTAGAGCGACATATAGATGAGCTTAACAATCTGCTACTTCTTCTTTCACTGTCCATTCATGCTGAGAAGCCACAAGACTTGTAATCAGTGGCAATGCGTCCAGAAGGGTGCACAGTGCTGCCCCCTCTCTCAAGTCACCCCCTCTATGACCAATGGATAGATTCATGCATTTCATGAATCTATCCATGGCCGCAGCTGCCATCCCCTATCCAGATGCCGGGCCTCTTTTCCGGGCGCCTGAATTACAACTGCGGGGGGAGTTTTTAAAGGACCTGATTAGAGCCATAGGCTCTAATAGGTGTCAAAAATATGCACTGCGAGAACCATGCTTGGCGCTCGCAGTCCACCCAAGTGTGTTAGATATGCGAATGAATATTTGCTTTCCTAACACTGAACCGCCTCTCCACCATTTAGGTGCTCGGGTTTGTTACCTGTCACCTGATTGGCTGAAACAACAGGCGCTGTGGGCACAGTGGCAGCATTTAATGGCACATGGCAGCATTTGATGGAACAGTGGCAGCATTTAATGGGCACAGTGGCAGCATTTGATGGGCACAGTGGCAGCATTTGATGGGCACAGCGGCAGCGTTTGATGGGCACAGTGGCTGCAAAACAGGTTTCCTGCTCTGTCAGACAGGGCTGTGCTTTGTGCCGAGCTGTGTACATCCCAGGATAGACAGACAGAAAAACAACAACATTTTGGCAGGTAAGACAGCTATCATAGGCATGCTGTATTTTATCATGGCATCTAGCTTTTTGCCTAGAGGTTGACTTTAAGCACTTGGTGTGCACTACATTTTTCTTATCCTCTACCTAAAAGCGAATGCAAACTAAAAGTCTTCAATCTGTGTAGCTAATGCTTCTGCCAAAAAGAGACGTGCACACAAAGCAAAGGCCATTTTCTGACCATTTACATATATGATTGTATAGAATTATTATAGTCCTTAATTAGTCATTTTTCTTTTTCTCTATTCTCCTTTCTTAATTAAGCTACTAGAAAATTCTATGTTGAAAGATTGCATTTTAATGTTACAGAATGACACTGTAAGAAAAATATCTTTATAATGTGGTCTGATATGTGCCCGTTGGCTAGAAAGTTAAATAGAAACTATAAAGGTTTTGGATATTTTTTTAAAACATTCCCACATTTTAAATGATGTTTTAGCAATCAGTATATTAAAGCAGAACTACACTCTCTCAAGCTCAATCAACATTAACTATTTTAATTATTATGCTTCTAGCATAGCATTAGTAAGTAGGTATATTATATTTACTATTTTACATTTTTTTATTACATTTCTTTAATTGCTTCCTGGTTTCTGGCCTAGTCCAAAATGATGTCATACATCTCAGGAGTCGTCATGGACATTTATTTTTCTTTCATCTGGAGGAGGGGAGGAGGAATTTTCTTAGCTAAGCATTCCTGAGCTAAGGCCAGATGGATTTGAGGAAGTAAATGCCATATAAATCAAGATGGCTGTGGCTGGAAATACTAGAGCGTGTTTATCAAAGTGATTTTTGCACAACACCTCCTGATTTTCTGAGAAGCAAGAAGGAATGAACTGAACTTTACTGCTCAGGTCCCTTCACACATGTAGACCGCTAATTTCAACAGTTCAGTCACATTTTTTCAAAGAATAAAACGGATGTTTTACTCTTTGCTTTACGGAAGTTTACTTTAGTTTTTCATCCTATTTCATCAGTTTTTATATCAGTTTTTACATCTGTTAGCTAGTCCTTAACCACTTGAGTCCTGCCTCACAACCTGCAATTAACATGGATTGTTTTAGCATTTGCATCATTTAACCACTTCCCCACCGAGCCATAGTAAAATGACGTCGGTGGGGACCCTTCGTCCTTCAGACTGGACGTCATATGACGTCCTTGCATTTTCCGGCCGCGGCCCCGACGCATTCCTCGGGACCCGATGCGCGTCACGGCAGAAGCATGGATCTGTGTGTGTAAACACACAGATCCATGTCCTGTCAGCGGTGAGGAGACTGATGTGTGTTCCCAGTACAGAGGAACACACATCGATCTCCTCCCCTTGTGAGTCCCCCTAACAGTTAGAACACACTTTAGGTAACATATTTAACCCCTTCAACGCCCCCTAGTGTTAACCCCTTTCCTGCCAGTCACATTTACACAATAATCAGTGCAGTTTTATGGCACAAATCGCTGTGTAAATGTGAATGGCCCCAAAAGTGTCCGATGTGTACGCCGCAATGTCACGATCACAATAAAAAAAATCGAAGATCGCCACCATTACTAGTAAAAAAAAAAAAAAAAAAAATGCCATAATTCTATTTCCTACTTTGTAGATGCTAGAACTTTTGCACAAACCGAACAAATACGCTTATTGCGATTTTTTACCAAAAATATGTAGAATACGTATCGGTCTAAACTCAGGAAAAAAAAAGTAAAAAAAATATTATGATATTTATTAAATCAAAAAGTTAAAAATAGTGGTTTTTTTTCAAAATTTACGCTTTCTTTTGTTTATAGCGCAAAAAATAAAAACCGCAGAGGTGATCAAATACCACCAAAAGAAAGCTCTATTTGTGGGGAAAAAAGGGTGTACATTTTGTTTGGGAGCCATATCGCACGACCGCGCAATTGTCATTCAAAATGTGACAGCGCTGAAAACTAAAAATTGGTTTGGGCAGGAAGGGGTAAAAATGCCCTGTATAGAAGTGGTTAATTTACAGAACATGCCCACAGCTTTAAAGAAGTTTTTTTTATTGTGAAGCCAACAACAAATAGAACAAAATAATAGAAAAAGTCAATGTGCATAACAATTCACCCCCCTAAAGTCAATAGTTTGTAGAGCCACCTTTTGCGGCTATCACAGCTCCAAGTCGCTTTGAATAAGTCTCTATGAGCTTGCCATATCTTACCACTGGGATTTTTGCCCATTCATTCTTGCAAAACTGTTCCAGCTCCTTTAAGTTGGATGGTTTGCACTTGTGAACAGCAATCTTTATGTCTGACCACAGATTTTCTATTGGATTGAGGTCTGAGCTTTGACTAGGCCATTCCAACACATTTACATGTTTCCCCTTAAAACACTCATGTGTTGCTTTAGCAGTGTGTTTGGTGTCATTGTCCTGCTGGAAGGTGAACCTCCATCCTAGCCTCAAATCACACACAGAGTGGTACATGTTTTACTCAAGAATATCCCTGTATTTAGCACCATCCATCTTTCCCTCAACTCTGACTAGTATCCCAGTCCCGACTGCTAAAAAAAAACATCCCCATGGATGGTGTTCTTTGGGTGATGTGATGCGTTCGGTTTACACCAGACATAGCGTTTTCTTTGGTGGCCAAAAAGTTAAATTTTAGTCTCTTTAGACCAGAGCACCTTCCTCCATACATTTTGGGAGTCTCCCACTTGCCTTTTCGCAAACTTAAAACGTGTTATTTTGTTTTTTGCTAAAAACAATGGCTTTCTTCTGGCCACTCTGCCATAAAGCCCATCTCTATGGAGCGTACGGCTTATTGTCGTCCTATGTACAGATACTCCAGTCTCTTCTGTGGAACTCTGCAGCTTATCCAGGGTTACCTTCAGTCTTTGTGCTGCCTCTCATATTAATGCCCTCCTTGCCTGGTCTGTGAGTTTTGGTGTGCGGCCGTCTCTTAACAGGTTTGCTGTTGTGCCATGTTCTTTCCATTGGGTTATGATAGATTTAATGGTGCTCCTAGGGATCATCAAAGATTTTGATATTTTTTTATAACCACACCCTGACTTGTACTTCTCAACATCATTGTCCCTTACTTGTTTGGAGAGTTCCTTGGTCTTCATGGCAGTGTTTGGTTAGTGGTGCCTCCTGTTTAGGTGTTGCAGCCTCTGGGGCCTTTCAAAAAGGTGTGTATATGTAATGACAGATCACGTGACACTTAAATTGCACACAGGTGGACATCATTTCACTAATTATGTGACTTCTGAAGGTAATTGGTGGCACCAGGACTTTTTATGGGCTTCATAACAAAGAGGTTGAATACATACGCACGTGCCAATTATCAGTTTTTTATTTCTGAAAAATAGTTTTATGTACATATTTTTCAAATTTAACTTCACCAACTTAGACTATTGTGTTCTGATCCATCACATATAATTCAGATTAAAAAAAACCATTGAACTAAAGGCTGTAATGTAACAAAATAGGTAACAAGCTAAGGGGGGTGAATACTTTTGCAAGGCATTGTATACTGTAGAGCAAGAGTGGAGCTTTTGCCCATGAAAACTAACAGTCATTTTGTTTTAAGAACGTTCCTTTGATTTTTTTAAATTGTTCGTGGGGTCAAATCAATGCTCACTCTCGACCACAGTCACGAGAAAACTCAAAGGAACAGGATGGAAAATGTTACTTGAATGAACAAAGTTTCAAACAGTGTACAGTGCTAAGCATAAATGAGTACACCCCCTTTTGGAAAGTATTATTTTAATGAATATCTCAATGACAACAAGAATAATTTCCCAAATGATTCGAATTGGTTCATTAGAATTTTGGGGGAACTTATCAACCGATTTCTTTTTAGTTAGGAGGTCAAGTCGATCTCTGGTTGCTGCTCTTTTTTTAGCCTTTTCAATCTGGCCGTGCAAGTATCCGCGTTCGCGGAAAATCTCGCATATAGCTCCTGACTTTCCCGTCTATAGTCACACGTGTTTGAGCAGTTCCTCTTAATGCGCAGGAACTGTCCTACCGGAATTCCATTTTTCAACCACTGAGGATGATTGCTTGTTGCATATAATAAGGTATTCGCTGCTGTGTCCTTACGGTAAGTACAAGTACTGAGTTGGCCTTGTTTCATGAAAATCTGTAAGTCAAGAAAGGACAATTTTTCAGTGTCGAACGTGTAGGTAAGGCGTATATTTCGCTGGTTTTGATTAAGTTCCAGCATGAATTGATGCAGCGAATCAGTTGTCCTCCGCCACAGCATCGAAACGTCATCGATGTACCGCCACCAGGTAAGTACATGGCAGCTGTACATCGGGGACATCTTAGTATTTAGCCGTTTGTCTGGAGCGCAGTTTTAGCATGTATACATTGGGCCCTTTATTTCTCCAAATTTATTTGCGAAAATAATAAATCATTAATAAATTATTATTATAAAATATCGCCCCCCCCCCACAGGGAGCTGTGGTGGCTCAACGTGATTGGCACTGCGCTGACAAGCCATTCACCTCTCCAGCCAAGGGTTCGGATCCCGGTCTCGGCTACATGTGAATTGAGTTTGGTGGTCTCAGCCTGGCTCCCGGTGAGTGTGCTATGCAAGGTACGCCTGTGCTTAGTACGCCCACCCCCCCCACAAAAAACCACCACACTTGCACGCACACAAAATTGGTTTAAAAAACACATGCACTTTGGCCATGCGGTCTCATAAAAATAAAGAGAGGCGAAGGACCTACGGGGCTGGCTGGGTGGGCTAGGCCCCCTCACTCCCTCATAGGGGGAGTCCCTCTGCCCCATTGGGGTCCCGTTGGGCCCCAGTTGGGCTCCCAAGAGGAGCAGGTAGGGCGGGGTGAGTGGGAGGCCCCCCTTCACACCCGCCATTGCCACCAGGGGCATGGAGAAGGATGGCGATTGCCTCCGGGGGGAGGGTCTACCTACTCCCAACTCCTGCAGTCCGGCTCCTCTCTCTCGAGTTCACGCACAAAAATACACTTTAAAAAAAAAAAAAAAAAAATATCGCCCCCCCCCCCAAAATCTACCTGAGCCCCATCTCTGTCCAGCAATTTCCACTAGGGCCTCGGCCATCTGAGACTCGCCCTCCTGATTGGCACAGGGAGCTGTGACTCAGCTCGGGTGCCCCCATAGCAAGATGCTTGCTGTGGGGGCACTCGAGAGGAAGGAGGAGCCAGGAGAGACGAAGAGGGACCAGAGAAGTGGAGAATTCAGCTGCTCCATCCAAAACCAACTGTATAGAGCAGGTAAATATAACATGTTTGTTATTTTTATGGAAAAAAACAAGACTTTACAATCACTTAAAGAGACAACATAACATTGTTCTTTGATCGATGATTCTTTTGAGTTATCTTAATGTATCTACCTATCAACTTCTAATTACAGAGGTTTTTTTTTATTTGCTGGGTCCAGGGCACCACCAGCTCATTATACTGACCTGGTGGACATACACACAACAGCAAAACTGTTTTAAAATATGTTTTTGTGAGGAAAAAAAAAAGAACCCGTGTTTTTTTTCCTTCGAAGAACAGTTTCCGCTCGGCTAGAAACCTTTAAAATATAGAGAACAAAGCTAGTAAAGACTAATAATTTTCTGTGTGGGATTGTGAAATACTGATAAATGAAAGTTAAGAAGCCTATATTTGTGACCCATATGATTAACTCTGCAGGATTTACCATCAAATGCCAAGTTTTATGTATTATTAAGAAACCGAGAACTGACATTTATTACGATTTACTTTGTATGATGTTTTTCTCAGCAAGAACCTTGTTCCACTGTAAATGGTTCACTTACTTTAAAATGGTACATGGCAAATTTTCCCTTTCTGAAGGTTCTTGTGAAAATAGCAAAGACGCTTTAAGCAGATTTCCATAACAGTTTGATTTAAAGGTGGTTGGTCGAAAATAGAGATTGTTCAGAGCACCTAAAATATAAAACGGTATAATGCCACAAGCCAACCACATTTTTCTAGTGATGTGAGCAATTTGAGAACTAGCAGAAATGCTCAAAGCAGGGGGGGGGGGGGGGGTAGAATGACAAATATGTTTCTAAAGTAGGCGCCAAAAGTTTTGGTAGGATCTGATAAAGACAGGTAGATAATGTATCTCATAAAATATTTGATGTGATCTGCCAATGAGATGACAACTGTGAGAAAATACAATCCAGTGGAGTGAATGCATTTTTTTTCAATCTTTTTCAATTATATACAGTGTCCAATTGTATATAATGTGGTTCTACATGTGACCTACAAAACTTGGTCAATTGTCCCCTAGTTATCAGTCATGGTCACGTTATCCTCCTTTAAAGGGGTTGTAAAGAAAACAATAATAATTAAAAAAAATAACAAACATGTTATACTTACCTCCACTGTGCAGCTCGTTTTGTGGCCCCGAACCTGATCTTCTGGGGTCCCTCGGCAGCTGTCTCAGGTCCTCCCCACAAGAACTCGACACATTCATGCAAGCAAGCTTGCGAGTGTGCTCCCGCAAAGGCTAGAGCCTCTCACTGTATCACTCGGCCCCGCCCCCGGCACGCCGCGTCATTGGATGTGATTGACAGCAGCGCCTGCTTCCAATCCATCTGCTCTAGTCAATCAACAGCCAGGCTAAACGGGAAAGAGGATGTCGGGGCCGAGCGCGGGACTTTTGAGGGGCCAGGTAAGTATAACGTGGGGCGGGGGGCTGGTATTGTCTGAAGTTTTTTCACCTTAATGCATAGGATGTATTATGGTGAAACAACCTTTACCCTTACAACCCTTTTAATCATTTTATGTTCACCTGTGTCCCTTACTGGACATTTCCCCCTTTTTCTCCAGGTGACCATTGTCAATAAAACTTGTCTTGCAAAACACACTTAAACCAAGTTACTCTCAAACCAAGGTTTTACTGTAGTTATTTTGTTTTTACTTAAGAGAGATATATTTTTTGTTTTAAATGAAGACACTTGTTCCAGTGATAACTGCCATCTTTCTTACTTTGAGGATCTCAAAAGTTAATGTAGTGCTTTGACACAGAAGAAACATCGCTCTAATGGGACACAGAGAGCAAAAAATAAACATACAGGCGCATCTCAAAAAATGTGAATATCAAAAAAGTTAATTCAGTAATTAATTTCAAACTCATATATTCATACACAGATTGATATATTTTAATATAATATAAGACCGATAACAAAAAATAATTTTTAATACAGAAATATTGGCTTACTGAAATGTATGTCATTGTACATTACAGTATGCACTCAATACTTACTTTTGCATTAATTACTGTATCAATAGGGCATGGCATGGAGGCGATCAGCCTGTGGCACTGCTGAGGTGTTATAGAAGCCCAGGTTGCTTTGATAGTGGCCTTCAGCTCATCTTCATTGTTGGGTCTGGTGTCTCTCATCTTTCTCTTGACATTACCCCTCAGATTCTCTATGGGGATTAGGTCAGGCGAGTTTGCTGGCCAATCAAGCACAGTGATACCATGATCATTAAACCAGGTATTGGCACTTTTGGCAGCATGAGAGTTCTTATTTTCCTTAACCCAGGTAAAATAATTTTGACGTTGTCTCTGGTTTAGGAGTAGCTTGACACAAGGAATGCGACAGTTGTAGCCCATGTCCTGGATACGTCTGTATGTGGTGGCTCTTGAAGCGCTGACACCAGCCTTATGCTGCGTACACACAATGGGCCTTTCCGACAACAAAACTGTCGATTTTTTTCCCAGACAGAATGTTCATGAATGGCTTTTTCTTCACAATCCTCACAAGGCTGTGGTTATCCCTGTTGCTTGTGCACCTTTTTCTACCACACCTTTTCATTCCACTCAACTCTCCAATAATATGCTTGGATACAGCTCCTTTAGCAATGACCTTTTGTGACACACCTCCCTTGTGGAGGGTGTCAATGACTGTCGTCTGGACAACTGTCAATTCAGCAGTCTTCCCCATGATCATTTAAAGGCTCAGGAAACACTTACAGGTGTTTTGAGTAAATTAGCTGATTAGAGTGTGACACCGTGAGTCTACAATATTAAAGTTTTTCACAATATTCCAATTTTCTGACATTCAGAATTTTGGGTTTCCACTAGCTGTAAGCCCAAATCATCGAAATTAAAAGAAAGAAATGCTTGATTTTTTTTTTACCCTGTGTGTAATGGATGAATATATTATATGAGTTTAACTTGTTGAATTGAATCACTAACATAAAATACCTTTTTGATGATATACATTTTTTTTATATGCACCTGTAAACTTGTCAGGAATTTTAAAGCTGGTATAATCTTAATTGTACAGTATAGTCAATTGTCTAGCTTAGACCAATGTAAGTATGCATGTTTCATACTTGACGGACCACTGTTGAAGCTGACAATCTGTCTAGAGCTACTACAGATCACCACTATCTTTCGAATGGCTGCCCTATTGGTTACTGGAGTTACTCTTTTGGCACCCCTGACATTCACAAGATGCTTCATTCTTTTAAAGCGGAGGTTCACCCAAAAATCAACTTTCTGACATTAGATCTGCAGTATGCTGTTTTTTTTTTGTACTTATCGTTTTATGAGCCGTTGTTATCCGGCTCCGAGTGGGGAATCCTGCGGGGAATGGGCATTCCTAAGCCAAGAGGAGTTGATTGACGGGCTGCTAAGGCGTGTCACGCCTTCCGAAAATACCCATAGCGACACTCGGGTATTTTCGGAAGGCGTGACATGCCTTAGCAGCCCGTCAATCAACTCCTCTTGGCTTAGAAACGCCCATTCCCCACAGGATTCCCCGCTCGGAGCCGGATAACAACGGCTCATAAAACGATAAGTACAAAAAAAAAAAAAAAACAGCATACTGCAGATGTCAGCATTATGCTGGATCTAATGTCAGAAAGTTGATTTTTGGGTGAACCTCCGCTTTAAATTAATATAAGGCATTCTCTGATTAGTCGAAGTGGAGATCTGATGTCACTGCCCTGTTTCTAAAACACATCTGATTAGAGAATGCCTTGTATTAATTGGAAAAAATATAAGGTGTCCTGTAAATGGCGTTGGTGCTGAACGAGTGACCCCCTATGGTCAGTATGCAGTGAGGCAGGTGCTCCCACACAGGGCCTAGATGATTGTGGCTGTAACAAACAAATGAACTTGTAACAAATAAGGAAGGCACTTGTTCTACATATGTGACTGAAAGGTGCTGAGCTAATCATATGAACACATAAATCAGCAAACCCAAAATAAATATATATAAATCAAATACAATGAGAACTTACTAAATTGTGCACATCCATAAAATGAAGTGCAGACAAACTTTTGAGCAATTACACACACACACACACACACACACACACTGCAATCAGTAAAGATTTCAAAACTGTGAAGCAAAGTCCAAGTAGAAAGCCCCAATGTGTATCCAGAAACACACTAGATAGTGAAGGTTCTCTCACTCAGAATAGCCCCACAAGCGGCTCATTATAACAGTATGACCCCCAGTATCTCAGCGTTCACATGAGCTGGAGTGGCATATGGATCCACAACACTGGTATGCCCCTAAAGACGTCATGTAGTGACAAAACACATAGGGTGAAGCCAGACATACTGACATCAGGCAGAGTGGCCGGTGGACCAGGATTTCATGGTTTACAATTTTTATCCAGAAAAGCTATTAGCATTTATATAATTTGAGTGTTCAATATTATTATTTTATGGGTATGCATTTTTTGCAAGTTCGCTGTGCATTCTAGATTTATTTATGCTTATTTTGCCGATTCATGTGTTCATATGATTAGAGCAAGCACCTCCCAGTCATTATTTGGTCTATTTTGTATTAAAATATTGCGCAAGCAGCTTTTTATATTTGTCTATTCAAGACCTGACAGCAGATTTAGAAGCATTTTGTGATTACTCGTTCTAAATAGTTGTTAGTAGATCTAAATGAGTCAAACTAGAACAAGTATGGTGAACTTAGGAGCATTCTAATGCCGCATACACATGGTCGTAATTTCCAACAACAAATGTTCAATGTGAGCTTGTTGTCGGAAAATCCGACCGCGTGTACGCTCCATCGAACATTTGCTGACGGAATTTCCGACAACAAATGCTTGAGAGCTGGTTCTCAATTTTTCTGACAACAAAAGTTCTTGTCGGAAATTCCGACCGTGTGTACACAATTCAACACACAAAAATTCTACACATGCTCGGAATCAATTTGACGCATGCTCGTCTCATCGTAGTGTTGTACGCCACCACGTTCTTGACATTCGGAATTTCCGATAACATTTGTGTGACCGTGTGTATGCAACACAAGTTGAGCGAATGTCCAATCGTGTGTACACGGCATTAGAGTTCTTATCACAGAGATTTTCCAACTTGACAAGGTTGATCCTTCTCTCCTCTCACTGAGAAGAAAGGAAGTACAATAACTAACCATGCATGTGTTGCAACATACAAAGAGAGTTTGGGCAGACCATGACCTGAAGGAATCTGCCCATCTATTATCTATATATGCATACAACGTCATACGCTCAGATGTGAGACACTGCAGATAAGAAACATTTTTCTTAACCATGCTACCCCTTTAAAATACATGGAATATACTACCTCTGTTTAATGAAAACTTCACACAGTTCAAGGAGATGGATGTAGACAGTCAACACCCAAAAGCAAATTGGATATGAAGGTGGCTTTGCATTGCATTAGAAGGAAGATTCCAGGAATGGCCCAACACAGACACATCAGAGATGTAGCGACCAGTTGGTGAAACTGCAGTGGGCCATTGAAAGACACAGGCAACCAACATATACAGAAGATAGCCATGGTAGCCCACATGACTGATATACTGTAGAATCTGGTGTGAGAAGGGGACCCATCAGGGAATCTGTTAAGGAAAGCTGAACTGGGCAATTCACAGATCCCTCTCTGTGCAGTATGAAGCATTAGCTTATGTCTACAGTATATTTATTGTCCTCTAAACTACTGCTACAGATTGAAATGTTCCCTATGCCTAATGCCTTCACACATCCTAGATCAGGGGTGTCAAACTCAATTTCATTGTGGGCCGCATCAGCATTATGATTGCCCTCAAAAGGGCCAGTTGTATCTGTAAGACTAAATGTCCAGCACATCCCCTCACCTTACATTAGATGTCAAGAGCCCCCCCACCATCAGAAGTTGAGTCCCCCACTCTCCCTTACATCACAGTACACCCCCGTTCCTTATGCTGCTGCTGCTGGAAAGAAGCTGGGTGCATTGTTTGAAAGCAGAAAGTAAGGGTCTGGAGTAGGACCAGAGGAGGGCTGGAGCTCTCCTGCAGCTGCTGCTGGAGAGGTGCGAGGGCCACATGAAATAGCCCCGAGGGCCTTGTGTTTGACACCTGTGTCCTAGAGGATCTTTTCAGCTAAAACCTTACAGAACAGTTGATATCATTAAGGTTATAATTGCTACTAAAGATTACCTTTTATCCACAGCCTAATATTTTAATGACTATGATGACAGCTCTCCTGCCGCCTACCCTTGCTTTAGGTATACTTACAATCAGGCATACGTAATGTTAAGAACAATGACACGTATTTTCATGGATGACACTGCAAGCTGCTACAGAAAGAGTTAGCTGGGGAATGGGCATCAAATGTTGCTAAGGCCCTATGACTCTTAGTTATGCCACTGTCTAGATGGTTCCAAGTCTTCACTTTTTGGGGTTTGGCCCACTTCAGGACAACAGCAAAAGCAGCCTACATATTTCCCATTACAGGTTCCCTTTACATCTGACTGCAGTGTACCTTTAAGCTAGACAATCTTTAAACACAGGAGACAGAAAGACACTTGAGAGTGAATTACATAAAAGTAAAGAAGAGGGAAATTCTGTCTCATGGTTCCTTTCATGATCAGAATAATAGCTTTTATAATTAGGTTTAGAACTGTCGTCTGCTAATGGCACATCATTGATTATATTCTTACTGTGCCAGTTTTGACTTAAAACTTCAATGTATACCAAGGAAATAAAGAAGTCTATTTGTAAAAGCCAATTTTGAAAAGCAAAGAAAAAAAAAATGCTTTAACTAATGAAATAGCTGATGACAAAATAGTAGTCTTTTTGATTTTAATCACAAAAAAATAAACTGGTAGTGACAGGTTAAGATGGATAGATTTGACATCTTGGCAAATCACTGTCTTTGATTCAATTATTGTAATTCGGAATAAAAGCTGTATACAGTATGTGTTTATGCCACACTGAAGTTTCCTCCATGATTGACAGTCATCAAAATTCATGACTATTAAAAACCAACGTGTGCATATTACAAACCATTCTGTAGAGAGAGGAAGTCAGGCATGTCTCACATTCATTTGTATAGATAGCTTCACAAAGGGCCTTAACAAATATGTGGGTGTACTATTGGGAACTTATCAAGAGTAGTGAGACCTATATCCTAAGTTGATCTTGGGCTTGGTACTTACGGAATATACATCGTGGATAGAGTCATGCCTAAAAGCTTGCCCCCACGGTTCCCTCATGACAGGAGTTCTTTAAAGGGTCAGTCCACTCAAAAAGAGATATTTCAGTTTTAATTACAGAACAATGCACCGTCTCTCTCCCTCTAGCGGTTAAAAGCTGGTGGGAGGGAGAAAAGGAGAAACCGCCTTTCAGGGAGAGACACAGTGCATTGTTCCCATAATTGTCCTCCCATCCCGCTACACTGATTTTCCAGCTGACTGAGCCCCCCTGTACGCCCAGGCCTCCTACAGGAAGCCCCCTATCGGCAGCCCTGGTCTCTGTGCACAAAACCAGCACTATAAAGACATACTGTAGTTTAAAGAGTTTGGTGTTTAAGAACTCAAGGCACAGGGCACCCACCTCAACCCTAATAAACACTTTATGGATGGATTTGAACATTGATTACAAACCAGATTTTCTCATGCAACAACAGTTCAAAAGGTTTTGTTGCCAAATAGAGAAAAATTCCCACAGACACACTGCAACATCTTGTCAAAGCCTTCGCTAAATCCCTGAAGAGTGGAGGCTGTTATAAACACAAAGAGAGGGGACTACATATTAATATCCATGGTTTTGGAATGGTATATCCAAAAAGCTTATGTTGGTGTAATGGTTATGTGCCACAAACGTTTGGCCATATAGTGTATCCATCAGAGACTATCAGAACTTTTCGTGAGACTTGAATTACAGGCACAGCTGCTGTGGTCATTATGAGAGGATCCCACTTGTTTTTATATTATGGAGAATACGGCAAGAGGTGCTGGAACACAAAGGTAGATGGGAACGTGCGAAACATTCATGTAGGCCAGTTGGGAATTATGTCAGGAAAATTTTACTGCTGGAGTACCCAAGACACAGAAAGCCATGGACTGACTCAACTCACAAAGCTCCACTTATAAACTAATATATCAGTTTTGGGTATACGGACAATTTAAGTAAACCTGGCATGCAGGAAAGAAGGCTGTCATGACTTATCTCCTTCTAAAAATACCCTACTGTTACGCTAAAGTTTTCTTTTTTAGAGACTCAATAACTACGTGAGTTACTGACCCAAAGATGACCAAATACAGAGAGAAGTCAGAATCAAAGTCAAATCTTAATACCTGATCCAGGTCTATAATGAAGAGTACTAAAGCAGAAGGCTTAGCCTGACAGCCAGACAGTATTTTCAGGAGAGCTCATGTATGGCATGCTTCTTATCAATACAGATTTCCTTTAAAAGTGTAGCTTTGTTCAGAGAGAGAAAAAAAAACCAGACAAATGTACACAGCACTTTCAGACAGGGTTATAGCATAAAAATAAAAATTATTTTATGACACTGTCACATGCTAAAACAGTCCTAATGAGTCCACAAAGGAACAG
This sequence comes from Rana kukunoris, assembly GCA_029574335.1. NCBI lineage: Eukaryota > Metazoa > Chordata > Amphibia > Anura > Ranidae > Rana > Rana kukunoris. The sequence continues at coordinate 187,974,153 of CM056059.1, forward strand.
TTAGCTGGCCTTAGAGGCTGCTGGCTTGGGGAAGTTGTAGCCTTTTCACCCTTGGACAGTGGGGGAGGTAGCGTTAGCTTTGGCGCCACTATTCGGGCAGGAGTGGGGCACCTTTAACTTCCGTGTAGCCCTTGGGACTTTAAATGAGGTGGTCACAGTTTGCCACTGACTAACAAAAATAGTAACAGTATACATTTTTATTAAAATAGATGTACATACATGAATAATACAGCATAATAGCTCAGCCAATGGATTTGCACATAACAAAAAGTAATTAAAATTGATACAAACGTTATACAATGCAGAATATACAAATGCACGCAACAGAGAACCCGATGCACGTTTTGCGAGATCATTGCTCGCTCATCAGGGGTGGATGCGGATGGGATGTATCTAAATAGATAAAGAGATGTGTCACAGCGGTAGATGCAAGAACAATGGCAGAATGGGCAAGAACAAACTGGCCCAATACTTACCAATGAACAAAATCAGTGTCTCCATTGCTGGTAAGATAAACGTCAAGTTATATAGTATAATAATATTTTTGTATGAGAGCATGTATGCTCTGGCATGAGTATGTATATCAAACCTTACTAACTAAGCAAAGTAGACAAAAGTTATTTGTATAGAAATATATATATATATTGTGACAGGGTACACGATTGTATGTACACCAGTGAGAGGCTGGAAAGGTCAGTTTTCCCTGCCCTGGAAGGGGTTAAGCCTGGCCAACAGGTAAACCTCCTCTCTTCCCCCTATTAATTAACAGTCACCTGGTAGGGAAATGGGAAGTGAGAGCTCAGTGTGAGAGGTATGCTGAGCTGGACGGACAGGTTGGAAACTGTCTGCATGGAAGGAACAAGGTCTGTCATAGATTTGTTTATTTTGGACTGATATTCTGTTTGTTGGTACTGGAGGCCGGAATAGCCCCTCCAGTACAGTGTAGTGAGGGACACTACTGTCAGTTAGCCTCCTAAATTGGAGTAGGCCATTTTGTTTTTGTATTATTTATTTTTGAGTGCAATAAAGCCATATTTATTGCTTAAGATCAGCGACTTTGCTGCATGACATTATCGCTATTTCTACGACTTTGTCACAAGTGGTGGTCAGAAGTGGGATGTTTGCTGTGGTACCGGTCAATGTACAGTTACAGTGGCCTTAAAGGTACAGGACCCAGAAAATGGAAGATATTGTGAAAGCCCTGTTACAAGCAGTCTCTGCGCAACAAGAGACTAATAGACAGATAGCGGCCTTGGCTGCAGCACAACAAGAAACTAATAGACAGGTAGCTGCAACGCAACAAGAGACTATCATACAGATAGCGGCCTCAGCTGCAGCACAACAAGAAACTAATAGACAGCTAGCTGAAGCACAAAAGTCAGACCATGCTGTTCTCAAAGCAACCCTGGATCACATGACTACCCAAGGGTCTTCTAACCCGCCAGCAAGGGGGGTAAGCCAAATACGTGCCAGCAGCTGTCTGCAGAAAATGACCCCGGATGATGATGTGGAGACTTACCTACTGGCGTTCGAACGGACCGCTACCCGAGAAGGCTGGGCCCCAGAACAGTGGGCTGGAATCATTGCACCCTTCCTCCTAGGAGAAGCACAGAAAGCCTATTTTGATCTGGATGAGGTGGCTGCTGCAGACTATCCCAAACTGAAAGGAGAGATCCTGGCTCGCTTAGGGGTGACTTCCACAGTGAGGGCCCAGCGTTTCTACAACTGGAGGTTTAAAGAAGGAAAAGCGCCAAGATCCCAGATGTTCGATTTAATTCATCTGGCGCGGAAAAGTGGCTCAAACCAGAGACTCAAACCCCTGCACAGATTATAGAAGCGCTTGTACTGGACCGTTACGTGAGAGAGCTTCCAAATGGCCTCCGGGAGTGGGTCACTCAGGGAAATCCCCTGGACTGTGATAGTATGGTCGCACAAGTGGAGCGGTACCTATCTACCAAAAGTTTGGACCGATCTCTCTCTAGGGCGATCGGGAAAATACAGAGACCAGGAGGCCGGAGGAGTGGAGTGGAAGCAGACTTCGGATCCGGAGCCCGTTTCTCCAAACCTGACTTTAGAAGTCAAAACCCTGGGAAAGAGGACCACCCTAGGAGAAACTCCATAACTTGTTTTGAGTGTGGCGCCAAAGGACATGTCAGGGCGAGATGCCCCAATCTTCCTGAGCCAATGCAGTGTGGACTAGGGGAAGATTCCTCTGACTTTTGTGGGCTCATTTGTTTAGCAGGCCTGGTAGAAGGGGGACATACCTTCCGAGTACCTGTCCAGCTGGACAAACAAGAGACAGTGGCCCTGGTGGACTCTGGCAGTGCCCTGACTTTGGTAGCCAGTAAATTGGTAAAACCTTGTTGGATTCAGAAGCATAGAACCATGGGGGTGTTGTGTATTCATGGGTGTACTGTGCGGTATCCTACTGCCAACATAGAAGTGTCAGTACAGGGCAGTTTGGTAAGGATCGTAGCCGTGGTAGTTCCTCGTCTACCATATCCTTTGATAATAGGAAGGAATTTCCCTAATTTCCACGCTCTGTTACAGCCCCCTGTGAGGGGAGAACAAGGGGAACCTGAAGTGGAGCAGAGAAATACAGGGGTCCATGAAGTATTTCCCTTTGCTCATCCTGACTTGTATATCTCTAATCCAAAAAGAGGTAAAACAAGACGGGAACGCAGGGAGAGCAAGCTACGATTTAATAGGGCTGTCCAGGAAGTCCTGTTGAATCAGCGTGGGGAGCAGTCCAGGAGAGGTGGGGCCCCACGACAGACAGAAGATGAGGCAGAAGTTGGTCAACCGGAACCCGCCCCAGAGGCTACCAGTGAAGACGATGAAGGGGATACAGATATCCTGGATATTTCGGGTAGTGGCTTTGGCCGTGACCAGGCAGATGATCCCCTGCTGCAGGAAGCCAGGAGTAATATTGTAGAGGTTAATGGGGTACCAGTAGAAGGGGTAACAGGAAAGGCCTATCCCTATTTTATCCTTAAAAACGATCTTCTTTACAGAGTAACCTCCGATGAGGGACAAGAGCTTGAACAACTGGTTGTGCCTTCATCATACACCCGAAAAATCCTAGATTACTCTCACTCTCATCTGCTGGGGGGACACTTAGGGGTGGAGAAAACACAAGAACGGGTGCTCAGGAGGTTCTTCTGGCCTAGGGGATATGAGGGGATTAAAAGGTATTGTGCTTCTTGCCCGGAATGCCAGCTGGCATCTCCCAGACCGAAGTTGAGAGCCCCACTCATACCTCTCCCCATAGTTGACGTTCCGTTTGAGCGGATTGGCATGGACCTAGTGGGTCCCTTAGAGAAAACAGCTCGAGGTCACCAGTAGATCCTTGTCATCGTCGATTATGCCACCAGATACCCAGAGGCCATTCCACTACGTAAGGCGAATGCTAAAAGTATTGCAAAAGAGTTGGTTCAGATGTTTACACGGGTGGGGATACCCAGGATATTGCTCACGGATCAGGGGACTCCGTTTGTCTCCCGTATTATGAAAGAGCTATGTCAACTATTTAATGTACAGACTCTGAGAACGTCAGTGTATCACCCCCAGACAGATGGGTTGGTAGAAAGGTTTAACCGGACCCTAAAGGGGATGTTGAGGAAAGTCGTTAGCAGGGATGGGAAGGATTGGGACTTGTTACTTCCTTACCTGTTGTTTGCAGTTCGAGAGATTCCCCAAAGTTCTACGGGCTTCTCCCCGTTTGAGCTTCTATATGGTAGGCATCCCAGGGGTATTCTGGATATCCTAAAGGAAACCTGGGAAGAACAGGGGGTAACTGGGACCAATGTCCTCCAGTATTTTGAAGATATGCGGGTGCGTATGGCTCAGATTGCCCCTCTTATTCGCCAGCATATGGAGCAGGCGCAGAGTAGGCAGAAGTCCTACTATGACCAGAGGGCCCTAGTGAGACAGTTTGAAAGAGGGGACAGAGTAATGGTTCTAGTACCCACCGCAGAAAGCAAACTTCTAGCACAGTGGCAGGGACCCTATGAGGTGTTGGAAAAAGTGAGCCCAGTAAATTATAAAGTTAGTCAGCCGGGACGCCGGAAGAAGGAGGCCGTGTTCCACATAAACCTTCTTAAGCCATGGAGGACTAGAGAGGACTGCATGGCCGCAGTGGGGGACACCACACCTGGTCCACAGGCACCTAGTCCTTCGGTGACAATCTCTCCAGAGCTGACACCTGAGCAAACAAAAGAAGCTAGAGGCTTGGTTGAGAGGAATAACGATGTTTTCTCCCCCAACCCTGGACAAACCCGAGAGATTACCCATGATATTATTACAGAACCAGGGGTTGTCGTAAGAGTGAAGTCTTACCGCATTCCGGAGGCCAAGAGGGAAGCTGTAAGGGCTGAAATCAGGAAAATGCTTGAGCTTGGAGTGATAGAGGAGTCTCATAGCCAGTGGTGCAGCCCCATTGTTCTAGTGCCCAAACCTGATGGGTCCATCAGGTTTTGTAATGACTTCAGGAAGTTAAACGAGGTGTCTAAGTTTGACGCCTACCCCATGCCTAGGGTGGATGAACTAGTAGAGCGATTAGCCAAAGATAGGTTCTTCACCACGTTGGATCTGACAAAGGGTTATTGGCAGATCCCATTGACAAAGCACGCCCGAGAGAAGACAGCCTTTGCCACTCCTGATGGCCTATTCCAGTACAGGATCATGCCTTTTGGCCTCCATGGGGCTCCAGCCACTTTTCAAAGGCTAATGGATAAGTTGCTCAGGCCCCACACTGAGTATGCAGCCGCATACTTGGATGATGTGATCATTCATAGCCCGGACTGGGAAAGCCATCTGGATAAAGTACAGGCAGTCTTGGACACTCTTAGAAGAGCGGGTCTGACAGCTAACCCCTCTAAATGTGCCTTGGGTCTAGCAGAGGCTAGATACTTGGGTTACCTGGTTGGCAGAGGACTTGTTAAACCACAGATGAACAAGATAGGAGCTATACAGAGCTGGCCCAGACCATTGAGGAAAAAACAAGTCAGAGCTTTCTTGGGGATCGTAGGCTACTATCGGAGGTTTATTCCTCACTTTGCTACGAGGGCTGCTCCGCTCACAGACCTTATTAAAGTGAGAAGTCCAGACACTGTAAAGTGGAACAGCGAGGCTGAGGAAGCCTTTGCTGGTCTGCGGGCAGTGCTTTGTGCCCAACCTGTGCTTGTGGCTCCTGACTTTAGAAAGGAGTTCTTTCTCCAGACCGATGCCTCAGAGGTGGGTCTGGGTGCAGTTTTGTCCCAATATGTGGATGGTGAGGAACACCCTGTGCTGTATTTGAGTCGGAAGTTGTTACCTCGAGAACAGCGCTATGCCACAGTGGAAAAAGAGTGTTTAGCAATCAAGTGGGCAGTAGAAACACTCCGCTACTATTTGTTGGGCAGGCGGTTTACCCTCGTCACAGACCATGCTCCGTTAAAGTGGATGCACACCAATAGGGACAAGAACGCTCGGGTCACGAGGTGGTTTCTGTCCCTACAGCCCTTTACTTTTGTGGTACGACATAGGGCAGGTCTCCTCCACAGTAATGCAGATGCTCTGTCCCGAGTGCATGGGTTTGTAGAGATGGCCGCTTCCCACCCAAGTGTTAAGCTGGGGGGGAGGATGTGTGACAGGGTACACGATTGTATGTACACCAGTGAGAGGCTGGAAAGGTCAGTTTTCCCTGCCCTGGAAGGGGTTAAGCCTGGCCAACAGGTAAACCTCCTCTCTTCCCCCTATTAATTAACAGTCACCTGGTAGGGAAATGGGAAGTGAGAGCTCAGTGTGAGAGGTATGCTGAGCTGGACGGACAGGTTGGAAACTGTCTGCATGGAAGGAACAAGGTCTGTCATAGATTTGTTTATTTTGGACTGATATTCTGTTTGTTGGTACTGGAGGCCGGAATAGCCCCTCCAGTACAGTGTAGTGAGGGACACTACTGTCAGTTAGCCTCCTAAATTGGAGTAGGCCATTTTGTTTTTGTATTATTTATTTTTGAGTGCAATAAAGCCATATTTATTGCTTAAGATCAGCGACTTTGCTGCATGACATTATCGCTATTTCTACGACTTTGTCACAATATATATATATATATATATATATATATATATATATATATATATATAGACTAACCTGATCCAATAATGAAGCAGACATAGAGACCATGGGTAAAAAAGTAAAATCTGAAGCATTGTGTTTGTCTGGGAAATCAATCCCTATAGTGTGAAAAAAAAAAAACTTGGTTTAAATGAATTCCAAATTCATATAGGGATGGAGATGCCCATACATTCCAATGTGCATGGGCGGTGTATGCACCGCTCGCAAACTGCCCCAAACATACTGTTCGCAGGACTTTTTCTAACATCCTTAACCACTTCCATACTGGGCATGTAAACCCCCTTCCTGACCAGGTGAAATTTCAGCTTGCGGCACTGCGTCGCTTTAACTGACAATTGCGCGGTCGTGCGATATGGCTCCCAAACAAAATTGGCGTCCTTTTTTCCCCACAAATAGAGCTTTCTTTTGGTGGTATTTGGTCACCTCTGCGGTTTTTATTTTTTGCGCTATAAACAAAAAACGACGAAAATTTTGAAAAAAAATACAATATTTTTTACTTGTTGCTATAAAAAAAATAGCCCAATTTAAAAAAAAATATTCAGTTTAGGGCGATACGTATTCTTCTACATATTTTTGGTAAAAAAAAAAATCGCAGTAAGCGACTGGTTTGCGCAAAAGTTATAGCGCCTACAAAATAAGGGACAGAATTATTATTTTTTATTATTTATTTTTTTACTAGTAATGGCGGCGATCTGCGATTTTTATTGCGACTGCGACATCATGGCGGACACATCGGACACTTTTGACACCATTCACATTTATACTGCAATCAGTGCTATAAATATGCACTAATTACTGTATAAATGTGACTGGCAGGGAAGGAGTTAACACTAGGGGGTGAGTAAGGGGTTAATGTGTATCCTGCATTGTGTTCTAACTGTGGGGGGAGGGGGGGTGACCGATCTGTGTCCCTATGTATAAGGAACACAGATCGGTCTGCTCTCTCCAGTGACATGACGCTGTCATTGTGAGAGCCGGCAATGAGAAATGATCTCATATGTTTACATATGAGATCATCTCTCATTGGCCCATCAGATCGCATCGCAAACGGCCACTCTGATTGGCTGTTCGTGGCGATCTGTGATTGGCTGTGTCCAAGGGACACGGCCAGTACACAAGTTCCCCGCTGCACGCTCTGGAGCGCGCGCTGGGAACGAGGAAAGGGGCTGCCGTGAAAACACGGCAGCCCGGAGATTTAGAACCACCCTGCGGCCGTATATATTCGTACGGCCGTAGGGAAGTGGTTAAAGTGCACCGCCCCACTGTGAAATCACTCGGGCTTTCTCACTGGGACTGCAGATGAGGCATTTTTGAGGCACTATTTTTAGCACGAAAGCACCTAAAAAAAATGTCCCAGTGTGAAAGGGGTCTTAGAAGAAACTCTGCAATGTAGAAAAACAAAAAGTAGCACCATCTAAGTGTGGAAATTAAAACATTTTTATAAAAAGAGGATAAAAAAACAGCATGTAGTACAGAAATGGTCATCCACTCTGGGAGGTGTCGGTGCGTAAGGGCTGTTGAAGCTGTCTCGGATCTGGCCACTCTGGTGACTCGCAGCGTTTCCAGGGGACTCAGAGACACCTGGAAACACAGGAGACGTCACTATCGGGTGCATGGTCAGCGGGGTTGTGGCGCGCATTTGGAGCATGCATGGTCCTTGGTCACACATGCGCCAAAAGCGTGCCACGCTCGCTGACCCTGCGGTCCCCTGGAAGCGCTGCTAGCCACCAGTGTGGCCGGATCCAAGACAGCTTCAACAGCCCTTACGCACCGACACCTCTCCCGGGGCAGAGCGAATGACCATTTCTATACTGCATACTGGTATTTAATTTCTCCTTTTGTGAATGTAACTCTTACGTTTTTATTAAAATGCTTTAATTGCTACATTTAGATGGTGCTGCTTTTTGTTCCTTTCTACAGTTCAGAAAAAAGTCAGCCAATTGAAATGTAAGCATTTTTGACAAGATTCATAGATTACTAATTATCTTCTACAAAAGTATTAAAAAAGGTCATTCCTTGCTGTGTAGGAGGCCTAAAATAGTGTGAGGTTGTGGAAGACAAAACTGAGCACAGCAACAAGACACAAGGTAGCTTATATTGCATCAGCAACAGGGCCGGCCCTATGATGGGACCGGGTGGTACCATGGGTACCAGGCGGCACCTTTAGGGGGCGGCATACACCCGTTCTGCCCGTTCCGCTGCCTGTGAGGAGCGCGCCGCCGGGCTGCCTGAGAGGACACTCGCAGGGGGGTGCAGTCAGCGAGTGAGCGGCGCGGTGAGGAGCCCGGCGCCGCTGCTGTTAGCTGTGACAGGAGCGGGTGGGCAGAACACTGAAGGCGGGCTGGGGGTTGCGGGGGTGAGGAGCAGTCAGTGCAGGCCGCATTCATGGCGGGGGAAGGACATGAAGGGGTCAGGTGACCATGAAGGGGGAGGAGCTGCCTGGAGGAATGCCATCTGCCTCGTGTCTGACAGGTGAATTTGCAGCCAAAGATACTAGGGCCTGGAGAAGACTACTAAAAAGTAAGTGATGCCAGCCTGCCTGTCTGAAAAAAATGATGTTTTACACACAGCATGATGAGAGCATGCTTTGGTCGTGTCAGTGGTCTTTTTTAAACAGTAAGGGGTGATGCTGAACTCTCATCATGCTGTGAGGCTGTGTTTGATGGGCACAGTGGCTGCATTTGATGAACACAGTGGCTGTATTTGATGGCACAATGACTGCGTCTGATGAGCACAGTGGCTGTATTTGATGGCACAATGGCTGCGTTTGATGGGCACAGTGGTTGTATTTGATGGCACAGTGGCTACATTTGGCAAAGTGGCTGTGCTTGATGGGCACAGTGGCTGTGCTTGATGGGCACAGTGGCTGTATTTGGCACAGTGGCTGTGCTTGATGGGCACAGTGGCTGTACTTGATGGGCACAGTGGCTGCGTTTGATGGACAGAGTGGCTGCATTTAATGGGCAAAGTGGCTGCGTTTGATACACAAAGTGTCTGCATTTGATAGGCACAGTGGCAGTATTTAATGGGTGCGTTTGATAGGCACAGTGGCTGTATTTGATGGGCACAGTGGCTGCTTTGATGGGGAAAGTGGCTGCGTTTGATGGGCACAGTGGCTGCGTTTGATGGGCACAGTGGCTGCGTTTGATGGGAGTGAGACTGCAATTAATGTTTTTTTTTTTTTTATAGAGCTTTTTTTGTATGGGTTTTGTATAGAGCCATGACAGGTTCTCTTTATACATGTAAAGAGCCATGACAGGCCCTCGTTATACTCATTTATACATGTATAGAGCCATGACAGGTCCTCTTTATACTCCTATATACATGTACATAAAATAATGAATGTGGGGGCCTTTTGTTTGGCGTGATTTTTTTTTTGGGGGGGGGGGCAGTATTTCATTCTTGGTCCCAGGCAGCACAATGTCTTGGGCCGGCACTGATCAGCAAGTGCTCTACCAGGCAAGAGATTTCAAAGCAGCCTGGGGTTTTAAGATGTGCTGTTCAAGCTCTTTTGAAGAAGCACAAGGAAATGGGCAATGTTGAGGATTGTAGACGCAGTGGTCGCCCAAGGAATATCAGTGCAGCAGATCAAAGACACATCATGCTCATTTTGGAATATGTCCAGCATGACCATCCGCTCAGAACTGGCGTAATCCAGTGGGACCCAGGTACACCCATCTTGTGTCTGGAGATATCTGGTCGTGAAAACAAGGCTAAGCGACTCAACTATGCACAAAAATATAGGAACTGTGGTGAAGAAAATGGCAGCAGGTGCTTTGGACTGATAAGTCAAAATTTGAACTACAGTATGTGGCTGTAGCAGGGGTCAGTTTGTTCACTGAAGGGCAGGAGAGCAGTACAATAATGAGTATCTGTAGGCAACAGTGCTGCATGGTGAAGGTTCCTTACAGGTTTGGGGCTACATTTCTGAAAATGGTGTTATTGATTTAGTTAGGATCACGGGTGTCCCCAATGCAGAATAAAACAGGCATATACTTATCCATCATGGCGCAAAATTTATTCTGCAGCAGGACAATGACCCCAAACATACAGCCAATGTCATTAAGAACTTTAGCATAAAGAAGAACAAGGCGTCCTGGAAGTGATTGTTTGGTTCCCACAGAGCCCTGATCTCAACATCATCAAGTCTGTCAAGGATTACATTAGGGGCAGGATATGAAGTAGCCTACAGTGAATCTGGAAAGTATTCATAGCGCTTAACTTTTTCCACATTTTGTTATGTTACAGCCTTATTCCAAAATGAAAAATGTTTGGAACCACCAGGACTATTCCTAGAGTGGGCCACCCGGCCAAACTGAGCGATCGGGGGAGAAGGGCCTTTGTTAGGGAGGTGACCAAGAACCCGATGGTCACTCTAACAGAATATACCGTATTTATCGGTGTATAACGCGCACAGGCGCATAACACGCACCCTAACTTTAAGAGGGAGGTTTCAGGAAAAAAACTTTCCACAGCTCCCTGCATATAACACGCAGGCACAGTTTACCCTCTAATTTCAGGGTAAAAAAGTGAGTGTTATACGTCAATAAATACAGTAATTCATTTTGGAATAAGGCTGTAACATAACAAAATGTGAAGAGCTGTGAATACTTTCTGGATGCACTGTACAACCACAGAAGATCAGTGGTTAGTTCTCCAAGATGTTTGGGAAAAACCTACCTGATGAGGTCCTTCAAAAACTGTGTGCTAGTGTACCTAAAGGAATTGATGCTGTTTTGAAGGCATAATGTGGTCACACCAAATATTGATTTGATTTATTTTCTGTTCATTTACTTTCCATTTTGTTCATGGATAAAAAATGTAACACTTTTATTTGTGAAAGTGTTTTTAAATTTCCAGCATTTTTCTCACCTGCGTAAAACTTTTGCAGAGGTATATATATATAATATATATATATATATATGTGTGTGTGTGTGTACTTGGAGTGAGAGAGACATTGAGATACTGTAGATCACGGGTGCCCAACCTTTTGAAGGCCAAGGGCCACTTAAAGTGACTTACTAACCAATCGCGGGCCACAATGAGCGAAGTGGGCAGATGACAGGTCTGTGTCCAGTCTGCATATGCCAAGCAGACATAGCCCAATCTACTCTATGGGCCCTCTGATCCAATCAGATGGAAGGGGACAGATCCACTTCTGTTTTTTTAGCAGATCAGATTGGAGGTAGGCAGTTGTTAACGGACTAAATTCTGTTTACATCTGCTGATCCAGAGGTGAATAGAGGGTCTGATTAGGTCAGACCGATCGCTGGAAAGGGGCCTAAGGCTGCTTTTATACTGATGGTCTTTGGTCTATTGCAGCACAGTGTACCTGATTTTCCCGCCGGTTAGCTGCACTTTGCCATAGACGTCTATTATATCTTGCAGGTGTGGTGCACTTTCTCAAAAACGCCGCTTGCTTCCTCTACCGCCGGCTTTATTTACAACACTGATGCTCTCAGATAGCAGGTTGGCAACCTGCAATCTGGGCTTGCCAACCCGGAGTAGGAGGTCGCGGGCCACATCAGAGGGCTCGGCGCGCCACATTTGGCCCCCGGGCCACTGGTTGGGCACCCCTGCTGTAGATAGTACAGAAGAGATATAAACTAGAAATTAAAATGAAAATAAAAAAAATGCTAGTTTAAAGGCGTTGTAAAGGCAGAAGGTTTATCTTAATACATTCTCTGTAGCAGCCTCCCCAGCACCCCCATCGCTATCCAGCGATGTCAAGTCCCTCAGCCATCCAAGACTCTCCCTCATGATGGCTGATACACAGTAGCGGTGCCACTGGCTCCCACGGCTGTCAAAGTCAGTTAGCCAATCGGGAGAGAGAGGGGGCAAATGCATACATCCCAACTTTTTGAAATGGGAATGAGAGACACCTATCAGAAAAAGTATGCAGGCATAGGACACACCCTTTGCCACACCCCTTTGAAGGAGAATTGTACAAAAAAAAACAAGATTTGTTAAATGCACAAATGCTTTTTTTAACCACTACTATTCCTTTATATTGTCTTTTGGAATGTACAAATGCAGCAATTTAGAAATTAGATGAAAGGTTTAGGGCTGGAAAACACTTTTTGATAGACAAAAGGTGCATTTTATATACATCAGACCAAAGTGAGGGACACATGAGGAGGAATGAGGGACATTACTCCAAATCAGGGACAGTCTGTCCAAACCAGCGACAGTTGGGAGCTATGCAAATGGACACACGGAGCTGCAGCTCAGCTGGGGTGGCTCCCATAGCAAGCTGCTTGCTGTGGGGGCACTCAACAGGAGGGAGGGGCCAGGAGAAGCGAAGAGGGACCAGAAAAGAGGAGGATCCGGGCTGCTCTGTGCAAATCCACTGCAACAGAGTAGGTAAGTATAACATGTTAGCTATTTAAAAAAAAAATGAAATATATATATATAGCTATTACCTTTTGTACCACCACCCTCTCCCCTTAGAATGTAAACTCTATGAACAGGGCCCTCCTGTACCTTTTGTATTGAACTGTACTGTAATTGTGTTGTCCCCCCTATATGCTGTAAAGCACTGCGTAAACTGTTGGTGCTATCTAAATCAAGTATAATAATAATAATATATAAAAATCATATGCCTGATGAAGGAGTCCTACGTGACCCCAAAGCGTTGCACCTTTTCGCTATGATGTCATCTTCTTGAATGAAATTGTGAAATCGCACTTAAAGATCCATGGTGTGCTGGCAAATATATGTGGTGATCTGTGATGTGGCCAATTCCCAGATGGTTGTTGCTGCAGCACCTGCTTAGTTATCATATTTGATAGAACACAAAGTGAATCACAGTTTGTTAAGTATGGGGCAGCATAGTCGCAGACTGGTTATGGTGCCCATGATCACCTGTGTCCACAGCCAAAAGCGAATCAGTCAGCTTCCTCTTGGCTACATTTTGCTTTGCGGTGGCTGGACCTAATGCTATATTTGGTTTCATCAAAATTCAAAAAAGGAAGTATTTGGCCAATCAGAAAATACCTTTCTCCAGCCTATTCACTCTGTTGTTGATCATGAAATTCTATTTGGCTGCCATAGATTTATTTTTCAGGCTATTGCATAAACCTATGTAACTAGTTATCCTGCAAAAGTTTGAATATTTAAAAAAAAAAAAAAAAAAATCACCACTATAGCAAACATATTTTCATATAAGGATATCCAATACCAAAACATAATATAAATAATAACATTTGCATTCCTGATCCCAATTATCCCCACTGTCAGGTGTTCTTCGGGAAATACATTCTGCACATTATGACTGCAGGAACATGTTTTTATGTCTGTTTTAGCCCTGCATTTTACACTATTTATTTATTAAGCTTGACTGCACATTTCAGAGTTACCAGCATTAATGTATCTGTCAGTTTGAATTTCAATCTAGAGTTTAATCTGTTGATGTAATCTCTCAGTGTTGCTGTAAATTATTTAAAACCAGGGTTTCAGTAAAAAAAAAAAAAAAAAATGAAAATATAAAAATAGCGTACAATAAAAAATAGAGCTCCTTTTGGGGAGATAATTTGTAAATAATGATAACTAACTTTTTCTCATAGAAATGAGAACACTTTCTTAATTTTTTTTCAATAAATTCAGTATATATATATATATATATACACACACACACACACACACACAGCTCTTTTTCTCAGAAGATGGGTGCAGGAACTCAACCATGACCCCGTTCAGATTTTACAAACAGTAGAAGGGTCTTAAGGGGCATTAAATACCAGGATTGCATTACATACAGAGTACAGAGTTCAGGGGGGTTACACACAGAGTGCAGAGCTATCACTTGTAAACACAGAAACCAGATTTCCGTGTTTAGATGTGATTGTGGTGAGCAGGCACGAAAGGGTCCGAGCCAGAGGTGGTGGAACCGAGTTCCCCCTGAAAAAAATCCCTGTACATACATACAAACACACACACACAGTATACGTTTCACAATGCTTTTAGGCCAAAAAGTAAAATTTTGGTCTCATCGGACTAGGACACCTTTTTCCGTGTTTGCTGTATCCCCCATATGGCTTCTCACAAACAGGACTTCTTATGGCTTTCGTTTAACAATAGCTTTCTCCTTGCCACACTCATAATATCACATATGAGTCGCTCCCAGCAGGGATCCTGTGCATTCTGTTTCAGGTCCGATTCCAGCCTGAATTTGGACCAAAAGACGCACCTTTTTTGTGCAAATTGCACTGGACCTGCTGCAAAGATACGTGAACCGGCTTCCATAGAGAGCCTGTCAAAATCTCCTGCTATTGCAAATTGAATCAAAATGAATTAATTTATTGTATAAACAAGTCCACATTGAATAAAAAATCTTGAGGTTGACTGGTATATGAAAATTCATGCAGATAGAAATCCTTGATTCACCACCAATTGTGACTTGTAATGATGTACAAATTTGTGATAAAAAGTGACCCTCCACCGATAAAAATTAGCCGCTTACCAGAGGGAAAGCTTTACTGTGCGTTCGGCTATAGCCCAGCCGCAGCCTTTGGTAGATTCACAGGTTACACAAGGGAAGGCAGATCTTAGGGAATACACTATTGGAATGCACTCACAGCCTCATCCGATGCATAAAGGTGTAGAAAGAAAGAAGCGCCATAGCGAAATTCCATAAAAACAAAGCGTTTTATTAAAATAAAGTACTCACAAACGTTGCAGTTAAAACAGTGTGTAGTAAAACAAACAGATTTGAGGAGCCCTTCCTCTTCAGCGTGGGGACGTCACTGCATGTCTTCCTAGACGCATTTCGTCATCAATAGGACGACGAAACGCATCTAGGAAGACGTGCAGTGACGTCACCACGCTGAAGAGGAAGGGCCGGCCAGCTGTTTGTTTTACTACACGCTGTTTTAACTGCAACATTTGTGAGTACTTTATTTATTTTAATAAAACGCTTAGTTTTTATGGAATTACGCTATGGCGCTTCTTTCTTTCTACACCTTTATGCATCGGATGAGGCTGAGTGCGTTCCAACAGTGTATTCCCTGAGATCTGCCTTCCCTTGTGTAACCTGTGAATCTACCAAAGGCTGCGGCTGGGCTATAGCCGAACGCACAGTAAAGCTTGCCCTTTGGTAAGCGGCCAATTTTTATCAGTGGAGGGTCACTTTTTATCACAAATTTGTACATCATTACAAGTCACAATTGGTGGTGTAATTAATTGATGTTATTAATTTATTGATTTGTTTAACCATTGGCGCAGCTTTGTTTTTGTTTCTTGCTCTGTTATCACACTTCAGCTGCTGCCTAATCTGTATGATCTTTTATATTAAAAATTGTTTTTCATTGCAAATTGAATGCGAGAAGCCCACATCCAATTCACAATGGTGTGGGCCCAGCCTAATAGTTGTCCTGTGGACAGATTCTCCACCTGAGCTGTGGATCTCTGCAGCTTCTCCAGAGTTACTAGGGCACTTTTGGCTGCTTCTCTGATTAATGCTCTCCTTGCCCGGCCTGTCAGTTTAGGTGGACGGCCAAGTCTTGGTAGGTTTGCAGTTGTGCCATACTCTTTTCATGCTCCGTGAGATATTTAAAGCTTGGGATATTTTTTTTATAACCTAACCCTGCTTTAAACTTCTTCACAACTTTATCCCTGACCTGTCTGGTGTGTTCCTAGGACTTCACGATTCTGTTTGTTCACTAAGGTTCTCTAAAAAACCTCTGAAGGCTTCACAGAACAGCTGTATGCAGGTGGGCTCTATTTATTAATAAGGCAACCTCTGAAGGCAATTGGTTTAGTTAGGGGTATCAGAGTAGGGCTGAATACAAATGCACGCCGCACCTCACATATTTATTTGGAAAAAATGTTTCTTCCACTTCACAAATATGTGCCAGTTTGTGTTGGTCTATCACATAAAATCTCAATAAAATACATTTACGTTTTTGGTTGCAACATGACAAAACATGGAACATTTTAAGGGGTATATATACTTTTTCAAGGCACTGTATAATGTTAAACATCTAAACCGCTTCTCCCTAAATACTGCCAGGTCAGACTCATACACAATACTTCTTAAGGAGGTCCTCTGTAAGACAACAATAATGGTTTAGGTCAGTGTTGCCAGCGCTGTGGTACATGTAGCCCAGGGGGCTCTTCTGACAGGTCCAAGCCGTACTTCTGCTTTAATTATATTCAAGTTAACAATGCTTGATTGCAGCAGATATGAAATATTTAAAATATATCTGGTAATATTTTACATATCTAAAGACACTAGGGTTTGACTGCAAAGGTTTTGACAGCCCAACTCCAGCCAACAATTTTATTTTAATTTGGATAGAGCAGGGAAGGGTTAAATCTAATCTAGTCAAGTTTTTATTGTCATGTATAGATATAGCTTAATTTGTCCGTACAGGCTGACCTATACATGGACCAAATTATTTGTGCAAAACTGTTTCCTTTACAAAGGGACTTTTTTAAATACTGGTATATATTTGGCTTAGAACAACTTGTTTCAGGAACACTGGTCTCTTTTAAACCACCCTTATAAAGGGACACCGTGGCTATCATTTTGCTTTATGCAATATAGGCAAAACATTTACACAACAGGGGTGAAGACAGAGGTAAATATTTTATCAAACTGGGCAAACACTGGTGTAGGTCACCTAGAGGAGAATTGGAAATGAAACTTGCTATAAACATATGCATAGGCAAGAATGATGGATTCAGTTGCATGCAACTTCCTGGGGTACCTACGTCATGCATCTCTGGAGGCCTAGGGGTGCTCCATTGAGCATACGCTACAGCAAGTCATCAGGGGGACGGCTGACTCTTTCTGGTTGTTGAAGATATCCCCCAGATGGCACACATCCTCCCCCCCCAAATTCCCCCCCAGCACAAATCTGGGGGGTGCAGCTCACCCCAGCACTTCCCTGGATCAGGTCATGGAGTTTCCTCTATCCTGGCTCATTCTCTCTATTTGATGATGTTGTGCACAGTCACAAAACTTTTCAAAAATGTATACAACACATTTTTTTTTCAGGGTGTCAGTTCCCTAACTGATTTTTCACAACAAGGTGTGTGAATTGATAAACTTCTACGGCTCCTTGCTTTATAACACAATCCAGCATTTCCATTCACAACTTCATTCATGAAATCTATTGTGTGGGACCTCCTGTATTTAAACATTCTGTCCCCTTTCTGATATCTCTTCCCTCCTCTACAAAAAAAGCTTTGATTTCAGTTTCTGAATTAAATGCTCAACAGTTTTCCCAGCATGGTCTATAACCCAAGCTACCACACCTTTCTTCCTATTTCTTCTCTTTTCCTAGAATTTTCAGTCTGTCTCTAAAGCTGGCCATAGGTGGCTCAGTTTTCTCTTCTTCAGCCTGTGAGTAAAAACCAATCAAATTCTCTATCTACACCAACAGCATGAATGTTGTAATATTTACTGTATCTCTATATGTAAGCAGGTGCTAAAGCGACCACCGGCAGGAACAGTATGTAGTCAGAATGATGTCACCAGCACACCAAGATCTCCAAAAATGAGTCCAAAGCTTTAATCAACGATCACATCATTACAGCAGAAAGCAACATTTCGGGGCCACGCAGGTAACATGCCTAAAGAAAGGGGTTCTACGTTGATTTCTGCTGTAATGATGTGATCTCTGAATAAAGTATTTAACTAATTTTTGGAGATCTTGGTGTGCTGGTGACATTACTCTCTATTTCACTAGGTCTAGTGACGTGGATTCAACAACTTTTCACAAAAGTCAGTAACCCCCAGAAAATAAATCAAGAAATTAATGTATGGATAAGTCAAATGAGTAACACATGATCACCTCAAGAGTCCAAAGTACTTTATTAGCATCAAGTAACAATGGGAAAATAAAAAGGCAGTCAACATATTTCAGGAGCCGAAAATCCCCCTTCATCAGGGTTTGAGCCTAGAATATACAGGCCAAATGGCAGCTGGTTCAATAGAAACCGGTCGACATTTAGTCCGGGTGTATGGTAGTCAGTACAACAGATGCCGACTTCGGTCGAAGGCTCATTACTGAAAAAGGTCTACGGACTGTCTCCTTATCAGTGACAGAGCATTGACCAGAGTGTTGTAGCAGGGGGGCCAGCCCCCTGTCAGTCTACTATAGGACAGTAGGGGAGATTGTTAGTTCAGCAACTCCTTCCTGAGCGGTCAGTTTTTTTTGGGGGTAGAACAGAAAAAAAACTAGGAGGTGTGTACTAGGCTTTAGACAATGTAGGCAAAACAAAAGTTCCTGGATCTCAACTAACATCACTTGGCTGCTAATGCAGGCACAATCACCCAGGAATATTATCTCCTGTTGGAGATTTCTATGCCCTGAAGAAAGGGTATTTTTAGCCCATACATAGTGCCTTTTGTTTCCTGTTCTTACATGTGATACAAATAAAGAACTTTGGACTCTTGAGACCTTTTGGTGCTCTTTTCAGCTTCCCTTTTATGGCTATGTTATTCAGGCAGCCACGGCTCCCTGAATACAATGGTGTTTCCAAGCAGCCACTACATCTGAGAGGACACAGTCACTGTTTGGCAGATCGTTTTCCACCTAGCTCAGTTGGTCTTTAAATTGAAGGTTGACAAGCTGATGGGGTGCTTGCATGGTCACCTACAGCTTAAATTTGGTCCGATTTAGTAGGAATCAGTCGAAATGTATGTCGTCTATGCATCCTTACCTCTTACTACATGTGTGCACTGCTAAAGGTTCCTCAAACAATTTATTATGATTTTAAAAATTCTAGCCAGGCAGGAGCAACATGGCAGGCGATTCCATAAGATAATATATATGAATTATGGCAGATGGTCTTACATTTACAGTACATTCCCCTACACTGTTTAATCTCAGTGTAAGTGAATCAAGCAAAACAGGGTTAAAAGGTAGAACTTTCCTTTAAGGAAAAAACTTTTATCAACTTATAAGAACCCATACCAATAAAAGATCACACTGTTTATAACAATAATATTTTACTTAATATTTCCAGCCTTTTACATATAAAAGAAGAGTAAGTAAATAATAATGATGATGTTAGCGCCTCCTGTGTCTGCGAATGTATCGGCTCTGTAGAAATCACTAGAAGTCCAGGTGCTTATTGCCTACGGCTGCAGTGCCACATCCTGAGCTCAGCAGTTTGGCCGATCCTGCCACATCCTGTTTGCTTGAGCGGCTCACTGTGTCTGACAAGTCTGGAGGCAAATGCAGTCTCTGTGGACAGAATGGAAATGAAAAGAACAGAACACAACCATTATTAAATGTTTATTTCAGGGAGCGCGTACACACATTGTCTACCTTGTTAGTCATTCATGTAGTCATTTAGTTTTACATGCTGCAGAAGTATCTATCAATCGCTTCCAAATCATTTGACGGAAATTAAATTGCATGTATATTTCCAGGCTGGTGTAAAGTACACTGACTCTTTAAATGCCAAGGACGTACCCTTTGTGCCACAGCCTTCAAAGGGTAAATAGAAGTTTCTGGCGTTGCTTATTTTAAAACTAATTGGAAGTCACAGAATTGAATTTACAGTCAGATAAACATTGTACTTCTAGCTTCCATTTTAATGGTTTCACATCTACTTATGTGTTACAACAGTTGCACTAAATATGACTCTACAATTCAATAGGAATTAGCGTATGATCGTTCTGTCCCGTGCCCTCTGACTGAACTGGTCTGATATGCCTCTGTGTGAGGGCAAATATAATGAGCGGTGTAGCAGTTACTCAGCTATGCCAGGAGTAAGAGGGCAGAAAGTGCTTTTCCCAAAATAAATAAATAAATAAGGTGTTTTAAGGCATTTCCAAGTAAAAACAAATAAGAAGAATTCATATCACAAGTTGGAATAGGACTATGAAAATAAGAAAAAATTACCGTATATGAGATTTTATTTGGGCTTTAACCGCTTCAATACCAGGCTTTTATACCACCTCCATACCGAGCCTATTCTGACACTTCTCTCCTACATGTAGTAATCATAATTTTTTTGCTAGAAAATTACACAGTACCCCCAAACATTATATATGTTTTTTTTAGCAGACACCCTAGGGAATAAAATGGCGGTCATTCCAAAGTTTTTATCTTGCACGGTATTTACGCAATTATTTTTCAAACGCCTTTTTTTTGTAAAAAAATAGTTTTATGAATAAAAAAAATAACAAAACAGTAAAGTTAGCCCAATTTTTTTGTATTATGTGAAAGATTATGTTACACCGAGTAAATAGACACCCAACATGTCACGCTTTAATTATGCGCACACTCATGGAATGGCGCCAAACTTCGATACTTAAAAATCTCCATAGGCAACGCTTACAGGTTACAGTTTAGATTTACAGAGGAGATCTAGTGCTAGATTTGTTGCTGGCACTCTAACGCACGCGGCGATACCTCACTTATGTGGTTTAAACGGCGTTTACATATGTCGGCGGGACTTGCGTGTGCGTTCGCTTCTGCACGCGAGCTATCGGGGACAGGGGCGTTTTAATATTTTTTTTATCTTTTATTTATTTTTTTGACTTATTTTTACACTTTTTTTCATTTTTTTTTTTTCACTTTTATTCCTATTACAAGGAATGTAAACATCCCTTGTAATAGGAAATGTGTGTGACAGGTCCTCTTTATGGAGAGATGTGGGGTCAATAAGACCTCACATCTCTCCTCCAGGCTGGAAACCATGAGATCGGTGAAAAAAAATTCACCGATCTCATGAATGGGGGCTTACAGCCGCAATCGCGGCTTTGTTTACTTACGGGGACCCGGGCGTGACGTCATCACATCGCGCCCGGGTCCTCCGACGGTCATAGATATTCGCCTGCAAAATTCCCAGGCCGTCAATTGACGGCCACTTAGGATGGTAAATCCCATCCCAGGCCGTCAATTTTCTATGGCTGGGTATTGAAGTGGTTAAATATTATGCCAAGCTTTTCTTGTACAAGAAGTGTTTTTCTTTGATGCAGCCAGGGCGTGTACCCCCTTATGCTGGAAATCCACACAATCTCCATCCATAGGCCTTTGGCTCAAAAAAGTAGGGGAAATAAACAAAATGGAGGACCTCATCCTCACAGCACACCAGTAATCTGAACTATACACTAAGACATGGGCACTTTGGAATGCATTTTTTTTTTCTGATGAGGGACGGGTCCTTTATAAAAGCGACATAGCAGACTAATCTATCACAATATGGCCGTGCAGCGACTCACTGCGAATATCCACTGACCTCCCCTGATTGGGTTTCGGCCCGAGGAGGCATTCATTACCACCCCCTCCTCAGTCACTCCCTCTCCTCCAAGTCCCCTCCTTTTTACCCCTTCCTCCTTCTCCCCCATCCTTCTGGAGGTCTCCCCCCCTCCCTCGACTATCCCCCCCCTTTTCTTTAATTCTTTCCTTTCCTCTTTTTATTCTTCTGTATTTTCTCTATAGATATATGCTATATCTCTGTTTTATTATAGTTGGAAAATCTGAGGCAGGTACCACGGAGACACACATGGCGACATAATACAACCCGATGGGTTAGTTACCCTATAACTTAGAGGCAGAGGCTTACAATTATACTCGGGTTAGATACTGCAAAAGGTTACTTTTATCTGTTAAGAAAGGTTGGTATGTTTGCTACCTCACATCTACCTGTACCTTGAATCACTGTTTTTTTAGCAGGCTATGTTAGCTCGCCTCATTTGATGTCTTTTTCCTATTCCATGTACTTAGCGATGATGTGTTTCGTGGTTTCATGTCTCTTTAAATAAATAAAAGATTTGAAAGTGGTTTTGGTGACTGGAAAGCCACCCGATAGCTACAAAGTTGAAGCAGGAAAACATTAAATGTTAGGGGTCTTTGAGAAGTGAAGTTGCAAAAGCTGTTCTTTAAAAACTGGCAAACACTTGTAAGGCGAGATACACCTTTGGCGAATCCATGCCTGGTGGCGTAACACGTAAGGGATTGAGCCAGTAATGCAAGTCATTTTTCATAGACAGTGGGGTAGAAGGGAATGCTGGAAGTCTCTGTAAGCTGTACTGAGCAGTATCCAACACCTAAGGTAACAGTAACAAAGGGATATTGCCAATGAATAGCGATCCATCCATAAGCTGCAGCCTCTAATGTTGATGCCCCCTACGGTGGTCTGAGAAATATTACATGCAAGTTACCTGTGGTGCACCAGACGCAGTGCACTTTCTATGTAAGTGTAATTTTACCTTCAGTTTTTTAAACAAATTTGTGTTTTTTTATGGAAAAGCTATGGTGGACTGTTTGTTTTATATTATATTTAGTATTAACTGTGGATTTGTGGGAGACATACACATGGTTTGATTGGATCTGGAGGAGAGTTTTGTCTGCCACAACTTGTGACATCTCTTAAAGAGACAGCACAGCTGACCTACTGTCCATAGGTCAAATAGGGAGGTGAGCTGCTAATGATGGTGGTGTGTGTAGCACATGGTGTGTTCATTTAAAAAGAGATAAATAGCAAGAATCTGAGGTTCATTACTGAAAGACACAATACAGGGACTCTTATTTTTCATTTATCGTTAGAGGACTTTAGTTTGGAATTTCACAATACACTGTTCATGACGTACATAAAAAGCAATGGAGATCAAAACTCTGTGGGTAGGCATCTATGCAATCTCGTTCATGTTAATCACTTTCCCAGGCTATCTATGGTGTTCTGGTAGGCTTTCTATGGGCAGGATGTTGAAAGCACAGTTAAAATAAAGCATTTTAAAACGAGGACGCTGGATACTTTCCTGCAAGCCTAGCCCATGTAAAGTAGTCCTGATCATCAGAAAGCCATTGCTGACTTTAGTCACCACCAGTGGATAGTACCATTGCAGCCTATAAGGCCATATCTGCAAATGGTTCTGGTGAACATGTAAAGAGCCATATAGGACTGGAGAGCAAAGGACAACTAGGAAGACTGCAAAGGTTCTCATTTATGCAGATTATGCTATAGCTAGTAGCCTTCACATTCAAGTGGACTTGCTCTATAATGTTGAAAACATTTCACCAATCATGCAAATGGCTTCCTCTTTCTAATTCAGAAATACACACCAGAAATAATAGCCACATCACCAAGAAGTAAGACTGTATTAAAGCTCATGGGGAAATCATATACAAACTCTCCTAGCCACAAAAAAAAAAAAAAAAAAAACTTTGGGGTAAATGGCAATTTAGTCATGGTGGGTCTTGTAAGTGAATGTCTCACGACTGGGATTAAAGCATCAAAAATCCCTTTGCCAGGTTTGGAAGCACAATCTTTCATGTGTCAGCGAACACAGGCATAACTGCCCAAATACTGAAAGTTTTCTGAAAGCAAGAAACCCTTAGGCCCCTTTCACAGTAAGGCGGTTTGCAGGCACTATTGCGCTAAAAATAGTGTCTGCAAACCGACCCTAAACAGCGGCTGCTTTTTCTTCAGTGTAAAAGCCCTCAGGCTTTCACACTGGAGCGGTGTGCTAGCAGGACTTTTGGAGTGGTCCTGCTAGTGGTCTTTCAAGCGGTGAGAGGAGCAATGTGTTTACCGCCCCTCCACTGATCCTTCTCATTGAAATAGGAAACCGTGGCTATACCGCCGGCAATGCCCCTCTGCAGTAGCGCATTGCAGGCAGTATTAACCATTTTTTGGCCACTAGCAGGGGTTAGAAACTGCACTGCTAGTGGTCGAATAACGCTGCAATTTCGACGGTATAGCGCGGATACTCCTACCGCACGGTAGTGTGAAATGGACCTTAGTGTAGACAGAAGCAAGAAGAGGAGATGAAAATGCAAATGAAAGTGAAGGCTGAAATTGTGATTTGAGTTATTGAGAAGCATATTACCTCTTCCCTGGATACAGCGCTAAGACCTGAGCAGCCAATCTCCAGACTCAAATACTGCCACACAATGAGGAAGAGGATGTCGCCAACATGTGTAAGCCTCAACAATATAGCAATATCCTCCCTCTGTTATAAATGAGTAATGTCAGAACACTAAGGCAGCTTACACACGATTAGTCCATCCGATGAGAACAGTCCGAAGCAAAAAATGAAGTTCAATGCTTCCAAGCATGCGTCGACTTGATTCTTAGCATGTATTTTTAACCGATGGTCGTGCATACCAACGATCGGTTTTGACCTATCGGTTAGACGTCCATCGGTTAAATTTTAAAGCAAGTTCTCTTTTTTTTGACAGAAGGATAACTGAACGATGGGGCCCACACAAGATCGGTTTGGACCGATGAAACGGACCTTCAGTCCGTTTTCATCCATTTTGACCGATTGTGTGTACGCGGCCTAAGGATACATGGGCGTTGAAGTTGCAAGGGAGAGTGTGAAAATTAAGTATAAGTGGGACGGGTTGGGTGGGGGGCTAGTAACAGATTTAATCACCTAGGGGCTCATTTATAATGGATACCGATATTGGCTCACATTTACACTGCACTTTTCTATGCACACCATGGACCATTCCATTTACAAAAATTGAGCTGTGGTGTGTAGAAAAGAGGGAGATCTCAAAATAGTGTTTTGAACACCAACCTTCAATATAAGTTCTCTTTTTGGAACCAACTCACAATTTCTTGTAAAAAAAAGAAGAAATATAGGAGTATGGGTAAGCCAAAAAGATGAAAAGGTTTAGCGATATCAAAGAACTAGAAATGTAAAAAAAAAAAATAACAAAACACTAAGGCCGCGTACACACGAGGAGATATGTCCGTGGAAACTGGTCCGCAGACCAGTTTCCGCGGACATGTTCGATCGTGTGTACGGCCTAGCAGACAGGTTTCCAGTGGACAAAAGTTTCTAAGCATGCTTAGAAACTTGTCCGCTGGAAACCTGTCCGTCAGACATGTCCGCTGGTTAGTACGTCTAACAAGCGGACCGAAATCCCGCGCATTCGTCGAATTGATTCGACGCATGCGTGGAAGCATTGAACTTCCTGGATTGAGCACGTCGGTGACTTCTCCGTCACCGCGTTCTCTGTCCGCTGGGATTTTGATCTGATGGTGTGTACACACATCAGACCAAAATATCCCAGGAGATATGTCCGATGAAAAACGGTCCGTGGACCGTTTTCATCGGACATGTCTCCTCGTGTGTACAGGGCCTGAAAGGTGTTCTGTTCTCAGGCATAAACAACTGGTGCCTAGCAACATTAAGATACAAATAAATATTAAATTCAGATTGTACTTAAAAACGTGTTGCCATATAATGGTTATAAAAAGTCTACACACCTTTGTTAAAATGTCAGGTTTCTGTGATGTAAACAAATGACAAAGATAAATCTTTTAAAGGGGTGTTCCAGCCTTGTTTTATGTTTATTAAAAGTCCGCAGCTACAAAAAGTGTAGCTGCTGGCTTTTAATAAACAATCACTTACCTGCTCCAGCGTTCCAGCAAAGCGATGGCCAGGGCTCCGCTCCTCTCCTCCCCTTCCCTTGCCGGCGTCCTCATCGTAACTGTGGGCACCCGACAGTGACAGCCTTCGGCTTCACGGCCGGGCACCCACTGCACATGCGCGAGCGGCACTGTGCATGTGCGAGCCCCTGATTGGACAGGCGATCGCATGGGACCTGTCATGTGTCCCAGGCGATCGCCTACAGGGAGGGGCTGCTGTAGGCGATTAGGTTAATCGCCTAACCAGCCCCTCGGCGGAAGGAGGAAGTGGAACAGGAAGTCCCACTCCTCCTGACGCCCCCACTCCCCCCCCAAAAAGATTACATGCCAAATGTGGCATGTAAGGGGGTGAGGAGTGGGATAAGGGGAAGTTCAATTTTTGGGTGGAACTCCGCTTTAAGAACTTGTCCCACATTTAATGTGACCTATAAACTGTACAACTCAGTTGAAAAACAAACTAAAGGCTTTTAGGGGGGGGGGGTGGGTAAAAAATAAATAAATAAATAATGTGGTTGTATATGAGTAGATACATTATTATAACTGGGGATGTACAGTATTTCACAAAAGTGAGTACACCCCTTACATTTTTGCAAATATTTTATTATATCTTCTCATGTGACAACACTGAAGAAATTACACTTTGCTACAATGTAAAGTAGTGAGTGTACAGCTTGTATAACAGTGTACATTTGCTGTCCCCTCAAAATAACTCAACACACAACCATTAATGTCTAAACCGCAGGCAACAAAAGTGAGTACACCCCTAAGTGAAAATGTCAAAATTGGGCCCAAAGTGTCAATATTTTGTGTGGCCACCATTATTTTCCAGCACTGCCTTAACCCTCTTGGGCATGGAGTTCACCAGAGCTTCACAGGTTGTCACTGGAGTTCTCTTCCACTCCTCCAGGATGACATCACAGATCTGGTGGATGTTAGAGACCTTGCACTTCTCCACCTTTCATTTAAGGATGCCCTATATCTGGAGAACTGTTTGGCCATGACATTGATAACGGTCGTGTGTACACGGCATTAGTACTAAAGCAGTTAAAGTGACAGAGCTTCTTTAAACTGAACAACAAACAATAACTACTAGCCAAAAGTAGTTTGGTTTTGCTGCTCTTGTTTTGCTTTCCATTTATCTGAAATATTCCTTAATCTGGGCTATTTAATAATCTGCCTCCCTTCTTATAATTGAATTCGAGTAGTAAATTCATTTTTTGATTACCTCCTGCTGGGAAACAGTAAAATAGAAAGGTTTGCTGTACTTTTACCTCTAATATTTCTCACTCGTGTTCGAGTGCAGTGCAGTGGAAAATGTGTTTTGTGCAGGAAAGAAAAAAAAAATGGGAAAAATATAGCAAATGTGTGGCATGCCCCGGGCTTAAAAATGCCTTGTTCAGATATGACAGCTGAGACCACAGCAGGAGAATAACAGGGAGAGAGAATGGAGCGCTGGGGATGGAAGGGTGAAATCCTCCCTGCAAAGGTGACACAGAAATGATTTCAGTACACTACAACCCAACTGAACAGGATATTAAATCAGGGACGGCTCCCTGCATTGTATAACAGAGAAGGCCTGTAATTAAGAGGAAACATGTAACCCATATATTATGTTAAATTACATTCCTGTACTGTAAATGTCTAATAGAAAAAATCACCAGTAAACATAACATAATACAATGTTATGTCCATTCCGAATGTGCTGGACATTTTGTTAAAGAATAAGTTCATCTTTCTTTTTTTTAATTAATGCACATTTTTTTGCAGGTAAAAAAATTTGCAAGATTTATTTTTTATTTTTTAGGAGTCTAAAAAACATTATAACCATGATCAGCAGATTGCAGGTGCTATGCAGGGCTCCTGCAGATTGTCAGTTTAAGCTGTCTGTTCATACAGTGAGGCGAAAAAGTGTTTAAACCCCTGCTGATTTCATATGTTTGCACACTGACAAAGAAATGATCAGTCTATAATTTTAATGGTAGGTTTATTTTAAGAGTGAGGGACAGAATAACAACAAAAATATCAAGAAAAACACATTTAAAAAAAGAGTTCTAAATTGATTTGCATTTTAATGAGTGAAATAAGTATTTGATCCCCTATCAGCAAGATTTCTGGCTCCCAGGAGTCTTCTATACAGGAAATGAACTGTGATTAGGAGCACTCTCAAAAGGGAGTGCTCCTTATCTCAAAGATACCTGTCCACAGAAGCAATCGATCAGATTCCAATGTCTCCACCATGGTCAAGACCAAAGAGCTGTCCAAGGATGTCAGGGGCAAGACTGTAGACCTACACAAGGCTGGAATGGGCTACAAGTCCATCGGCAAGCAGCTTGGTGAGAGGGTGACAACAGTTGGTGTGATTTTTTGCAAATGGAAGAAACACAAAATAACTGTCAGTCTCCCTCCATGCAAGATCTCACCTTGTGGAGTTTCAATGATCATGAGAACAGTCAAGAATCAGCCCAGAACTACACGGGAGAATCTCGTCAATGGTCTCAAGGCAGCTGGGACCATAGTCACCAAGAAAACAATTGGTAACACACTACGCTATGAGGGACTGAAATCCTGCAGCGCCCGCAAGGTCCCAATGCTCAACAAAGAACATGTACAGGCCCATCTGAAGTTTGTCGGTACTTGTAGTTCATTCATTCACAGAACACTTTTCAAATAGTGACAGCAAGTGCAGGGAGAAGATCCCCGCCCACTGTCACAACAAGTGGGAGAGCGGGGAACATGTACCATGTTCCCAAAGGTGAACTTATCCTTTAAAGTTGAAAAAAAAAAAGAACACCTGCAAAAGAAGTTTTAATTTTGATCATCCAGCCCTAAGATTAACATGCCATGCCACTCATTTTCTGAAGTCTGAAGTAACACTGAGGCCCCGTACACACGAGCAAATAGATTTGTTCAAATCGGTCGGACAGACCGATTTGAACAAATCTGTCTGCTGGGATGTATTGGTTTGATCGTGTAAACGCGATCAAACCAAAATCCCCGCCGGCAGACAGCGTGCTGACGTGTCGGTGACGTTGACGCCGCCACGTCACCGCACCAGGAAGTAAAACACCTCCGCGCATGCGTCGAATCCATTCGACGCATGTGCGAGAAGATATGTCTGCTGGTTAGCGTACTAACCAGCAGACATGTCGGGCGGACGGATTCCCAGCCGACAGATTTTAAAGCATGCTTTAAAATCTGTCGGCTGGCCAAATTCGTCTGCTCACCCGTACACACGATCGAATCTGTCTGCTGGGACGGTCTGGCAGACAGTAGCAGTATTTTTTCAGTTGTGTAAAAAAAATAAAAAAAATATGCAGTGTTCTGTATGATGGACGCAATTCTCAGTATCTGTTCTTGTTCTATACAGATGAATGCTGCACAGTAGCACCTCACTTGTCCTGTATGCTGGGTGTAATTGTAAGTATTTGTTCTTATTCTCTATGTATGGATAGATGCTGCACAGTATCTCTTCTATTGTTCTATATGATGGATGTAATTCTCAGTATCTGTACTTATTCTGTATGTAAGGATGCTGCATAGAACCAGTAAAAATGTGTCAGTCAACTTGCTTAGCTCTTAACCTCTTGCCGACTGCCTAACATAGGTATATGTCAGCAGAATGGCACGGGCAGGCAAAACAACGTATATATATATTGCTTTAAATCTGCCCCCTAGCAGGCGCGTATGCCCCGCAGACTTGATGTCCGCCGGTGTCCCGCGATTGGGTCACGGAACGGAAAAACGGGGAATGACTTTGTAAACAAGGCATCTCCCTGTTCTGCCTGGTGACACCGCACTGATCGTATGCTTCCTCTCATTGGAAGCAGCGATCAGTGACATGTCACAGTAAGCCACGCCCCCTAATAGTTAGAATTACTCCCTAGGACACACTTAACCCCTTCCCCGCCGCCTACTGGTTAACCCCTTCACTGCCAGTCACATTTATACAGTAATCAGTGCATTTTTATAGCACTGATCACTGTATAAATGTGAATGGTCCCAAAAAAGTGTCCAATGTGTCCACCATAATATCGCAGTATTGGAAAAAAAAAAAAAAAAAAAGATTGCCACCATAACACGTAAAAAAATAATAATAATAAAAATGCCATAAAACAACCCCCTATTTTATAGACGCTATAACTTTTGCGCAAACCAATCTATATACGCTTATTGTATTTTTTTTTTACCAAAAATATGTAAAAGAATACAAATTGGCCTAAACTGAGAAAAAAAATATCTTTTTTTTTTTTATTGGGGATATTTATTATAGCAAAAAGTACAAAATATAGCTTTTTTTTAAAAAAAATGTACACTCTATTTTTGTTTGTAGCGCAAAAAAAATAAAAAATGCAGAGGTGATCAAATACAACCAAAAGAAAGCTATATTTGCGGCAAAAAAAGGACGTCAATTTTGTTGGGAGCCACATTGCACGGCCGCACAATTGACAGCTAAAGTCAGGCAGTGCGGAATCGCAAAAAGTGGTCCAGTCATTTGGCAGCCAAATGGTCCGGGGCTGAAGTGGTTAAAGTATCTAAATTATTACAATCTTTTTTGGAGCACGTATAGTGGGAAAACATCTTATTACAAACACTGACTCACAAATGTTACTCCAAATCATTTTTAGAACATATGCTTATTATGCTATTCAATATTTATCTCCGTCCTCTCCTCAAAATCATCAGTAACCAGAATTTACTCTACCATTCCTATGCGGATGACACCAAACTCTACTTTCGCATCAGCAATAAAAACGATCATTATCTCGGACTAGAGAAATGCCTTACTCTGATAGAAAATTGGATGGCGGAAAGTTACCTTAAACTCAATGGCTCAAAAACAGAACTTCTGCTCCACGCCAACCGAAAAAGACTTGTCTTGACAACATGGACACCGCCGCCCATTTTGGGACAAACCATCACCCCTAGCACCAAAGTCAAAAGTCTCGGAGTCACTTTTGACTCCGACATGACAATGGATGCACAAATAAGTTCAGTAGTCAGTGGATCGCACAATCTGCTCCGCCTGCCACGTAGACTCATTCCCTTTTTACCAAAAGAAGACATCGCAGTTGTGGTGGGAACGATAATCAACTCCAGACTCGACTATGCAAACGCCCTTTACCTTGGGCTCCCAAAGTACCAAATTGCTCGTCTACAAGTCGTCAAGAATACGGCGGCACAACTTGTAACGGGAAAAAAAAAATGGAAATCAATCTCCCCTCCCTTAGATCCCTTCATTGGTTGCTCGTAAAAGACAGAATTACGTTTAAGGCGCTCTGTGTGTACAAGGAAGTGCGCCCCAATATCTATGTGAAAAATTAAAATGTCACAACCCCAATCGCGTTCTCTGTTCTACTAACCAAAATCTACTCCAGATACCCAAGGCCAGATACAAGTCCAAAGGAGAACGAAGATTTGCAGTCCAAGGACCTAGACCAGGAGTCTCCAAACTATGGCCCTCCAGGTGTTCAGGAACTACAATTGCCATCATGCCTAGCCATGTCTACTAATGTCAGAGTTTTACAATGCCTCATGGGAAGTGTAGTTCCACAGCAGCTGGAGGGCCGTAGTTTGGAGATCCCTGACCTAGACTGTGGATTGCTTTACCAACCAGCATCTGAACGGAAGTGAATCACCAGGCCTTCAGAAAAAAAATCAAAACCCATCTATTCTGAAGGCAAAATATAGTAGGAAATGGATACCAAGCGCCCTGAGGCGATTCAGTTTGCATGTGTTGCGATATACAAGTTTCTCACTCACTCACTTATGATTAATTAACTCTCAAACTATGTCCATTTCACTACACCTATTTCTGTCAAACTGTGCTCACTTATCACCCTATAATCTACTCTTCTAGGCCGATGTCTCTGTACATTGGCTGGTTTAGAAGATTATTAAAAATCTTGTAGAACCTAAATAATGGCTCTCTGGCAGGACATCAAGCTAATGATTAAACTGTAATGCTAATTAGTTAAAATGAATGCTACACCCATGGGTGCCTTGGCAAAATACCTAAAAATGACTCAAACTGTATACAAGCCAGTAGATGGATCAAGTTTGCCTTTTAAATAATATATGTATAAAGCAGATGATGGACTTTGAAGGCGTAATAGGTTAAAAATTTAATATTTATTGAGAAAAACATAAGAATTATTGAAACACATAAAATTCATAAATAAAGCCGTTCCTAAGAATACAAAACCGCTAGCATGACAAAACATCTATTACATATGGGTACAGTACAAAAATGAGAGTGGAGGACTAGCAACCACTTCCTAGTTATGGTTATAGCAAAACCCTTGAACAGTTCCTATGCACGCTGCGACTGTCATTAAGGGTGGAGGACTTATGTGGTTCCAACATCATTAACGATCCTGAAGTATGAAGTATGTTCCATATGTTCACTTTTACTCCATGAACCTGATCATTTCCAGTACCCACTAGTAAGCGGATCTTTTCTGAATGTACCTCCCCTAACATTAAACTGCTGGGTAATATCCAAACTAAGGATCCCTACCAGAGTTTATGTCTATGTGGCGAGCATAACTGGATTTATCTGAAGCAAGAAAAGGACTATACATCCCTTGTTTTTGTTCGCTTTTATCATTTATTATCGATACGTCCTCTGGCCATATTGTTCTCCTATCTTCCACATTTGGAACAATTTGCTTTAAGCTCCTGAAGAAGCGTTTTTCAACGCGCAACATGTCGGGCTGAGCATCGTATGACATTTCACCTCCTGCAAACTTTAAGGGTTTTGCTATAACCATTACTAGGAAGTGGTTGCTAGTCCTCCACACTCATCTTTGTACTGTACCCATATGTAATAGGTGTTTTGTCATGCTAGCGGTTTTGTATTCTTAGGCATTCTTAGGAACAGCTTTATTTATGAATTTTATGTTTTTCAATAATTCTTAAATGTTTTTCTCAATAAATATTCAATTTTTAACCTATTACGCCTTCAAAGTCCATTGTCTGCTTTATACATATATGTATATTCTTCCATAATCCAAGTTATCGGGACGTGACATTGTATATTTTTTACTCATATCCACAGCTCCACTCTGTGATGATTTGATTTGTTATTTTAAGTTTGCCTTTTAGTTACACAAAGCCACAGGTTTTCATTGTGCACCATTACAGCCTTCTAGCCACCAGCATCCTAACAACCAATTATATCACCGGTTGATAAGGGGATCATGGGGGGTCTGCCCAGCACCCTAGTTCGCACCTCTCTATCAGCAATGGGATTACATTAGCTGAGTGAAGTAGAGAAATGGACAGGGAAGAGAAACGCTGGAATACTAATCAGTATCAGTGTGCAAAGATGTATTTGCTTTGGAAAAAAAAAATCACCTTTAATGTTGGGTGTCCTATGGGTGTGGATATTGCTGCATTATGTAAAACTATTAGTTCATTTTGTTTTACATTTTAGAATGGGGTGCCTCAAATATATGGAAAACGTTTTATAAAAGATAATCGAAAATACCAACAAATGTAGACTGAAATACATTACCAATGGTACAGCTGTATTATCTATATGTTTTTTTGGAAGTTAAAGGAGTAAAATGAATGTCTGCAAGGTAGACATACAGAATAGTGTAATGGTTCTGTTAAAAAACAAGTAAATACCTATTAAATTCCTTCATCTATATCACTTCCGGCGTTCTAGTCTCTGTTCTCTCATTCACTTCCTGGTTTGCATTACTTGTTCATGCAAGAACTACATTTCCCAGTATGCATTGCGGCACTCCCAGTAATTCACACCTCCTTGAAGTCTCTAACACATAGAGAGCCTTCTGCCACACAGATGTTGTTCCCAGGAGGGAGCGAGCACGTTACTGACCACCGCAGTAAAATCTCCCTTCACGGTGGTCAGTAAAATTAGACAAGCAGGAAGTAAACAGAACAGAGAAGAAATAGTCTGCAGGTAAAGGATGCTTATTATGAAAACATATTTTTTCCTTTACAACCCCTTTAACTCTTTGGGCTCAATTTGGACATTTTCACTTAGGGGTGTACTCACTTTTGTTGCCAGCAGTTTAGACATTAATGGTTGTGTGTGGACAGCTAATTTTCATTGTTATAAAAGCTGTACACTCAACCTTTCGGTAGGAGGGATAAAAGTTCTTGGGACAAGAGGTAGAAAAATGTGTTTCCTGTAAGCGTGTAGTGACCTAAAGTGGCGGAAAGCTTTTTCTCTCTTGTGCAGAGAGTTTGGGTCTTGTACATTGAGTTATAAAATATTTATATCTTGGCACAGTTTTGAAGACAGGCTATACTGGACTGATGCCTTTGATTTGAAAGGGGTCAAGCCATGCTTGGCAGAAGTGGAAAAGATAGGGAACTGAGAGGATGCAGAGTGGGGAAGAGAGAGAAGGATTAAGGGAATAGAAGAGAGAGAAAAGGTGTACAACAAATACATGGAACCAAACAAATCAATAAGACCTCAGAGCAATGGCCCCATGGGGTTGGCACTGTGAGGGATGTAGTAGAGCTGGCAGGGGGTTGGGTAAAACAAATCCATGGAAATTAGTAAATCTCTGCAGTCAGAAAAACAGATCTTTGGAGAGACACTGGGATCCCACATAGAAGGGAACCACTGGTTAACTCCAAAAGCCCCAATCCCCAAGCAGGGGGTTGGGGAGTGGTTTGTGTGCAAATAATAGCCAGCATACCCAGGCGACCAGATCTCATAATATAAAGGCAATGGTCCTGGAAGCAAATTCAGACCTAAGGGGGTCAGGTCCCCCATGAGCATGATCATTAGTGGGGCCTTCCTAAAAGCTTTTAATGATCAAAGCCATGTAACATAGACATAAAGAGGATTGCATATACGGTATAGGCCTTAAAGTAAGCCAGTGGACATGTTAGTATTTGCATATTCTTTGAAAACAGTAAATCAACTTTTTTTTTTTTAACTCAGATACATATTTAGGCACATCTTCTAGGACAGTAATATGCAAACAGCAGACCTCCAGCTGTTGCAAAACTACAGGTCCCATCATGCATCTGCTTCTGGGTGTCATGCTTGTGGTTGTCATGGGACTTGTAGTTCTGCAACAACTGGAGGTCCACTAATCGCATATCCCTTGTTCTATGAGAACCACAGATTACATCTTATGCCGCGTACACACGATCGGTCAATCCCATGAGAACGGTCTGATGGACCATTTTCATCAGACCAAACCGATCGCTTGTAGCCACGTCCAGTGGTTAAAAATCCACACATGCTAAGTCGACGCACGCTTGCAAGCATTGAACTTAATTTTTTTTCAGCACGTCGTTGTGTTTTACGTCACCGCGTTCTGACTCGATAGTTTTTTTTAACCGATGGTGTGTAGGCACAACTGACCATCAGTCAGCTTCATCGGTTAACTGATGGAAAAATCCATCAGACCGTTCTCATCGGATTGACCGATCGTGTGTACAGGGCATTAAATAAAGGATAAGAAAGACAAACATTTAATAAGAGTAATAAAACAGTTGCTCCGTAAGAACCATAAAAGGCAGTAAAATAACTTTAAAACAAATCCTCATTGACTTCTTTACCTGCAGGCACTGTGGAGTACTTAATTATGAAAGTTCACAGCAGCAGCACTAAAAACCTTCTGTCAGCAGTTAAGCTCATCCTGTTTCCCCCTCCCTGAGCTCCTGTTTTTCTTTTACACTAGAGATTAGTAGACAGTTGTTAGGTCACCGCTGAGGGGGGGGAGCAGAGCTTCTGAGCTACTTCAACTACCATAACCTGCCCACAGATTTACTTTAGGAACACGATACTACACCAAATCCCTGTCTCTGTAAATGCACTCATGTCCCTAGTACACCCAAGTTATATTTATCTCTCAGATTTTTAAAGGTCTAAGTATTCTGACAAATCAGAACACAGTGGGGTATTTTTATACATTATCTTTAAAGGGGTTGTAAAGTTAAAAACATTTTTTCCCTAAATAGCTTCCTTTACCTTAGTGCAGTCCTCCTTCACTTAGCTCATCCTTCCATTTTGCTTTAAAATATCCTTATTTCTTCTGAGAAAACCCCACTTCCTGTTATCTGTCTAACTTCACACAGTAATGCGAGGCTTTCTCCCTGGTGTGGAGAAAGCCTCTTGAGGGGGGAGGGGGCAAGCAGGAGAGTCATGACACTCTTTAATTTGTAGATAGAGAAAGGAGCTGTGTCTTAGTGGGCATCCTGACACGCCTGCTCGCCCCCTCCCCCTCAAGAGGCTTTCACCACACCAGGGAGAAAGCCTCGCATTACTGTGTGTAGTTACAGACAGAAGAACAGGAAGTGAGGATTTCTCAGAAGAAATAAGGACATTTAAAAGCAAAATGGAAGAATGAGGTAAGTAAAGGAGGACTGCACTAAGGTAAAGGAAGCTATTTAGGGATTTTTTTTTTTTTACCTTTACAACAACTTTAAGGAAACCACAAGTCAAACAGTTTTACACAAGACTCAACTGACCTCTACAGTGCCGGGCACTTCTCAAAGTTTAATTTCTCCACAGCAATCATAGCTACAGCGGTAACTGAGGACTTTTTTTTAAAGCTCATTTGTTGACTATTATGAATATGTAAATGTGGGGTGTGTCCAGTTATGGCGGAGTGAGGACATGCATCAGGGAGCTACGTGTAGATTCACCATGCACTCCTGGTCCCCACGGACAGTTGTTTCTTACAAGGGCAGTCCTCAAAAAGCTTGGAAGGTCTTCCAGCACAAACAGGGACTCAGCTGCTCATCCCCCAGTGATGCATATGGGAGATGTCACTGAAGCCTCTATCCTGGCAGGCCTCAGGGCTCTCCTGCGCTCTCTCCCTATTAAAGCAGACCTGCAATTCTTGCCAATAAAAGGGTATCTGGAAAAATGAATGCAACAATTCAAACTCTCTGTGAAAACGGAGTTAGAGGGCCTCCATTAACAAAAAGGTCAGAATGGAATTATGGGCAATGGCAATAGAAGGGGTAACGAGGGCTCAGGGATCTTATACTACAGCTCTTAAACAGATTACCACACTTCACACACAACACCGTTCCAAACAGCAGCTTCAAACAGAAGAAGCAGGTGCAACAACATCAGACTGTGAGGGATTCCTGAAGCAACCACCAGTACTGATCTTAAACCCACAGTAACGGCCATCCTAAACTCCATCTTGGGGAAGAAACCCCTTAGAACACCTGAAATTAGAGTGCACTGGGTACCAGGGATGTGACCGCCATGAGATAACTTTCAAGAGAGGTCTTGTGCAGGGTACATTTTTATGTGGACGAATATGTAAGCATTTGTACGTCCATATTCTGACAACAGATTTGCTTTATAACTATTGTAACCACATATAATTCATCTTTAAAGTTAATAGCAGCAACACTAAAGTTGTTGCAGTGTTTCTCTCAGGCAGCTAAGCTCACTCTGCTCCCTCTCCTAAAGATTCTGCCCTATTCTCAGCGGCCCAGGTCAGCATGCTCCTCCCTCCCAGTGCTTCTGTTCTGTATATATTTCAGAGAATAGAAGACTGGAAGGCTGCCGAGTCACTTCTGAGAAGGGAAGCTGAGCTAAGAGAATGACTTTACTCCCTATGCTATGAACTTTGTGGCTGAATTACTCCACTGCACCTGTTGCTACAGAGGTTAGCGAGAACTTGTTGTAAAGCTAATTTATTGACTATTAAGAATATGTAAGAACGTGTATGTGAATATTCTGGCCACAGTTTTGCTTTATAACTATTGTAACTACGTATAACCTAAAAGGGATGTAAACCCTCATGGTTTTTCACCTTAATGCATTCTATGATTTATTAACACCTCACAAATTGAAGCAAACTATAAAAGTATTTCTAAGATGGTACATGCTGCCAGTGAGAGTGGCATCTTTTGTCCCGGGGGCCTCCCTGCCGTGCTTTAGAGGCTCTGGACTAGAGGGCACGATGTTGCACACCTGGTGGAATTGCCCAGAAGTAAGGAGATTTTGGATCCGCACCTATAATTTTTATCTACTCGCATACCCAGGTGAACCTTACCAAGTCACCATTATAGGCACTGCTGGGGCGTCTGGTGGAGGGGACTTCAGGACATAAAAGATGGCTTATAACATTTATCTTACTGGTAGCTAGAATTGCCATCGCCAGATCATGCAAATACCCTAAGATTCAGTTCAGATTAGTAAAGTCTAAATTGTCCTGGATCATGGTTATTAAACGTCTTTTGGCGGTATTAAATGATAAGATTGCATTTTTTTTTATAAAATCTGGAACCTATGGATTAAATATCTCTCTGATGCCGCATAGGATGCTTCTGCTACTGCTCTTCTTGAAAGGATAGATTACACTTATGTCTTTGATTTGTTCTCTTACCCTCCCATTTTTTCATAGCGTGCCACTTGTATTTGGGGAAATGTGAAAGTGCACAGCATTTACGAGAGCACGGTTGCATACCGTCATTCCCTTGTGTGGGCACTTGTACATGGCATCTGTGGGATCTCAGGCAGCGAAAAAATGCCAGAAATTGTATTCAAGAAAAATGTCAGCATGTATATGTTCATGTGCATGGGGCCTTAATCCTTGTGAGGAAATCCTGATTTATAATTAAAAAACACTGTGTATAGTATGTGGCGAATGAGGATAGTATTGGAGTTTTGGTCCCTATCTAGACCAAAGAATATGGGGGTTCACTTTAAGTGAAAAAAAAAAAAAAAAACATTTTAAAAAGTAACACTTGAGACTAAATATCCATAACCAACCTTTCAAATTACACTTCAGATATGGATTCTAAAGATTATGAACAAGCTAGAATAAACTACTTAAAAAAGATACACAGGTAAACTAAATATATATTTTATATATATATATATATATATATAAAATTAAAATAATGGACATAAAACTTCCTTCCTTGCTAGAGTCACTTTCCATCCTTTTGAGCAAGAATTAAAATTAAAAAACGAGGTCACAAGTTGGCCCCTTCCCATTACCATAACAGAGTATTTCCAAAACCATAAACAGTTTTTCATGGCGGTGAATAAAAACAGATTTTGCTGGGAAACTGTTCCTGAATCTAATAATTATCCTCTTCATCCTCTTAATTCAGTCTCAGTGTTTTGCCAAGGAGTGGGATGGGAGCCAGTAAGAGTCGTCAGTGGGATTATTCTTCCAGGAGTCTCACCCCAGGAGGCTGGGCAGCCGGCAATTACCAAAAAAGCGGTCCTTTTGATTTAAAGGAAAAGTTTCAGAAATGGACTAAAACGCTGAATAATGCCTGTGATTAGTAATTTGTCTCTGTAGATCAGGGGGTTCCCCCTCGACTAGAAGTGTTTGTTGAAAAAATAATAAAAACGACACCTGTGGGGAGTTTTAGTATTTCATTTTTTTTTCCTTGGGCCTCAATAGGCGTTGTATAAAAAACTATTACAGGGGGCTAGGAGGACCCGGGCAAGGCGCTGTAATCACCTTCAGAAAATTTATCTGTATATTCCATTGTGATAAAGCACTGAATAAAATCTTTTCAGGCTGCAGCCTTTATATGATGCCCTGGATTTTTAAATGAAAATAAGGGTCAAATTCTCTCATTTTCCTTACAATGGAGTGAAAAGAACAACTGGCCGGGCTTGATGGCCGCACCAGAAGGTGATTTGATAAAAGAAGAACTACCACTGAATGCTGGATTCAGATCAATGCTTTATTGTAAGCACGCTCTGAGACAAACGAGCACTGGCTACGATTTAAGCTGTGTAATTAAATTTCACACAATATGAAGCAGCAAATGACATGTAAATTATGAATGGCCGATCCTTACTTTCTATGACACTGTTAAGTAAAGGGAAATGTAAGTGAATCATTAGATTATACCGGACCTCACGGACTTTGAAAAAGCTTGTCTTCTTGAGCTGTACACAGTCAAGCTTTTTTTGGCAGAAGCGATGTACTCTGAGACTATATCAAACAGGGTCGGAACAATGGCTGACCAGCCTGTGATTGTGTTTGTCCACCTAGGTATAAAATAGACATTATCGCAATATTGTATCACACACTGAGATGCTTGGTTTTCACCTAAGTGTGACATGACATGATATACTCGGCTCTCATTGTTCGAGAAATCAACTGAGCGAGTTAAAAAAAAAAAAAAGAAGAAAGCTTTGCTTATGAGGAATGTTTAACTCATTCAGCAAAAAAACAAAAGTTTCCAACAAGGCTACAAGTTCAGAAGAGCCAATTAAAAAAAAAAAAAAATTTTGCATAGACAAAATCGGCAATTGTACCAAATTCCCAAAAAAGAAATAAAAGTAAAAAACATCCACAATTTTAAACTTTGCTTTTTTAGAGAATATCTTTTTTTGGTACAGAAGTTAAAACTTAAATTAGACCTAAACTTGATTCACCATTTACAATTACTTTGTTTTTTTTCATAAAATGCTGTTTTTGACTTTGTGTTTTTCTTATTGTAGAGCTGCTGAATTCCTACATCCTCTTTTAGTAATTTCCTGTCTACATGCATTCACTTCAGCGCCAGCAGGACATCATATCTCTGCACTTGCTTCTTGATAGTGACAATACTAGACCATTTTTGAGCAATGTGTGTTTGCACAGACACTTGCAGTCTCCACTAGGGGCACATGTGACATGGTGACAATGCAGGTGCACAACTGGGAGACAGATGCCTCCCCATAATACAAAGTGCCTGAACAAGGACCTTCACGGTAAGATTAAAGGTATTATTTTAATGAAAGCTGCAGATTCAAAGGGGTTTATTTACACTAGCTTTGCTTTCTGAAGAGTGATTCACTGTTTTGAGCTCTGGAACTCCATACTAGCGCACCACACCTGAATGCATTGCATGTGGTTAGGAGGTACTTGAAGAGCAGCCTCAGTCACATGAATGGGTTGGGTTAGGCGGTCTTCAAGGGGTAGAATTCCTGCTGTGGCTACAAAGCATTGCAGCCATAGCATGTGTACACCCCAGGCTGATGACTCTGCAGCGTGTGTGTGGGTGTGGTATAATCATGGGGTAAGAACAAGCTCCAAAAAAATTAAAACAAATTTAGAATTTGGGTTTTGATATACAGTCATTTCATTTGAGGGCAATATGACCCTTATAGGTTTTTTTTTTTGGTACACCCAGCATGTACATGTTGATTAAACGATATATTGTGATATGCTCATTGCTGTACAGAGCCAGCTGATCTTTACATAATCAAGAATAATGGGGAAGCATGTTGAAATTTTCCAGTGTGTTCTATTAAAGGGATTTTTTTCCCTCAGAGAATAGGTGCAGGAACTCCTTCATTCGGAGTCATCCTTCATCTCTACCCCCTACCCACCTCTAAGCACCATCCCCTTGTTCTACACCCTACCCACCTCCCTGTACCGTCTCTTTTAGAGAATACAGAACCAAGTATCATTTTGTTCTACTAAGTAATTTGGAATTTGATAGACCCCACCCCAGCAACAATATATCCGCCATACAACAACAGATCCCCCCAACAGCAATGGATCCTCAGCAACAAAATACCACCCCAGCAACAACAGATATCACAGCAGCCAGCATCAATAGACCTTCAAGCAGCAAGCAGTAATAGACCTCTTCCTCAAAGGTAGGTCCCTTCCAGCAACAATTGACCACCCCCAGCAACATAAGACCCTTGCCAGCAACAATAGACCCCCACAAAAAATAAATCCCTACCAGTGACAATAAAACCCCCACAGGCAACATCACTAGACACTTAAGCACACCTTACCATAAAATACATTCAGTGCTGGAGGTGCCCGAACTGCGTTCTCCTGTGTTCCGCTGAAAAAAGCCCTGGTCCTATTAAAGGCTAAGTTTACCTTTTGGAGCATGCCAAACATTACACCCATACATAGAGTATAATGTGTAACATGTTCCAGCAGTCCCTCATTCACCTCCTCCCGTCCCCCCATGACAGCAAGTAGGGTTCTTTTCAAAACCGGTGCGGTTGTGTGGGGCTCCACCCACACAGCCATGTCCTTCATTCACAGCAATCTGTGAATGAGAGAACTGCAAATCCTGTCTTCCACTGCGGAAGATGGCTTGCAGTTCTCAATGAACTGTAAGGACACTGAATATGCGCGCTCATAGATCATTCTGAAGCCACTGATCACAGGTGCAATGCTACGCAGGCCTGTGCGGAAGAAAATGATAAATGCACATTTTTTTCTGCAAAAACATGTACATTTTTTACTTTTTCCAAAAAAAATTACTTATTCTTTAACTTTTCTCTGACTT
This sequence comes from Rana kukunoris, assembly GCA_029574335.1. Taxonomy (NCBI): domain Eukaryota; kingdom Metazoa; phylum Chordata; class Amphibia; order Anura; family Ranidae; genus Rana; species Rana kukunoris. The sequence continues at coordinate 188,015,850 of CM056059.1, forward strand.
GGTGTGTCAGGATTATCTGCTATGCTCAACTGTACACCACACACTGCTGACTGCAGTAAGATTTTTTTAAATTAAAATCAAACATTTTACATCAATACACAGTTATCCTACTGGTTATGCTATGGTGTGATTTATCAAAGCTTTTAAAGGATTCTAAAACATTAAAGTTTTTCCCAGTATCATAACTCTAAGACGTTAACTACAGAAAAAAAACAAAAAAAATAAAAACATGGGAAGGCCATGATGAAATAGAGGCTTTCAGATCAAAGGTGATTGCGGCATTATAGACGAACACCTTAAACTATCATTCTCCAGCATTCCCTTCTTAATGAGGACAAATCCTTTTTTTTTTCAGTTAAAGCTTGAAAAAAGGGGAAGCCGTAGCCTCTGCAAAAGCAGCTCATTAAAAATGTGGAATGCTGCAACAGGGCTCTCTCCACATGCAGAGCCTTTCTGGTTGAGTAAGGATCACAGGCCTACGGGATAAATGTTCCCCTCTTCTCAAGTACTTGTTTTGCACCCAATGCCTCCAAGAAAAAGAGACACAACTTGTTAGTCAACAGTAATTTTGAAGGATGGAAAAGGATTTGGAAAGGAGGGGTTGGAACTAGCATCTCATCTTCTCTGGTAAGAATTCTTTGAAGCAATGCACAAGTAACTGTCCCAAACACTTGGCATAATAAGGTTGGGTAAACAGTCAGACCTTCAGCCCTTTAGGGGCATGACAAAAAAAATAATCAATATTATTTCTGCTTGGGATCAACATCAGTCTTTTGGCACTTTCAAGCACCCACTCCAGCCTCTTCAACTGATTAAAATGCAAAGGGTATCAGTGACCTTAAGCTGAAATCCTGTGTAAGTGGCAATCTTAATCTATTGGCTCTTCAGTTCTCCGAAGGTACACTCAAGTTGAAAATATTAAGTGGCTCCCAGTAAACACATAGGGCCAGATTCCCGTAGAATTGCCGCTGGCGTAGCGTAAGCCATTTACACTACGCCACCGCAATTTAACAGAGCAAGTGCCGTATTCCCAAAGCACTTGCTCTGTAAATTGCGGCGGCGTAGTGTAAATGGCTCTACGTATCCCCGCGTAATTCCAAGGGGGCGGCTTGTATTTAAATTAAGCGCGCCCCCGCGTCGATTGAACTGCGCATGCGCCGGCCTCAAAAATAGCCCAGTGCGCATGCTCCAGCTCACGTCGGAAAAAGTGAATGAAACCGACGTGAGCGTCGTTTACGTAAATCTCTATTCGCGAACGACTTAGTAAAACAACGTAACCGACGGAAAAAGACGACGCTGACCCGACGCCATACTTAACATGGCATACGACGAAACTTCGTAAGGTTACCCCTCATATAGCAGGGGTAGCCTTACGCGTTCGGGAATCGTCGGATTAGGCTCATTTGCATAAGCAAATGAGAAATCAACGTACAGGCCACCTAGCGGCCAGCGATGTCATTACATCTCCGATCCGACGGTGTAATTGTTTTTACATCTGTCGGATCTTCACTGTATCTATGCGTAAGTGATTCTAGGAATCATACGCATAGATACCCAGTAAAAAAAAGAGATACGACGGTGTTTCCTACGAAACGCCGGCGTATCTCTTTTGAGAATCTGGCCCAAAGGGTGTATTCCACTACCTACCAAGTGTGCATATTTATTTATATATATATATATATATATATATATATGATTTATAGATATATAGATATTAATATTATAATGTGCAATAAAGGGATTTTTAAATACAGCTTACCTGTAAAATCCTTTTCTTGGAGTACATCACGGGACACAGAGCGGCATATTCATTACTATATGGGTTATATGGAGTACCTTCAGGTGTGGACACTGGCAATCTCAAACAGGAAGTCCCCTCCCTATATAACCCCCTCCCCTAGAGGGAGTCCCTCAGTTTTGTAGCAAGCAGTATGCCTCCCAAAATGGTCACCCAAAAGAGGGGTGGGAGCTCTGTGTCCCGTGATGTACTCCAAGAAAAGGATTTTACAGGTAAGCTGTATTTAAAAATCCCTTTTTCTTTCTCGTACATCACGGGACACAGAGCGGCATATTCATTACTATATGGGATGTCCGAAAGCAATGCTTTAATGAGGGGAGGGAGACATCTTCCAAAGAAGGATTTAATTTTAGAGGTATACTCAGATACTAGTAAATCCAACTTAAACGAGAAATGTAAATCTCAAATCAAATCAAGGGAGCCCCCTCAGATCCTGAGGAGCTTGAATCGCGGCCTGTAGTACTGACTGCCCAAAGGCTGTATCCGCATTCCTTCCTACGTCCACTTGATAAAATTTTGTAAACGTGTGGACTGATGACTACGTTGCTGCCTTGCATATTCGAGCCATAGAGATCTGATGATGTGCTGCCCAGGAGGTGCCCCTGGCCCTGGTAGAATGGGCCTTTACCGACAAAGGAGGAGGCACCTCTTCAAACCGCAGGCCCGAACAATTAATTGTTTAATCCATCTTGCGATGGTGGATCAAGCGGCTGCCTGACCCATCTTGGGCCCTTCCGGTAAAACGAACACCACATCTGTTTTCCGAACCTTCTCTGTAGCTTTAAGATAGGCCCTTACGGCCCTGACAATATCCAACGTATGCAGCAACCCCTCTTTTCTAGAGGTGGGTTTTGGAAGAAGGATGGAAGTACCACATCCTGGTTCAGGTGGAAACTGGATATAACCTTTGGTAGAAAGGAAGGATGAGGACGGAACCCCGCCCTTATGCAAAATGAGATATGGTTCCTTACAAGATAAGGCTGCCAATTCCGATACTCTCCTGGCCGAAACTATGGTGATCAGAAATACCGACTTTCTAGTCAGTAAAATCAAGGTACCTCAGCCAACGGCTCAAGAGGTTGTTTCTGTAGGGATGACAGAACAAGATTTAAGTCCCATGGACAAAGTGGTGACTTGACAGGAGGATTAAAACGCAAGACCCCCTGTAAGAAGGTCTTTACCAGCGAGTGGGTGGCCAGCGGCCTCTGAAACCACACTGACAGAACTGAGATCTGTCCCTTGATTGTGCTTAGTGCCAGGCCTTTATCCACTCCTAGCTGGAGAAACCTTAACACCCTATCAATAGTATATTTGCGGGAATTCCATCTTTTGGATTCACACCAGCCTACGTAGTTCCTCCACACCCTGTAATAAATCACCCTGGAGACCGGCTTTCTAGCCCTAATCAGGGTAGGGATTACCTACCTAGACAGACCTCTACCCCTGAGAATCAGGGATTCAGCCTCCAGGCCGTCAAATTTAGACGCCGTAATGTAGGGTGGAGGATCGGCCTTGTGAGAGTAGGTCTGGTTGTAGAGGAAGAGTCCAAGGGTCTCCCACTGCCATCTTCAGGACTAGTGAGTACCAAGTCCTCCGGGGGCAAGCCGGAGCTACTAGAATGACTGGCTTGTGCTCCACTCTGATCCTGCGCAACAGGCGAGGGAGTAACTGTAGCGGAGGGAATGCATATAGAAGTTTGAATTGATGCCAAGGGCCAACCAACGCATCGGTTCCGCAGGCCATAGGATCCCTCGTTCGAGACACGAACCTGTCTAGTTTCTTGTTGAACCTGGATGCCATTATATCTACGTCTGGCATTCCCCACCTCTGGCAGATTGTCTGAAAGACCTGGGGATGCAGAGACCACTCCCCTGGCGACAGACTCTGGCGACTTAAGAAGTCTGCCTGCAGGTTGTCCACTCCGGGAATGAATATCGCCGAAATGCAGGGTACATGAACCTCTGCCCACTGAAAAATCAAGCTCACCTCCCTCTGAGCGGCCCGACTCCTGGTTCCCCCTTTGGTGGTTTATGTATGCCACCGCCGTGGCATTGTCTGACTGGATCCTCACCGGGAACCCCTTTAATCTGGAGGTCCATGCCAGAAGGGCTAGGCGAGCAGCTCTGATCTCCAAGATATTGATGGGGAGCTGCCTCTCTGCTTTCACCCAAGTTCCCTGGCGAGAGGACCCCTCGAAGACCGCCCCCCCAGCCTGCCAGGCTGGCGTCTGTGGTAACTACCTTCCAGACAACAGGGCTGAAGGATTTTCCCTTTAGAAGATTCTGGGGGTTCAACCACCAGGCCAGGCTTTGTCGGACCCTTGATGATAGCGTCAAAGGGGACTCTAAGGCATGTGCCCTCTTGCCCCAGGCTGCTAGAATGGCTGCCTGTAGGACGCGAGTGTGGATCTGAGCGTATGGTACTGCCTCGAACGTGGCCACTAGCTTGCCTAGTAATCGCATACACAGGCGAATAGTTGGTTTTTTCTTGTTTAGAACCAACTGAACCAGCCCCTTGATAGCCTCGATCTTTACCAGGGGCAGGAACACTCTTTGCTGTTCTGTGTCTAACCTCATGCCGAGGTATTCCAACTGCTTTGTAGGCTGGAACGCTGACTTTCCCGGTTTAGGACCCAGCTGAATTCTTCGAGGTACCGAACCGTGAGGTTTACTGCCCTTTGCAGACCCGGCCGTGAGCCAAGTATGCTAGGACTGTGACCCCCTGGATCCTTAAATTGGCCAGAACTGGGGCTAGGATCTTCGTGAATACCCGGGGGGCCGTGGCCAGCCCGAAGGGGAGCGCACTGAATTGGAAGTGTCGCTGCCCCACCGCGAAGCGTAAAAATCTTTGATGCAACTGAAAGATTGGTACATGAAGGTAAGCATCCTTTATGTCTATAGAGGCCAGAAAATCGTCCTTCTGAAGCGCGGCGGCTGCTGACCGGATGGATTCCATCCGGAAGGAACGAACCCTTAGGTAACCGTTTAACCTCTTTAGGTCCAAGATTGGCCTGACATCGCCGTTGGGCTTTGGTATGACAAAGAGATTGGAATAGAAACCTAGCCCTTGCTCTTGGGCTGGCACTTCTATAATTACGTCCTGGCAAAGCAGGTGATCCAAAGCTGCCAGCATTGAGGCCTTCCTTGCTGGATCCGTTGGTAGCCTTGATACTTGAAAATGAGGCGGAGGATACTTTAGAAACTCCAGTCTGTAACCTGTGGTTACCGATGCCCGGACCCATTTGTCGGGGATCTTGGCTTCCCAAACTTCTGAGAAGAAACGAAGCCTTCCCCCCACCCGCGAGAGTGGGGGCGCCCCTTCATAAGGCAGACTTAGGGGCTGTCTTTGTCGGCTTGCGATACCATGGCCTCTTACCCCCAGGGGCCTGTCCCTGCGATCTACTGTTAACGTTGGATCGTGCAGGCGGCCGTCGATACTGCCTGGAATTTGAGGGCCCCGAGACAGGAAAGAGCTGCCTTTTAAATGTAGGAGCCCGGAATGTCTTTTTGACCGGTAAAAGGGTACTCTTGCCATTTGAAATAGTCTGAATGTATTTATCCAGATCCCCCCCGAAGAGTCGTCCTCCATGGAAGGGAAACCCTGCCAGAAGCTTTTTGCATGGGGGCTCCGCCGCCCAGTTCTTCAACCATAAGAGCCTTCTCATGTGCACCAAAAATAGTGATAAACGAGAGGCCTGCTGGATGGAATCTTTTATAGCATCTACAGCAAAACACAGAGCTCTGGGAATGTCAGAAAACTCTTCTGCTTGATGGGTAGGCATGCCTTTAACATTTCCTTTGTCTGGCCTTTTAACGCCTGACAAACACCAATCGCAGCCACCGCTGGCTGCACCACTGCTCCTGCCGTAGCAAAGGATGCTTTTAAAAGTGTCTCTAATCTTTTATCAACCGGATCTTTAACCATATGTATGTTTTCCACCGGGCAAGTTAGTGATTTATTCACACATGAGATGGCTGCATCCACTACTGGGAGCCTCCACCTCTTGGAGAATTTTTCCTCCATGGGGTAAATGACCGCAAATCTTTTCGGTGGCAGAAAAATCCTGTCCGGCCGTACCCAATCCCGAAAGATCAATTCCTCTAAAAGAGGATGGACCGGAAAAACTGCGTTGCTTAACGGAGCTTTCAAAGAGCCCAGAGAGGATACCGGAGGAACCTGAGGCTCTGGCAATGGTAAACTAAATGCCGAGCGGACCATGTCCGTCAAAGACTGTACCCACAGTCTTTCTGTCTGGGAGTCTGAAAATGGTTCCTCCGAGGCAGACCCCTCAATCCCTGAACCCTCTTGGTTCAGGTCTAGTTGATCCTCCTGTGATTCCAATTCCTCCGGCGAGAGAATCTCAGCATCTGAGGATACACCTCTTGGTGATGGGGATCTAACCCGTTTCTTACCAGGAATAGCTCTAGCGATCAATGCTGCTATTCTCTCTTCTAGCCCCCCTAGGGATACGGCTAGCATCTCCTCTGTGATAAACACAGGGCTGGGCTGATCTGGGCCAGCCTCCGCACCAGATCCCCCTAATGGCTCATCCAAGGCGCCTTTTATGTTAATAAGTTGCGGGGAAAGTATCGGCATATCATCAGAATCAGAAAGGGAACCCTTTTGTTTTTTGGTCTTTTTTGTACCCTTTGACCCCGAACCTTTGGAAGCCATAATACAAAATCGAGGGACTCCGCCCACACAACAGACTGTAGTGGCCAGGAGTACAAAACCAGAGTTTAGGGGACAATAGATCACTAATGCCCAAAAACTGATGGGATCCCGTATGTTGTTTTTTTTTTTTTTTTTAAATATATATTATATATTTTCTTTCAACATACAGTGACCCCAAACTTAGTTTGCCAGCCTCCAACCTGCTGCAAAAAGGGGAATTTTTTGGCTTAACAAAAAAGGCATTGGAACAAAGTCCAGCATGTACTACCCCTCTTCCGCCACCGGGAGTCACTGTTCTGCCGCTCTGCGTCCTCTCCTTCTGAAAATCAGCCTCAGACTGAGCACTGACAATGCCTGCTGTCTATAACAGCACAAAGGCGCGCCTCCTGTATGACGCCGCAGGCACGCCCCCCCCGCCCTCCTGTCTGAACGGCGCGAAAAAAGTCTATAAGACGTGCGCGCGCACGCGCGCGCGCGCGTATGCCGGAAACAGGAGGAACATGGAGGAGCCGCGCTGCTGGAGATCCAGGAACGCAGAAACAGGCGGCAGATTCAAACCCCCGGCCAGGTAGGACTCTCCAAAGGCCCCTAGGGATCCTTACTAGCCCTAGGAAGAAAACAGCAGGTTTAGCTAGCAACACATTTTTAGACAGGGGAACCTAGTGATGGGGGAGAAAGGGTGTCATCCTGTCTCTCTCAGACATAGTGAACAAGGTTGCCCATGCAGAGCATACTTAGGCTATCCCCCCTTTTAGGTTACCCCGGAGAGCCTGCTGTCGAACCAAGTCCCGCAGGCTCCCCCTTACCTGCTCCATGCAGCAGGATGTTTGTCCAGCAAACTGATCCAATCTTCTCCCATCTCCGTGGGTAGCGTAGTAGACCTTCAGGCCCTGGGGTCCTATGAAGGTACCCACTGTCCTGGACCTATATAGCACCCTGGCAAGCAGGAACTTATGGTTTTTACAAACTCCAAGTCCTGGGCCCAGGGTCCAGCCCTCCAAAGAGGAGCATTATAGGCAAAACCCCACGGCTTGGGGCCCGGGTACTGTTCACTTTGGCACTGAGGCTCCTTGGACAGATCCGGTTAGCCCGCCCTTAATCCCAAGGATGTGGAGCAAAGCTATTCCGTGACCAACACCTAAGACACTGGCGAAAAAACTGAGGGACTCCCTCTAGGGGAGGGGGTTATATAGGGAGGGGACTTCCTGTTTGAGATTGCCAGTGTCCACACCTGAAGGTACTCCATATAACCCATATAGTAATGAATATGCCGCTCTGTGTCCCGTGATGTACGAGAAAGAAATATAGATTTACTGAAGTTTTCAGACTAAAAATATTTGGCAAAAACGAGTATGGTAAAAAATAAATAAAACATTTTTAAAAAAATTCCGTATCCCACCAGCATCAAACCTCAAATTATGACAGCTGGCAAAATGCCTCAACCAAAAAGTGCTTAGTCTTAGTTTAAAGAACACTAAGTGCCAGATTCTCGTAGATCCCGCGCTGGCGTAGCGTAAGCCATTTACACTACGCCACCGCAACTTACTAGTGCAAGTGCTGTATTCTCAAAGCACTTGCTCCGTAGTTTGCGGCGGCGTAGTGTAAACGGCCCGGCGTATCCCCGCGTAAATCGAAGGGGACGGCTTGTATTTAAATTAAGCGTGCCCCCGCGCTGAACGTACTGCGCATGCGTCGGCCATAGTAAAATCGCAGTACGCATGCTCCAAATTATGACGGTGTTTTCGACGTGAACGTAATCGACGTAAATCCCCATTAACGGACGAGTTACGCAAACGACGTAAAAACTTTCAAATTTGCCGCGGTCACGGCGTCCATACTTAACATAGAATGCGCCATCTTTGGCCTGCTTTATCTTTACGCTGGAAAAACCGCACGGAAATGAATTAAACGACGACGGGGCGGCGTAAAAAACTTTCGGGAATCGGCGTATTAGGCTCATTTGCATAGGCAAATGAGAAAACAACATAAAGGCCAACTAGCGGCCGGCGTTGTCATTACATCTACGATCCGACGGTGTAATTGTTTTACACCTGTCGGAACTTTAGTGTATCTATGCGTAAGTGATTCTAGGAATCACATGCATAGATACCCATTGAAAAAAACTGAGATACGATGGTGTATCTGAGATACACCGTCGTATCTCAGCTGAGAATCTGGCCCTAAGTTTTTATTTATTAATTAAAATCCTACATAGGCATAAACAGAAAAAACATATTTCCTCATAGAGTTCTATTCTTCCTACACAGCCGATGATTGTATTTCAACCTACTTGTCAAACTGTTGATCAATTGCACCTGGTTGATATAATTGTTAATACCTTTGTTTAGTGAAAATGAAAAATCAGCACAAGGAACATTACTTTTAGGCCTTGGCTTTTCTGAATGCCATTCTTCCGGCAGGAGAAAAGCGGTGTTGAAAATGCACCTTAAGCCGCATTTTGCAAGGGCGTGTTTAGGCGTGTCAATCATTGTAAATGTTAATGTATTCTGGTTATTGAAATTAATGAATGCTTAAGTGCTAAACACCGTGGGCCAGATTCAGGTACATCTGCGCATTATTGGACCGGCGTAGCGCACCGCCTTTACGTTAGACTTGCGCAATGTAGCCGTGCAATCACCATATTCTCGTCGCTTTTACGCAGAAATTTGCGCATGTGTAACTTTATTTCAGAGGCGTAAGGCGGAGTAATACAAATTGGGAAGGACGTGGGCGTGTTACATTGAAATGAGCCGTGACCCCATGCAAATGAAGGGCCGGCCGGCTCGCGCATGCGCGCTTGAAGGAGACCATGGTCAGCACCTCTGTGCGCATGCTCACAACTCGGGAACGGCGCAATCAGTGAAATTGGAAGTGGACTAGGGCAAATTAGAGAACTACGCAGACAGCATAAATAGACAGACACAAATGCACTTCCTTTGCAAAAGTACATCCCTTTGTATCCCTCCCTATACAGCAAGGTGCTTTTGTTCTTTTGTTTCTTAGCGTTTATTTGTTTGTTTGTGACGTGTCTTTGAGATATTTGGGGACTGTTTTGCAGAGTGATTTTTTGTCTTTTATGTGTTTTCTTTGTTGTTGTTTTTGTAAAATTATATTTTTGCTGGGCTTATTTTTTTTTTGCTGGTCATTTTTTTTGTTTTGTTTCTGTTTGTGTATGATTTGGGAATGTGGAGGTGACATTCCTGCCGGAAAAGGGGTGTCACCCTCATTTGTGGTGGCTTGTGCCAATCCAATGTGATGAGGATGTGGGGTGTGTGTGCTAGGGACCACAGTGGTGTGCATGCATGCATTCTCATTGTGCCATGATTAATGTGTGTGTTTACCGTGCAAAGATGCATAATGTGAGCTGGCATGAGATGGGGTCATGAGATGCAGAGTCACCTTGAAGGGAAAAGACAGGAGGATGTTAGTAGTGCATGTGTCCCTTGTGATGTGTGCATCATGGGGGGGGGGGGGGGGGCAGTCATGCCTGCCACCCATGTTACTCACCAACCAGCTGTCCCCATAAATGTTCTGTTTGAAATCTGTGGGGATGGGGCTCTGATTGTATATGTAGCTGTCATGGGTAGTGTCATGTGTTGGGCTGGTGATGTCCTCCTGCAAGCTTGTGGTTAATTCCATGATGGCATGAGGGGTGAATCTGAAGATGCGAGACACCTCAAAATCACTCATGCCATAGATGTCTATGCGTGTGCAGTATATCCTCTCCTGTGAAGAGTGAAGATTGAGAGGCTTGTATCAGATAGGAATATTGTATTAGTATAGATTAAATTGTAAAGTTTATATAAGCAAATAAAAAGTAAAAAAAAAAAAAAAAAATCCCGTGCCCTCCTCAGTGCCCTCCTCCTTCTTTGCTCATCTGAAGTCAGTAGTATAGCTATGCGCGACGATGCCCCTGGCATGTTGGCATACAGATTGTTGTGCAACACGTGTGACTGCTGAGCTCCTCACTAACAGTGTTGCTTTATCTGACATGTAGACGATTTTTCTCTTTTTAGACCAGCTTTTATATGGTCTAATCTTAGACAGGACATTTTGCTGTTGCGCACACTGCGTAGCCTGCGCTGCCCCAACGTTCTTTTGTGGATCCCCGTAAGTCCCTCATTAGCATATTTGAGTAGCAAATCAATGGTCTGTCTAGCGCAGTTTTGCGCGGACGGATGCGTCTAACGAAATTACGCTGGACAAAAAAAAGTAGATTTCTTGCGTATCTCGTTTTGGGGATGCCGTGCATCGAAACGCACACGCACATTTAGACTTACGCCGCGCATCTCCTGTTACGCAGGCGTAATCGCTCTGTGAATCTGGCCCCAGGTGTTTTTTGCTCCTTTTCTGATCGCACAAATTATGTTTTTTTTTCTGCCTCTAAACGTCTATGTGTGCAAGGGCACATAGGCTAACATAAAGGGCATTTTATAGGCAGAAAAAAAGAGATCAAACGCAGATGCATTGTTAATGCATCGCGTGTATGAGTCTTACAGCGCAAGTCCACCATAACACTAAAAGCCTGCATGGTATTGCACCGAAAACCCGTTCTTCCCCATGGCCCTCACATGGACCTTAAAGTTAAAGTCCTCCCTAACACTAAAATCCCTGCATGTACAGACATCCACGATCTAATACTAACCTATATAGCTCTGTAAAGAAGAAATCGTTGTACATGCTTTTTTTGAAGCCGATCTGGTCTTCAGCAACAGAAGCTCTGCAGAGGACATAGCCGACAACGGCCGTGAAATGAATGCGGAGTAACATTACTCCTAGAGTTACTATGGAGTTTCTGTTGTCAGCCGTGTCCTCTGCATCCGTCACCACATCAAAGCTGAAGCCGACAGTTTAGCGAGTGATCAGGTCGGATTGGCTTAAAAAAAAGGTATGTATAGCGATTTCTTCTTTACAGGGCTAGATAAGTTAGTGTTAGATCGTGGATGTCTGTAGATGCAGGGATTTCAGTGTTAGGCCGCGTACACACGAGGAGACATGTCCGCTGAAACTGGTCCGCAGACCAGTTTCAGCGGACATGTTCGATCGTGTGTACGGCCTAGCAGACAGGTTTCCAGCGGACAAAAGTTTCTAAACATGCCTAGAAACTTGTCCGCTGGAAACCTGTCCGTCGGACATGTCAGATGGTTAGTACGCCCAACCATCGGACCGAAATCCTGCACATGCGTCGAATTAATTCGACGCATGCGTGGAAGCATTGAACTTCCTTTCTCCAGCACGTCGGTGTCTTCTACGTCAACGCGTTCTGGTCCGCGGGGATTTTGGTCTGATGGTGTGTACACACATCAGACCAAAATATCCCTTCAGACATGTCCGATGAAAACGGTCCCTGTCTCCTCGTGTGTACAGGGCCTTAGGGAGGACTTCAACTTTAAGGCCCATGTGAGAACCATGTTTGCCCATATGGGGAAAACAGGTTTTCGGTGCAATCCCATGCAGGCATTTCTATTTCATTTCAATTGGAATGCAGTGGCTGCAAGGACAATTTGACAGCTGTGTGGGTGCGCACCCCAGGACGCACACTGTGTTTGGGGATGTACACCTGCACTCGCACAGCTGTCAAATTGGAAGTAGTGGCTGTGTCTGTGCATCCGCTGCATCCCAATTGAACTGAACAGGCCTGCCTGCATTGGAATGCACAGAACACCTGTGCATCCCTGTGTGGGCAAACAGGGCCCTCACATGGGCATGCACTATAGTACACCCGTGTGAACAAGGCGTTACTCCAATGTGTCTATTGTCTTCCAGCATTCATTGAAATCTTCCTCCATAGACCCCTTTCAACCCACTACGGTAATGTTGTCAGGCACTCATCAAGAGTAAACAACTATGCCAAGCTCCTTTCATAGAACCCATACTATAGTTCCACTGAATGAAACACAATCTTTGATTGGCAGATGATTGAAAGGTCCACCCCCTCCATTCATAGATTGTGTTTCAGTCATAGAAGCTATAGTACAGCTTCTATAAATGGAGGAGCTGAGCGGAAAGGGCAGGCACAGATGGACAGTCTTGCTGAGTGCCTGTCACAGGTCCATTGGCTCTATTAACCCCACCACACACAAAGATTACAGCAGCTGGGGTAAAGGAGGGATTTTTTTTTGTTTTACCTTTAACTAAACTTAGGCTTTAATTTATGTTTTACCTTTGACTAAACATAGGCTTTAATAGATGTACTACCCTTAGGCTACGTTTTACACATGCAGCAGACTACGCCACCTCTCGGATCCATGGTAGATTGCTTTTAAGAAGCATTTGACTCATAAAGCCCAAATCACTGTGCTGCAACCATATGCACGGTTGCAGGGTGGTAGCAATACATCCCCATTCGTTGAATGGGTCATGTATGAAGAAAGTACTACCTGCTAAATGTGACAGGAGAGTTACATTATTGCCTGACATGCAAAGCACAGCATCATGGCAGAGGCACATGTACATCACCATCCAGCTAAATTTGCCCCCAACCCCAAACCATAAGTGTAAAAGGGCTTGTATTGTTACAGTGACTTTCTTAGCTTTGCATTGAACTTCTTTCCTTGCTCTTCCCATGTAGGATACTAAGAAGTCAGAAGACGTAATTATTTCCTTGTAGACTCTTGAAAGCAGTTTATGAAGAAGGTGTCAGAGAGCAAAGTTTAGCTCTTATTCATTTCCTGGGTGTCACCAGTCCATTTAGAGAGGAGTTTTTCAAAGGGGACACAGAGAACAATAAAACCGTAACATTCTTTTAAAAGTATCTTTAAAAATCCTAATCAGGACAGGTGCTTAGCTTTGCTACTGGCTACCCCCAAGTCATTCAACAGGTTCTTGCAGACACAGAGGAAAGTTGTGCCGAGCAACAAGGAACTTACACATGGATTAGTCAAGTATGAAATATGCATGCGATACCTGCACTCAAACCCCATTGTCATTTCTGTTTCACCCTGTCAGCACAACAAGTGACCTAGACAGTACTATTTAATAACTAACCTAAGAGGGGAGAGGAAGAAGGGGAAAGAAAAAAAGGAAAAAAAAAAGGGAAAAAGACTCTGGGGTATCTGCAAATACAGCAGCTCATATGTGAGGTAATTTCCACTGGAGATAACCACATACTGCAGATCCCTACCAGGGGGGATATCACTAGTCTCTGTCAAATCTCCTCAGGACACTCTTCCACACTGAGAACCCCTGACTAGCCCTCACACCTGGCTAGATTAAGGTGACAGCATAAAGGATTAATATCATCTGATATTTTATCTTTCATCAATAGACTTTACACAATAGGATTCATTCCTTGTCTGAGGCCTCCCCAGCAATTCAATCTGAGTGGATACAATACACAGAGACAGGAAACTAGTGGTTTCCTCAGCATCGCTCCTCAAGACCCTCAGTCCATAATCCCCCCCCCCTGTCAGAGTACATTACAGCCTCTCAGATTAAGTCTACCACCTGAAGAAATATACACCACATAATTTTAAGGCTGCAATCTTAAGAGGAAAACTTTCATCCAACAATATCTTACTTAATCTGCAATAATCGCAAGTCACTTACCATAATTCATTTCAGGGATACTTTTTAAGGTGGCGACTAAGGGAAGACCCACCACTCACCGTCGGGTGTCTGATGACAATTTTTTTTTGAAGATCTTAGATCCTCCCCCCCCATCTACAGTAATGACACCCACTTATTATATTAATCAGGGACTCCACCTATAACAGATTTTGTCAGTTTTCACAGTTTGACTACAAGCCCTGGTACCCAGGTATGAACTGAGCACTAAAATATCATGCTCCTCCCAATGGTTGATTCAGGATACTTAATAAATCTGCCGACCCTAATATTCACTTAGCTTTGACTCATGTGGGTGCAAATATTCTGCTACACATTCAATACATGAAGGGAAAGCGAAACAAGAAGAACAAGAATACTATTAAAACTTTAGCCGTCGAGGAATCTCTTAAAAACATGGACTCCAAACTTCAGACACATACGCTGGAAATTACCGAAAATTCTATGTCTGTCAAACAAATCTCATCTCACCTGTTAGCCATCTCACCACCCCCTTCATCAGACTCTATATCACATACAGCGCTATACTCGCTATACTCGTCTGTTGTTAAAGAAGGAATAATATCCACAATGTCGGGTCAATTAACCCCTTCTGAGGCCCCTTCTCAAAACCCTATCTACATCCATTCTAATACTGAACGCTCCCCTGAAGCCCCCTTCAATGTTACTGACTTATTCAACAGGATATCGGAAATGCTAGATAGGGGCCTCGCCCAGAACGCTGAAAGAATCACTAAGGACAACAGGGCCGACTTCCAAAGCCTTGGAAACAGGATTGAATCCATAGAACGGAAACTGGATCTTAATGTCTCTAGAATCGAACAAAATACTGACCACATACAACACCTGCAAGAACAACTGGAGGCGGCCCAGGCCAGAATAGATGATTTGGAGAACAGATCAAGGAGGGATAATTTCAGGCTCAGGGGGCTACCTGAGTCCATCACAGATGTGCACTCAGCTATACAGGACATCATAAAAATCCTGATCCCATCCATGCCTATTCACAAAATGGAATTAGACAGAGCACATAGATCCCTAGGCCCACCAAGAAAAGACGGCTTACCGAGAGATGTGATAGTAAAGCCTCACTATTACTCCACCAAAGACGAGGTGATGAAAAAATCTCGACAACAAGAAAACCTTCAATATCAAGGTGCAACGATTCAAATATTTTCAGACATATCTCCCTACACCATTCAGAAGAGGAGAGCGATGAAACCACTACTTTCTGCCCTCATGAAAAAAGACATTAAATACAAATGGGCCTTCCCATTCGCCTTAAAATTCAACTATAACGGCAGACTCCACGTAGTACACAACATTCAAGAAGGTGAAAGACTATTACTAGACCTGAAAATTATTTCACATGAACCAGCCATGGACACTTTAACACCGCAACAAACCTCAGCTAAAAGAAATACACCCAATAGTCCAACCTCAAATCCCTGGAATAGAGTCAAACACAGGAAAGTCTAAAATAACTCTACTAAACATGAACTGAAATGATTTCATCTTAGCTCCGGTGGTGTCCATCCCCCATTCATATAAGTTGTTGTGTATTTTTTTTTCTTTTTTTCTTCCCCAATAGGCCTTCTTTTAATATGAATCGTTTCTCAATTCTTGATCAAATTACTTATAAGGTTTTCTGGTAGAGTAAGAGTTAATATTTACTGGTTCACTTATATAATTTATTTATTTACTCTTGTGGTTTTTCAATATCTACTTACCCATATGGTTCTACAATTTTTATTTTTTCCTATGTAATACCTATGTAAAAATTATTTTATTTTATTTATTTATTTATTTATTTTGGGGGGAAGGTACTATCTCTTCAATTGTTATTTTTGGGGGATCAACCCTTTGTTTTTCAAAATTTAATTCATGAACTTTTTGATTGTCGCTGACAGCTGGCGGTGAGGCCCTGAGCCTCAACCTACTTCTTGGAGCGACACTTTGTCGCCCTGACAAGTAGGAAGTTAGTCCTCTGAATGGACTACTCTAATAAATTCTGTTTGATTGAAAGAAGGAGCAAACTTCCCTTCCTTCAATCTGGGTCATGGTTTGACCTTTTGCAATACTACATCTTGCTTTGTTGTTACCATTTTTGCCTTTATTTCCATGTATCTATTCTCCCCTTCTTTTCCCCCTTTACCTTCCCACCCTCCCTCCCTCCCGGCCTACCTGCCATCACAGGTGTCTTCTGAGCTATGGACTCAGTCTGCAAGACACGATCTGTCCATAACACTCTTTACGACCCATGGCTGGCTCAAATAACACTACTAAACCCCTGCGTGTTGTGACACACAACACCCAGGGGTTGAACTCTCCTATTAAAAGACGAAAAGCCCTCCAGGCATACAAGGCGCTTCATGTAGATATAGTGCTCCTGCAGGAGACACACTTCCCAAGGCGGTACTCCCCCTCATTCCTACACTCCCACTTCCCAGTATTCTATTTATCCAACGCGGAAAACAAGACGAAAGGAGTGGCTATCTTGTTATCCAAATTTTGTAATTTTAATTTACTAAAGAAATATGGAGACCCGGAAGGCAGATTTATTTTGGTAAAAGGAACTCTTGACGAGAAGCTATACACGTTTGTCTCCTATTACGCCCCCAATAGGGGACAGAAGAAGTTTTTCTCTCAGATGCTTTTGGTCCTCCATCCTCTTATGGAGGGCATCATTATTATGGGAGGAGACTCCAACCTGGCTTTCGATTCGGGCTTAGATAAATCCAAACCAAATAATAATAAACTCATAAGGCCAACCAAAATTAGCACACAAGTAGCTTGCATGCTTCATCAATCCCGATTGACCGATATTTGGAGAGAATTAAATCCGAAAACTAAAGATTACACCCACTATTCTAATCCTCACAAATCGTACTCCTGCATAGACCATATATTAATATCCAACCATCATGTCCCAGCAGCCTCTAAATCCACTATAAAGGATGTCCCTTGGTCAGACCACTCCATGGTTCTATTAACCTTGAGAAAAGAGGACACAACTCATAAAATGTCTCACTGGACACTTAACCAGTCGATCTTAAAAGATCCCACTCTCATGGCAGAAATTGAACAATCCATAAAGGAATATTTTGAAATTAACGATACTAAAGATATATCCCCCGAAACCTTATGGGCTGCCCATAAAGCTACAGTTAGGGGAAAAATAATACAAATTGCAGCCAAACTTAGAAGACAAAAGAAATTGACCATAGAGAAATTGGAAGAGACCTACTCAGAGTTACGTAGAAAACATAAATTAGACCCTCTCAGTGTTCCCACCCACGATCTTGACGCTGCTAGATCGGCCTTAAACCTAGCTCTGACAGCAAAATCAGAAAATGATCTAAAATGGACAGGTGCCAGGTTCTACCATTTAAAGGATAAAATAGGTCCAATGCTAGCACGCAAACTATCTCCCAGATTTAAATCGAGAACCATCCCTAAGATAAAAATGGCAGATGGTACCCTTACCCTAAATCCTCGGCGGGCGATGGGGGCCTTCCACGACTTCTATTCCAAGCTCTACGCTAAGGATAGTAACTTTTCTTCGGACAAAATAGGTGAATATTTGAACAGCCTGAATCTTCCCAGGTTGACAAAAGTTCACAAGGAGTTGATGGAGGCACCCATTTCAGCTGAGGAAGTTATGTCAGTGATCAAAAACTTAAAATTAAACACAGCTCCTGGCCCTGATGGATTCTCAGGGTCTTACTACAAAACATTTCCTATCATTCTATCACCCTACCTAGCACGATTTTACAATCATTTGACTGAGGGCTCCCCTATAGATAAACAACTTAATTTGGCCTATATTTCGTTAATACCGAAACCCGATAAAGATCATAGCCTAGTAGAGAACTATAGACCGATATCCCTCATTAATAACGACCTAAAAATACTTACTAAAATAATAGCTAATAGGATGTCTGCCTTCTTAGGTCAATACATATCCAAAGATCAAGTAGGTTTTATCACAGGGAGACAAGGCCCGGACCAGATCAGGAGAGCTATTGATCTTATCTCTTTAATGTACTCGGGTGGTCTGGAAGCAAACCACCCCGAGTACTTGATCTCCAGAAAGCCTTTGATTCAGTATCTTGGCCATTTTTGTTTTCTGTTTTGAATCGTTGGGGGTTTGGTTCTAAATTTTTAGGAATCATCTCCGCTCTCTATTCCTCCCCTGGAGCTAAAATCCGGTTACAAGGCATATTCTCGGAATCTTTAAATATCCAAAGAGGCACAAGACAGGGCTGCCCTCTATCTCCTCTGATATTCGCTATTGTTATTGAATCTCTGGCCATAGCCATCCGAGATAACGCGAATATCAGGGGAGTTCATTGTAATAAAAAAGAACACAAATGCGCATTATTCGCAGATGATTTGCTACTCTTCGTGACCTCTCCCATCTCCTCCCTTCCAGAAATTTTCTCCCTGCTAGACGAGTTCTCTAAAGTCTCGGGTCTCACGGTAAACATGCCTAAATCTAGGGCCCTTAATATTTCTCTTTCAGAACCCACAGTGTCCCTCTTGAGAAACAAATATATTTTCAAATGGGACTCTACGTCTACTAACTATTTAGGTATCAACCTGACCCCAAATTTCCAGAATTTATACTTAGCCAATTACCCTCCTATGTATAGGAAACTCGAGAAGGACCTTACCGAATGGGGAGCGCAGAAAATAGGCTGGATCGGCAGAATTAATTCTACCAAGATGACTCTCCTCCCGAAACTTCTATATCTTTTTCGATCCCTTCCGATCCCGATAATAAAAAGCCATCTAAAATCCTTTCAAGGTAAAATCACCAAGTTTATCTGGAACAAAAAGGGACCCCGTCTTCCCTCTCGTAGTCTGTTTAACTTACCTGAACAGGGAGGTCTAGGAGTGCCAAACTTGTTATGGTATTATCAATCCGCGAGGTTAGCGCAATTATCGGAGGTTTACCTTAGAAATGATCGCCCAGATTGGATAGAAATAGAAGAACAGGCTTCCCCATTATCCACAATCGAAGAACTCATGTGGCGCGCTCCTAAAAGTAGACCCCCTATACTATCCCCCACCCTATCACCAGCATTGGTATTATGGGATTCACTTAAAAGCAATCCACTCTTAATTTCTAGAGGCAAACCTTTGTCAAGTATCTTTCTCGACCCATCTTTCTGCCCCAAAACGGAAGTGGACTCCTTCAAATGGTGGCTTGATAGGGGGGTGTACCGCATTGGTCGTTTCTTTCAACACACAGGTCCTCTCCCTGAGCAATTCCTTATAGACAACCTTTGCCCCCCCCCCCTCTGAAAGATCCAGATTACACCAAATACATACCTTTGCTCAGAAACTTTGGAACGATAAAACAATTTCTGGCCTTTTGACCCCATATGAACACAAATGCGAACAAGCTCAGAATAGGAAAGGTATTATCTCTATCATCTACAAATCTCTTGCATCAAATAACATAAAATTACCTCATATGCTAGCCTGGGAAAGAGAGCTTCAAGAGGACTGGGACTTGGTGGACTGGCAAAAAAACTACTCTAGATCTCTTAAGGGTTTTAAGAGTCCATCCCTCATTGAAGCTAATATAAAAATGTTCACTAGATGGTACTTGGTCCCATTCAAATTGGCCACCATGTATCCGTCATCCTCACCACTATGCTTTAGAGGTTGTCAAGGAATGGGCACCATGATCCATACTTGGTGGGAGTGCCCTAGGATATGGGGATTCTGGAACAGGGTATTCCAGATTATCAGGAGAGTTACCGGTTGTAATCTCCATCAATCTCCTGCAATAGCCTTATTGAATGGTCTAATACCACAGAGTTCCAAGGCCATTAGACAGCTGATTCTATTTATACTGACTGGCGCCAGAATCACTTTAGCGGCTGCATGGAAGAAACCGTCTGTTTCCATTTTACACATGAAGAGAAAGGTTACATGGATTATGGAACAAGAAAAAAGAATTAACTCTATGTTAGATACCTCTACCCAGTTCACTGAAATTTGGGAACCTTGGTTGATTTACATGGGAATCTCCCACAACATGTAAGTTTAGTTTTGGCTCTGGACTCAGACTGATGTAATCCTCAGGCAGGTAGGCCCACCCTCCCTTTCCCTTTCCTCTCCTTCCTCTTTCTCCCCCTCTCTTTTCTTTATTCTTATTTTTTCTCTTGAACAGGAGATATTCATTACATATCATATTCTCCACTGGTCTCAGCCTAGTGCTGATTTAGTTTAACTGGATGTATGTATTAAATTCCTTGTCTCCTTTTAGGTTTATAAGTTAAGAGTTGATTGAGAGATGTTTCTCTGGACAACATTTGGATCCAATTTTTTTGTCATCAAGGGGGGGCTGGGTGGGGTGCCCCCCCTCCTCGACACAGATTGCACCCGGTGCCCCCCCCCCTCGACACAGATTGCTCCCGGTGGGGGTGTCGGGGGGAGGGGATGTCCCCGGAAACCTATCCTCTCCACGGTTCGGTATGATTTATTCCTTACATATATTTTAGTTTTATGATCTCAGCTTATAATAAAAGTTTTATAGATTGCTTAGTAAACAGGGAATTTTAGCCCTAAAATGTTGTCGCTACCTCTACTGATTCCCATCCCTCCTGATTATACACGTTTACACTCCCATGTTAAACTTACCAGGTATATAGTTGGGACATTGGGGGGGGGGGGAGGGAGGAGAGGGGGAAATCTAGTTAAGAAATGTAATCTATTGTTTACTACTATAATTGTCAACACGATGTTTCCTGATGCATTTATTGTATTACGTTTATTACTCTGTATGCTCTTTATTTTATTATAATAAACTTAAATTTAAATGAAACAAAAAAATCCTAATCAGAAACGTAGGCATGCTTTCCATTCAGAATATCTGAATAATATAATTATTATTCAGATGAATTTTGTGAATCCGCCCTATATCGCTATGTGCTGTCCATCTATCACCTGCTTCTCTGCGCATACTTCTACCCTTTGCCCTACCAATAGGTCCACCAAAACCAAACTCTACAAATCGATTCCAGGTAACATGAACCAATCACCATCCTAGGACCCCACTTCTGAAAAAACACCAATGCCCTGCTTACATTTAAAGCAGCTAACATTGTGCAGTTAAGGATTAGTCATTTTTGGTGACCATCTTCTAGTAAATGTGTGAGAGCCCACGGCCAGATAGCTCAGCTTTGTTCTAAATGTATAATTTGAAGTTCTGTAGCTGTAAACTGTCTTTCTTTTTAAACAAAAAAACATAGTATACAGAAAATAATACCGCGTAAATAACAAGCATGCAAAAGTGATATTAAATGCTCATTGGTACATTCAGGTGCGTACATCATGTTATTCTTCCCCAGACAATACTGGGGGTTGTGTTCATGAGTTGTCGTACCAGGCATGAGCTAGAAGCCTATGAATAATATCAAGAAAGAAAAGGGAAAAGGGGCAAAAATGGTAATGGGTATAGGAGAGGGGAAAAGATAGGAAAGGGGAGCAGGGGAGATGAGGGATAGGTTATACATATACACAAAAAAAATCAGCACTATAACTGAATTTAGATGTATCGATATCGATATGTTCTATGTTCCAAAGATCTGCGGCAAGCCCACCTCATTCCGTGATATCACTATACAAAATCAATTCAGTTTAATGTCCCAGTAGTGCAGATAAAGACAAAGAGGACCCAGAAGTGGCAAGCTGGGGTTAATGCGAGGCGCTAGAGGTATAATGTATCCAAGTGGCCCAAATACCATAGAACTTGTCTGTCCCTACACGTCACCACCCAATCCACCACTGCTATAATGTGTGTAACCAGGCGGATCCAATCAGCTCTTCCAGGAACATGAGCTGTTATCCAACGGATGGGATCAGATGCCTGGCTGCATTCAGGAGGTGAGGCAGGACCGACTTTCGATAGTGACCGAGAGGGATGGATGGCACATGAAGCAGGAACTCCAAAGGAGTGTCACTCATTTTAATATCCAGTATTACCTTTATTTGGGCACTAATATCTTGCCAGAATGGCCGGAGCTTCGGGCACTCCCACCAAATATGTAGACAAGTGCCCCGAAGCCCACAGCCCCTCCAGAATGCATCCAAGTTAGCCAGAAAAATCCTCACCAGACTACAACCGGATCAGCAACTTAAAACTATTCTCCTGCATCTTTCTGTCCACAGAAGGCTATATAAGTGGTCCAGTTGGACCTCCATAAATGTATGCTGCAAGTCTCTCTCCCATTCCCATACGTATACCGGCCTGCTCCCAGACTTAGCTGCCAGCAGCATCTAATAAAGTACCGAGATAGCGAGAGGAACGGGGCAGCTGACATACATCATTTCTCAAACGGAGTCGAAGAAGAAGGGGTGTAAACTTTCTTTTACGATTTTGTAACTTTAAAAACTTTCAATATATGAAACCGCTTTTTGTGTACCCACACTCTACAACGTAGGGGTTCTTCAGTTTAGTCTTCTTTCTTATCCAGCTTCTTACTCTTCAGCGTAGTAACTCATCCCCAGTTATATGTTATGCCAAGAGCCTCAATTTAAATTACAGCTCTACCTTGCAAGTGAAATCTACTATTACAGCGTGTTCATTTAAACATACTGTGCAAAGCAGGAACATGGATCCATGTCTTCCCCTAGTAAAAGCAGCACTAAAACACTGGCTAGAAACACACTTAACCCTTTGATCGACCCCAATGTTAAATCCATTTCTAGCCAGTGTCATTAGTACAGTGACAGTACATATTTTTTTAGCACTGATCACTGTATTAACCACTTGTCATCTGCCCGCCGTCAAATGACGGCGGGCAGACGACTCCATTGTTCTGACATCACGTCATATGACGTGATGTCCCTTTAAAGCCGCGGGCGGGCGCGCGCGCGTCGCCGGCGGCGCGCACGCGCACCCGCCGCTCCGCGGGGATCCCGTGCGAGTGCCCGGCGGCAACGATCGCCGCCGGGCACACGCGATTGCTCTGTAAGTGAGCTGGGACGTGCAGCTCTGTATGTAAACACAGAGCTGCACGTCCCTGTCAGGGAGAGAGGTGACAGATTGTGTTCCTTGTACATAGGGACACAATCGGTCACCTCCCCCAGTCACCCCCCCCTCCCCCTACAGTTAGAACACTCATAGGACACACATTTAACCCCTTCCCCGCCCCCTAGTGGTTAACCCCTTCACTGCCAGTCACATTTATACAGTAATCAATGCATATTTATAGCATTTTTCACTGTATAAATGTAAATGGTCCCAAAAATGTCAGAAAAGTGTCCGAAATGTCCGCCATAACGTCGCAGTCCCAATAAAAAAATCGCAGATCGCCGCCATTAATAGTAAAAAAATAAATAAAAAAAATGCCATAAACTATCCCCTATTTTGTAAACGCTATAAATTTTGCGCAAACCAACCGATAAACGCTTATTGCATTTTTTTTTTAACAAAAATATGTAGAAGAATACGTATCGGCCTAAACTGAGG
This sequence comes from Rana kukunoris, assembly GCA_029574335.1. Taxonomy (NCBI): domain Eukaryota; kingdom Metazoa; phylum Chordata; class Amphibia; order Anura; family Ranidae; genus Rana; species Rana kukunoris. Next base: position 188,039,378 of record CM056059.1, read on the forward strand.
GAAAAAAAAAAAATTTTTATATATTTTTTGGGGTTATTTATTATAGCAAAAAGGAAAAAATATTGCATTTTTTTAAAAATTGACGCTCTATTTTTGTTTATAGCGCAAAAAATAAAAACCGCAGAGGTGATCAAATACCACCAAAAGAAAGCTCTATTTGTGGGAAAAAAAGGACGCCAATTTTGTTTGGGAGCCACGTCGCACGACCGCGCAATTGTCAGTTAAAGCGACGCAGTGCGGGAAGCTTATATTTTGTCTGGGCAGGAAGGGGGTCTAGGTGCACAGTAGGTAAGTGGTTAATGTTACCGGAGGACAAGTGATTAACAATTGCAAGAATTTTTTCTCTGTAAAACCTCTCTCTCAATGAGTTCCATTATGTTAGAAGAAGAGATGGGATTTAGTTTACTATGCAATGAGGATCATGACATTTCTACCAATGGGTAGGCATGGAGAGAGTTCTCTATTGGTTTCGGCCTAAACATCCGGACTGTGCATGGTGTGCAGATGACCCATGAGACTGATAAAAGCCCATTTTAATATAAAAGCACTCAGTACATTCAATATGGTCACACAACAAACACAATTTTTTCTTTTCCCCTGGGCCTCTCAGGATCCAAAACCTGGATCTGAGTTCTTAACATTTGGCCAGATTTGGGCATAAAAGCTAATGGCCTGGTTTACCAAAGTCCAAGTCATCTGTACCCAAGCCCAATCCAGCTTATGCAGTTCAACGACTGCTGCACCATTGTGTCATAAACAGCTTAGAGCAAAACTATGGCCTTTTAAAAAATATTTGTTGCAGTGCAAATTATAAGTGTATATACATTTATAGTTTTCTTTTAGTCTCCCACAAATGCCTATGGAGTCTGCCAATGAAGCCCAAATAGTGCAACTTCCTCTAATGGTGTGGCAACAATGCTGCACTGCTCCTGAATTCAGAGCAATGTTGACACTCTTGTGTAGATTGTGCCTGCTTAAACTATTGTGGGTGGGAAAATGTTGCAAGGGGGCTTGGTTAACAGCACTGTCATTGCGGATTCAATCAGAACCTGGTCATACCTAGACCGTGCTCGGGGGTTTCTGGATTGACAGGAATGACTATGCTGCTAAAATCTCCCCACTGTGAGCTGCAGTGTCTGAGTGAGAGGAAAATTGAAGTTTTTTGTTTACTTTACTATTATGCATTACATAGTAACGGTTTTTTGTACAGGTTCAGACGTTCGGTCCTTTACTGCAGTTGCACTTTTTGATTTAAACGGAAGTATCCAGTTAATACAAAGTTTCAGTGGCAGGCAGTCATATAAACTCTTCACTCAAATAATCTGCAAACTTGGAAAGAAAGTTTCAGAGAAACATCAATTAAAGTAGGCAACTCTAATCAGCAGTTAAGCAAACTATTTCATTTTTTGTGAGGCGTTGGGGCATTTCATTAATTCAACACCTGCAAAAGTCAACAATTTGCTATCCCAAAATACCTTAAACTATCAATTACACCAGCCCTGCTATCTCTTATCATTCAGAGAGAAGTGTGTATTCTTTTCTATTCTTTGTGTCAAAGGGCCAATAATTAAAATTTGATGTAAACATGACAACTATATCAGCTTGGAAAATACAATCTCTGCATTCATATCCAGTGAAGCACAAAACACTGGGAGAAAAATTACTATCATTAAAAAATCCCACTTATTGAGCAAGATCTCCGACAGTTTCATGCTTTCTGTGTAGCTATGAATGTGTATTAAATAATAATAGTAATAAAAATGTGAAAAAAATGCATTCCTTGAATTTCAATGTTATTTGAGGTTAAATGTCATTAACGCATGTTCTTCAACAAAATGGAGGTCAGCTGTCTAGAAAATAAGTAGAGAAATGGGATACCATCATCATAGGTTTCTGTTGACTGTTGTGTTCTCTTATCTACTAGTCTCCAAAGTATAGTGTAATTTTAAATTAAGATATATATTTCATAAAAAAAAAAAGGAAACCAAAGCAGTTTAAATAAGCATTAGAAGTTAATAGATTAACTTGAACTAAAGGTATGGTTATGAGGCCTTGTATGCAGGTCCCTTCCAGGCATACCTAGTCCAAATAGTAAAAGATTAACAGCACTAAGATAGTAAAAGATAAGGAGCCAGACAAGCAGGAAGTGTGGAGATCAGAGCAGAATTACAGCAACTTCAAAGCAAAAACGAAAAATGAGGACATGAAACCAGGATTGCAGTAAGGTAAAGGAAGCTATTTAGCTTCTCATCAGTTCTGAGAATTAATGACTGCTTTAGTTTCCAATCTTCAGGCTTAGAACCTTTTCAGCAAGTACAGAAAACACCTGTTGATCTTGCTGCAAATGAAGTGTGCTTGTCACGTCCTGAGAGCTATACTAAAAGCACAAATAATATAAAACCTTTCTTGTGAAAACTATTATTCTCCCCATCCACCATGTAATAGAGCTGAGTGAAGGCAGCTACATTTGTAGATAAGCCTGGCTGGCAACCATGGCTGCCCCCAAGGAATCAGTGGAATGAGGGAGCATAGCCACCCAGGGATGAAAATGTGATGTTCGCAGGATTAAAAATAAAATACAATAAGCTTGCACACTAAGAAAATGAATTCAGGCACCACATCGAAGTTCTGGTAAACTGCAATATAATATATATTTGTTTTTGGACTAATATGTTACAGCTCTAGTATAGGCAGGCGTTAAACAAGGCATTCAATTTTGCTATTTAAATGAATTCCAATAATGGTATTGGTCCAAATTCCTGGAGTCCTTTGTCAATTGCTTCCTAGTTAGAGGTGTGGTAAACCTTTACTCCGAGCCCAAAATTAGCTAAATCAGCTTCCTGGCATAGGAGCGGTGATCTGGTCAGTTACTAGACTACCCAGTAAAACTACAAATCGACATCTTGGTCCGCTTCTTTCAGCCTGAAGAAGTTGGTTAATGGGATGCACATGCAACTGATCAGCATGTCAGATTTTTGGGCAACAAAGCTGAACTTTGTCCTACTTTGACAGGTGCATGTGTGAGTGACCCTGAATGTGGAAAGTATGCATTCAAGGCCACTTACCAGCACCCCCATGCCTGTCAAATTAGGATGAGCAGCTGTGTTCCCATAGACTTACTTGGGCAGCCAGCACACAGCACATGCCAATTCATGCTGTAATGCCTAGTACACACGGGCGGAATGTCAAAAAATCGGCGGGTTCAATAAAAAAAAGCCAACATTCGGGTCGTGCGCATCTCAGCCAATCCAACAGAAACCAGCCGCCTGGCTGACTTTTGTCGGGCGAGCATGTTAGAAAACCAGCAGCCGACTGGTTCTCGATCAGCGGACAATGGCTAATAAGCATTGATCGCAGTGTTCTGGTGGGGGAGGGGGGGCTCATAACACAACAGCTCAGCAGGGGAGATCGCTTTACTATTGTCAAACTGTTAGTACAGCGGCTCCTACCGGAGCCGTCAGTTTTTTTTCATTCAACCCGCAGGGTTGAAAGAATAAACACTAATAGGCTTCAGGGTCTCAGTGCCCATGTAAACAAGGCCCTAATGTTGTCATTAAAAATCCAAACACCATGGCCTGGATTCACAAAGCACTTACGCCGACGTATCTCCAGATACGCCGCCCCGGGGCATGATTTAAGCGGTTTGCGTAAGTTTTACGTTCAGCGTAAAGTTATTCCCCATAGATGAGGCGCAACCCATGCAAAAGGTATGGACCAGGGAACACAAGCCTACATATTTTACATTGGACGTCTGTGAATATGGGCTAACGTGGGTCTGGCTGGGCGTAGGTTATGTTCACGGTATACACAGTGATCCGGCGTATCTTAGGCAGTTGTTCCGACGTGGTTGTACGCATGCGCACGGGGATACGTCCATGTCCCGACACATGCGCAGTTCATTTTAAGTACTCTGGCGCCCGGCACATCATTTGCATGGGGTCACGCTTCATTAGCATGGATCACGCCCACTTACAGCCCACTTCCACTTACGCCAGCTTACGCCTACAAATATACGCTATGCCGGGGCAGAGTTGGGAGCATTTGCTTTGTGAATTCCATGCTTGCCTCTCCGCTGTGCCGGCGTAGCGTAAAAGAGATACGCTACGGTGGCATAAATATGCGCCGATGTCTGTGAATCCAGGCCCATGTAAAGCCAATAGTTTGATTTACTTTTCTGATAATATCCTTATGTTTTAGCTGTATTTATGGAATAAATAAATGTAGCGCTGTGTGTATAAACATATTAATAAATCAAGACATCAGTGATTAATAGTCCAAACGACAGAAATAACGCTTCTTATGGTCAGTGTTTCAATCGCTATTCCACCACTGTGATTGTTCGTCCTCAACAGGAGTGCACTCCACCAGCAGAAAAAATGCACGCTGTATTTATGTCGAACCTTGAGCTTTAGGGGCTCTTAACAAAGCAGGAAGTCTACCTTTCATGTCTGCTGTTAGGAAAAACTCAAAAGCTGTGTACACACGATCGGTTTGTCCGATGAAAACCAATGGACTGTTTTTAATCGGACAAACTGATCGTGTGTGGACCCCATTAGTTTGATTTCCATCAGTGAAAAAAATAGAACAGGTTTTACATTTTTCCTATGGAAAAAAAAACGATCGTCTGTGTTGAAGTCCATCGGTCAAAAATCCATGCATGCTCAGAATCAAGTCGACGCATACTCGGAAGCATTGAACTTCATTTTTCTCAGCAAGTCGTTGTGTTGTACGTCACCACATTTGGACACGATCGGATTTTTGACTGATGGTGTGTAGGCAAGACTGATGAAAGTCAGCTTCATTGGATATCACAGCAAAAATCAATCGGAAAAGATTCCATCAGATATCCGATCGTGTGTACGAGGCTTAACCATTAAAATATCCTTTCCTCATTCCATACATACAGTATTTCTTAAGCTGGATACACACTATACAACTTTTGTTGTTAGATTTCCTTTAGATTTATCTATGTAGTGCAAGGACCTGCCTGATTGCATACAAATATAAAGGCCCAGATTCACGTACATCTGCGCATTATTGGACCGGCGTAGAGCACCGCCTTTACGTTAGACTTGCGCAATTTTGTCGCGTAATCACCCTATTCTCGTAGCTTTTGCACAGAAAATTGCGCATGCGAAACGTTATTTCAGAGGCGTAAGGCGGAGTAATACAAATTGGGAAGGACGTGGGCGTGTTACATTGAAATGAGCCGTGACCCCATGCAAATGAAGGGCCGGCCGGCTCGCGCATGCGCGCTTGAAGGAGACCATGGTCATCTCCGCTGTGCGCATGCTCACAACTCGGGAGCGGCGCAATCAGTGAAATTGGAAATGGACTAGGGCAACTTTGTGAACTACGCAAACAGCATAAATAGACAGACACAAACGCACTTCCTTTGCAAAAGTACATCCCTTTGTTTCCCTTCCTATACAGCAAGGTGCTTTTGTTTATTAGTGTTTGTTTGTTTGTTTGTGATGTGTCTGTGAGATTGTTGGGGACTGTTTTGCAGAGTGATTTTTGTCTTTTATGTGTTTTCTTTGTTGTTATTTTGTTTAAATTATATTTTTGCTGGGGCATTTTTTATTTTTGCTCGTCATTTATTTTATTTTTTTGGTTCTGTTTGTGTATGATTTTGGAATGTGGGGGTGATATTCCTGTGGGAAAAGGGGTGTCACCCTCATTTGTGGTGGAGAAGTGATCCCCAGGTCCGTGTGAATGGTGTATGAATGTACAGTGACATAATTGGAGCCGTGGCATGGCGTTGCAGCTCACAAGTCCTGCATGGTGGACTGGTGGCAATCCAATGTGATGAGGATGTGGGGTGTGTGTGCTAGGGACCACAGTGGTGTGCATGCATGCATTCTCATTGTGCCATGATTAATGTGTGTGTTTAACGTGCAAAGATGCATAATGTGAGCTGGCATGAGATGGGGTCATGAGATGGGGTCCCAGTGCATATGCAGAGTCACCTTGAAGGGAAAAGACAGGAGGATGTTAGTCATGCATGTGCCCCTTGTGATGTGCATCATGGGGGGGGGGGGGACAGTCATGCCTGCCACCCATGTCTCTCACCAAAGAGCCAGCTGTCCCCATACATGTTCTGTTTGAAATCTGTGGGGATGGGGCTCTGATTGTATATGTAGCTGTCATGGGTGTCATGGGTAGTGTCATGTGTTGGGCTGGTGATGTCCTCCTGCAAGGTTGTGGTAATTCCATGATGGCATGAGGGGTGAATCTGAAGATGCGAGACACCTCAGAATCACTCATGCCAAAGATGTCTATGCGTGTGTGATATATCAAGTGAAGAGTGAGGGGCTTGTATCAGATAAGAATATTGTATTAGATTAGATTAAATTGTAAAGTTTATATAAGCAAATAATAAAAAAAAAAAAACATCTCCCGTGCCCTCCTTAGTGCCCTCCTCAGTGCCCTCATCCTTCTTTGTTCATCTAAAGTCAGTAGTATAGCTATGCGCGACGATGCCCCTGGCATGTTGGCATACAGATTGTTGTGCAACACGTGTGACTGCTGAGCTCCTCACTAACAGTGTTGCTTTATCTAACAAGTAGACTTTTTTTCTCTTTTCAGACCAGCTTTTATATGCTCTAATTTTAGACAGGACATTTTGCTGCCCCAACGTTCTTTTGTGGATCCCCATAAGTCCCTCATTAGCATATTTGACTAGCAAATCAATGGTCTGTCTAGCGCACTTTTGCGCGGACGGATGCGCCAGTCTAACGAAATTACGCGGGACCAAAAAAAGTAGATTTTTGGCGTATCTCGTTCTGTGGATGCCGTGTATCGAAACGCACGCGCACATTTCGACTTACGCACGCGCATCTCCTGTTGCGCAGGCGTAAGCGCTCTGTGAATCTGGGCCATAGTGTTTAGGTTTGACCTCAAATTATATGGTTTTGGTAAATCTAAAGCTTCAGTGCTTTTATTTGTGAACAGGCCATGAAAATGTCACCACCCTATTTCTTAGAATGTGCAAAAATCTGCTAATGAGGGAGTTACGGGGATCCACAAAAGAACGTTGGTGCATCGCAGGCTAAGCGCTGTGCGCAACAGCTGCACGGCCTGTCTAAAATTAGACCATATAAAAGGTGGTATAAAATTAGACAATTTGTCTACATGTCAGAGAAAGCAACACTGTTAGTGAGGATCTGAGCAGTCACACGTGTTGCACAACAATCTGTATGCCAACATGCCAGGGACATCCTCGCTCATAGCTATACTACTGAATTTAGAGGAGCAAAGAAGGATGAGGGCACGGAGGAGGGCACGGGAGAGGATATACCGCACACGCATAGACCTCTTTGGCATGAGTGATTCTGAGGTGTCTCGCATCTTCAGATTCACCCCTCATGCCATGCTGGAATTAACCACAACCTTACAGGAGGACATCACCAGCCCAACACATCGCTCACATGCAGTGCAGCCACTGGTCAAGGTCATGGCAACACTCCATTTCCTTGCCAGTGGCTCTTTTCAAAGAACAAGTGGAGTGGTGGCTGGGATGTCACAATCCTCCATGAGCAGATGTGTGCACCAGGTTATCCCTGCAATCCTCAGACGCATGGCCAACCAAATCATCAAACCCACCACTGAGGACCTGCGGCTGAAGGCAATGACAGATTTCTACAGAATTGCCAGATTCCCGTGGGGGCCATTGATTGCACACATGTGGCACTCCAGCCCCCCCATGAGACAGAGCACATATACCGCAATCGGAAGCATTGGCATTCCATCAACGTACAGGTGATAGTCGATGCCCAAGGCCTCATATGGCACGTCCGTGCCAAACACCCCGGATCCAGCCGTGACAGCTACATATACAATCAGAGCCCCATCCGAATGGAATTCGAACAGAATGTGTATGGGGACACCTGGCTGGTTGGTGAGTGACATGGGTGGCAGGCATGACTGTCCCCCCCCCATGATGCACACATCACAAGGGGCACATGCATGACTAACATCCTCCTGTCTTTTCCCTTACAGGTGACTCTGCATATGCACTGGGACCCCATCTCATGAATCCTATCCGAAACCCCCAAACCCCAGGAGAGGAAAGATACAATGAAGCCCACGCCCAAACACGTGCAGTGGTGGAGCGCACCTTTGGCCTCCTGAAGTCACAATTCCGATGCCTGGATAAGTCTGGGGGGACCCTGTTGTATTCGCCAAACTTTGTGTGCCAGATCATCGGTGCATGTTGCATTCTGCACAACTTCGCAGTGAGAAAGGGCCTGCAGATTGACATACGTGATGACCTGACTCCTGATCCAGACAATCCCCCCCTAACCGAGGTTACCCCGTCTTCTGAGGGAAGAGCAGCCAGGAGACAGCTCACATTAGGCATCTTTGCATGTTAAACACACACATTAATCATGGCACAATGAGAATGCATGCATGCACACCACTGTGGTCCCTAGCACAGACAAATCACATCCCCATCTAATTGGATTAGCACAAGCCCACCATGCTGGACTTGTGAGCAGCAACGCCACGGCTCCAATTATGTCACTGTACATTCATACACCATTCACACGGACCTGGGAATCACTTCTCCTTGGTCCTGGGGAACCCTTCTCCACCAAAACTGAGGGTGACACCCCTTTGCCGGCAGGAATATCACCCTCTCATTCCAAAAACATTCACATCACAAAAAAAAAAAAAAAATGTCCAGCAAAAACCAGAGGGAAAACAAATTAATGCCGTTGGCGTGAGCCACGCCTGGGGCGCCCACGGCCACGGCTCCTCAGGGGAGGGGGGGGTAATCCGGGGAAGGAGGAGCAGCCCCTGGTCTCTGCCCACCTGGCGGCCTGCCCTCCAAGGCCACGGCAATTCTGTTCAGGCCAGCACCTTGTGTTGCCGTGTTGGCCTGGATAGCCTGGGTGAGGGCCCTCACATCCTGCCCAACGTCTGCTGTTGTAGTCTGCAGTAGGTTTAGGCAGTTTGTAAGAGCCCGGGAGTGGCAGTCCAGGTCCCCAAGCGTATCCTTTTTGGAGGACAGGCTCTCCTCCATCCGCCCCAAAGTCTGGCTGACCTGTCCCAGATGGCGGGTCTGAAGGGCCTGTTCCCTTCTCAGATTGGCGGGCAGAAGCTAGGCCACCCCCTGGTCTTCTGGGACGACTTCCTGCCTCCAGCTGAGGCTTGTGGCCGGGGAGAAGGGGAGGCCCTTGGGAGAGGAGCCCTGTTGGAGAAGGAGTGGGAGGGGCTAGCCCTATGGAGGGCTGGCTGCTGCCAGCCAGAGAGGAAGACTCCTCCAAAAATTAAAATCCACTGGCTGACATGACATCCTCCTGCTCCTCAAACTCCTCCTCCTCAACCTCCTCCTCTTCAACCTCCTCCGAGGACTCCGGCCTTGTCGGGGGTCCTCATCAGGCTGTTGTCCCTGGGATGGTGCGGCACCCTCCTGCACATCTGTGGATGACACAAAACATTCACAGGTTGGAGGATCCACAAACTTGCCACATATTCCCATTCACCCCCCCCCCCCACATGCTACACACCTGATAGGGCAAAAAAACTTTACCTGGCATCACGCCTTCATGACTGGAGTCATAGCCAGGCAGGCCCTCCACCTGTTGTCTATGAAAGGTGTGGGCCACCGCACGCTCCTCCGCTGTCAGCCGAACAGGGCATGGTGGGCCCCCTCCTATGGCCCTGGCATGGGCTGCTATTTTGGCCAGCTTCTTTCTGACCAGACACCGGAGGTCATTGATCTTCTTTTCAATCCCTGACCGTGTCCAGGTCTCCCCCCCCCGATGCATTCACCTCGTTAGTAATGTTCTGCAAGATCTCACGCCTCCTGGCTGGGGTGGTGTTGGCACTCTCCAGGCCGTGGAGGAAACGCCCATATTGGGAAATGGCCCGGGCAAGAATTTGTTTCTCCCCCAAAGTAAAATTTAACTTCCTCTTCCTCTCAGTCATACTCATACAACTCTCTCCCAAACAGTCAGCAAAAATCACTCACAAAAACAAGCAGGAAAAATCAAGCAAGAAAACAAACAAACAAAAAACTATCAACCAAAAAGTCTCACAAGCAGTCACCAAAAAACACTTTCAAATATATTCTACCAAATACTAGCTCAAACAGTCCACAAATATAACAAACACAAATCACAACGCAACAAACAGAACAAAAGCACCTTGCTGTATAGGAAGGGATACAAAGGGATGTACTTTTGCAAAGGAAGTGCGTTTGTGTCTGACTATTTATGCTGTCTGCGTAGTTCACTAAGTTGCCCTGGTCTACTTCTAATTTCACTGATTGCGTCGTTCCAGAGTTGTGAGCATGCACACAGAGGTGCTGACCATGGTCTGCTTCATGTGCGCATGCGCGAGCCGGCCGGCCCTTCATTTGCATGGGGTCACGGCTCATTTTTAATGTAACACGCCCACGTCATTCCCAATTTGAATTACTCCGCCTTATGCCTCTAAAATTACGTTGCACAGGCGCTATTTTCTGCGCAAATCAATCGAGAATACGGTGATAGCGCCGCTACATTGCGGCAGTCTATTGTAAAGGAGGTGCGCTACGCTGATGTACGTTAATCTGGCCCCTTATTTCTAACTGTGCTTTTCTAACTCCTTATAATATCCTTCATTAGTGCTTAAATCTCTCCATTACCCCTCACTTCCGTTTGTTTGAAACGAGCAGTACATGTTGATTGTGGTCATATGCACTGCACTATGCACACTACAAATCCCACAATTCATAGTCTAAGTCAATAAACCTAGAGGATTGACGAAAGAAAAGACCACGTAGTCCATCGAGTCTGCCTCATTCTATTTTTTTACTTTCTTGTCTGAGTATAGATCTATGTTTGTACCAAGTATGTTTGAATCCACTTACTGTTGACTCACTACCTCTGCTTGAATTCAGTTCCAAGCATCAACTATTATTTCAGTAAAATAATATTTTCTAAGATTAGTTTTGAACTTTCCTGTCTCTGTATTTTAGATCTTTGCCCCCCCCCCCCCGAACCTTATTCACAACCTTAATGTATTCAACGCTTTCAATCGCTTCTCTCCTTTCCCTACTATCCTTCAGACTGTGTATATTAAGATCTTGCAGTCTCTCCTGATATGTTTTATCCATCAGGCCTTTAAACATTTTTGTTGCCCATCTCTGGACTCGTTTTGTCTTACCAATATCTTTTTGTGAGGGAGACTACAAATTGTGGATGGACCCTCTGCACACTGCTATACACCTTTTCCTGCAAACTATGCAAATGAAAAACAGGGATATTTAGTTCACACATATTGCATTACATGCTTAACCCTTTCAAGCCTAAGCCTGTCTGACATTTGTTGCTTACAATTTAAAATTTGTATTCTTTGCTACAAAATTACTTAGAACCCCCAAACATTATAAATATTTTTTAGCAGAGACCATAGAGAATAAAATGGCGATTGTTGCAATATTTTATGTCACACTGTATTTGCGCAGCAGTCTTCCAAAGGCGATTTTTTGGGGGAAAAAGACGCAAAAGCTGGAGAGCTCATGCAAACTTCATGCAGATAAACTATCAGGCGGGATTTGAAGTTATCTGACTGAGTAGCAAGACCAGACCAAATCTGAAGGCTGAAGTCTAAAACGAGTAGTTATTTCAGAATGGGATATCCTAATTTACAGCTGAAGTCCAGAGATGGGTTTTAATGACATTTGGAGCTTGTTAAACCACCTTTCATATGATATGGATGTATGAATGCTGGATCTTTCTGGCAAGTTCCTTTTCAAAAAATGCAAGTATGATCTGTATAGTGTGCTTATACTGTAAATATATGCACACATAAAAATTATTTTAGCTCCCACAATGATATACAATTTAGGGGAGAGGTGATACATACAAAATACTGACCAGATCTTTGTATTTTTTTCTTTCGCTGATCTAAATACAGTGCTAGTTTAAAGATGTTTACATGCCTGTAATGGGCTGATTCAGATCAGTTTTGAAAAAAAAAAAAAAAATGGATGGATGATAAGTGGGCTACTCCTGTGAACCGAGGAGCTGCCACAATAACCTTCAAAATATAGAAGTAATATTTGAGTTCAAAATTAGGTTTTATTCCAGACATATATCAGATGCTATAGCCAACACCTTTTGGGGACCATAAATCGTCCCCCTTTATCAGGGCATAAAATATATAGAATCCATTGGTGTGGATTCAAAATAGAATTTTTAAAATTAGGCAAAGTTCACAGCTGCTTATAGTCTCTTTCAGAGGCCTATGTGCCAGAGTGACAAAGCAAGAGCACAATAGGGAGATGGCAACAGAGCGCTGGCACCCCATAACAGGAGGTGCCTGAACATGGATGTTTATGACAGGATCACAAGGTATTATTTAAATTAAACCTGCAATGTTATAAAGCTTGAATATGACTTTTTAAATTGTATGTTAAATACTATACAAGATTTTAGAGTTTTGGTTTAAATATATTAAAATATTTTTTTTATGTAGATATTAAAAATCACCTGACTTATTTGCTTCATCGCTGGAGGATATTTGTTGTACGGCACAAGGCTAATTGTATACAATTATACACTGGGTGCACAAACTAAAACTTTACACAAGCACTCAGCATGAAGCGAGGAACAGACAGCACAGGGTTGTAAGCAAGCATTAGCCGCTGTTAACTTCTCTAATCACTTCTATGGCCTACAATGGACAACTCACCCCCCATGATCGTACAGTGATGAGGGCACAGCCGAGTCACAATGCACATCACTTACACTTTGTCTTTACTTTTGTGCTGTCTAGCAGGTCAAAAAATATGGGGTCTAAGGACTTTATTCCACAGACAGGCATCAAAGATTTGAAGCTCGGAGGGGATCCCATTGTTTAAGGGCAAAGCATTAGACCCTCTTTAGCGTCATGTTATATGTCCTGCAATTAATTTTGCCACAAAGATGCGAGAGCTGAAAGATGCTTGGCCGAAACAAAGTGAATGCAACAAAAGAGGACTGTGAAACAACAAGAGATCCTGTTTTCAGGCTGGAAAATAATTAGTATCTTGCAAGATATTACAGGACTGGAAAGACCATTTAAAGTCTTCTACTAATGATGAAATCAATTTGGTGGTATTGTAATTAAAAGGATGGATGGAATGTATTTTCTATTATGCTGAAAAAAACATGGGTAAAATAGTTGCAAAAAACTACTGGTACAAAAAAAAAAAAAAAAAAGGTTTGTAAAGCAGACCTATAGTGAATATTTAAATCCAGAATAAGGGAGGCATTATGGAGATTGGGTAGCGGTGTAAGATTGGTGACCTAAAGCAGGGAGCGGTAGCAGCTCACCAGGGCACTCATTCTTTGCGAAGACTCTGCTTATATCAGCAACCACAACTCAGAGATCCTGTAGGCCTCCGCCAATGGTTGCTTGGAACCTGTGTGCCAAGGGATTTGCAGGTAAGTCAATGCTCAATAATAGTGGAGGAAAACTCAACCTAAGATGTGCCAATGAAAGATCCATGCTAAGCAGCTGGGACGTTACTGTGGTGTACACATCCAATAAGACAGACATGCTTTAAGAAGTCAGGGAACCCATCTTTTCACTAGCCTCAACATAAAAGAGTAATTCATCAAGCTTCAAGTAACACATAAAGCCCCACTCAGGGTGTTTATACCTATTTTAGCCGTAGCGAACCAAGCATTTAACACAGTCATGCTCAACCTGTGGCCCTCTAGCTGTTGCAAAACTACAAGTTCCAAGAGACATTGCAAGGTTGACAGTTATAAGAATGACTCCCAAAGGCAGAGGCATGATGGGACTTGTAGTTCTGCAACAGCTGGAGGGCCACGGGTTGAACACCCATGATTTAACCCATGCAGTGTAAGGAAGAAACCACGGCATAGGTAAATTTAAAAGAAACCTAGAGTTGGGCTTTAGGACAACCTATTATGTGTGCTGGAAGCAAGCTAAATTAACTGTTAGTATTATCATATTTAGCATGCCTTAAATGCCATTGTGATTGGATTAATCGGGGCACTAATATTTTTTGTGCATTGGCTACCTAGTTCCTTTGAATTATCTAACCTTTTCAATGAGACTGTAGCATACATGTGACAAAATTAACTATATTGTGTGCCAGTCTGTCTCAATATATTTCAATCTAACAATTACTTAACATGGAGAGAATGAGTACAGACACCTGTTCAAACAATTATTGTTTAAGGCCATCTTTAAATAAAGACAAGCCATATAGACACAAACAGGCTAATTTAATAATATTAAAGCAACCATAAACTACAGTAACACACAGTGACCATATTTCACCATACTGAAGTCGGGACTGGTTGCTATTAGATATTGCAGTTTACTTGCTGAATTATTGAGTAAACTTGGGTGGGTCCATTCCTGGGTTTGAACTCACAAACTTGTTGTTTGGTTATGCAATTAGAGGAAACAGAGAATCAACAAACTCCTTCATCCACCACTGTATATTTAGTCAAGGGTCCACTTACACTTAATGTGTTTTAATCAGCAAAATGACCAGCAATGTATATGCTACGAATAATAAAACAAAGACTGTCATTAAAAAGGTTTCTCTCCAAAGAACGAGTCATGAATACTCTGGACAACAGAAGTGGTGACAAAGGGCAGACACTACAATGGAGGTACTTAAGCAGTTTTTCAGTGGATAACTTCAAAGGATTACACTTAGCAGCCTATTTAAGCTCTCTTAACATTTGAGGGGTTTACGATAATGAAATAGAGATTTCTGAGAGAGGGAAAAAAAAGAGATTTAATCTGCCATGAACGAAAACAATCTAGCTCTACATTAAAATGATCATTAAATCAGTGATCAATAACCAACTTGGAAGAACAAATAAAAGCTAGCCATGGACACTAAATGGTGGATATGCATGTTGCCACACTTATTTTTTTTATTTTTTTTATACAGTTCAATTCTCTCTCACATCTATTAAGGGGCAAAACAGCAATACCACAAAAAAAAGAATATATATATATATATATATATATATATATATATATATATATATATATATATATATATATATATATATATATATATAGATAGAGAGATAGAGAGATAGATGGAGAGATAGAGAGATAGAGAGATAGATAGATAGATAGATAGGATTTTTTTTGTAAATCAAACAAAAATATTTCACAATTTTTACCTTATTAATAAGATATATTACCATCCAACGAGGGCCATATTAATACTGCAACCATGACAACTGTTACCCACAAAATAAATTAAAAACAAAAATACCCTCTGGTTATAACATGTTTCCCGCCCCTCAAACAGTACTCCAATTTATTACAATGATCCTACAAAATATCAGATAATAAAGACAGGCAATAGAAGACTTTAAAGTTAGCAAATCAAAAATTAATATGGAAAAAAAACAACAAATTAAAGCATTTCTAAAGGCAAACTTTTTTTTAATAAAATAATAAACACTCTATACTCAATTGTATTGCACAGAGAGGACTTGAACCTTCTCTTCTGCTTTCCCCTGCAGGTGTTTATTGCTCCTCCTCTTCTGTGTCTGTCCCCATAGCAAGCTACTTGCTTGCTATGGGGGCAGCAAGTGGCAAAACACTTTTTACCTTAATAAAAGGAATACATTAAGGGTAAACACAATGGTTGACAAAGAATATCCCTCATAGGTGACTATTCCACTGAGAACATAAGAACAACTGGCTGGGAAAGTCTTCTACAAGTCAAAAGAATCATCAACTGATCCAATTGGACTGGGGACAATAATCTTAGGACTATGGGAATCTTGAAGTGAACATGAACAAGTGCCTAAAGTAGTTAAGCTTCGTACACACGATCAGACTTCCAACCAACTTTTCCGTGGATTTTAGTCCGAAGGGCGTTGGCCGTGAACTTGTTCTGCATACACACGGCCCAACATATACAGCCAACCCAATGCTAAGACCTACCTCCTGACATTCAAATTTCAAATATCAAAACCTCAGTGGACAATACAGATGCTAGAACTTAACAGGTGAATGAAATTGGGACAGGGAAATTGCCAGGAAAAGAGAAGAGGGAAGAGAGGAAATAAGGCAAAGCTACCATTAAAAGGCAGTTAGGTTAGTAATTACTTCAAAAGTACTTTTTTTTTTCTAGCATTCTCCTGCAGGGACATGAAGTCCAGCAGAAGGAACCAGTGGAGAGCTGCGAGAAACCACGGACATCAACTACTCTGGAAATGTTGGTTTCCTAGAGTTCTTTTTGAGACCATTTCTGGAATGGTGTAAAGTAGCACAGGCATCTGGAGAGGTAATACACAAGGAATTTACAAAAAAATCACCTTGCATGAGCATAGATTTTTAGGCAGACACTGCAAGCATTTCATCTTTTTTTCACAGGTATGTGGTACATGCTTGGTTGAAAATATTTGATTATATGATAAGGTCACTTTAAGTTGATGTCTATCACATGTATTTCTAAAACAAAATTAGAATACTATGGTTCCCTCTTTAGGTAGACATAAGTTTTAAAACTGGGCACCAGGTGCATATTCCAAACTCCCACTGAATGGGCCTTGATACCCTGGGCTGAAAAAATGAGACATATGGCTTCCTAATCATAAGTTGAAGCAGTATGTTCACATCTATGTACAAAATCAAAAAAAGTTTGCATTGGTGCTGACACACTCATTTTTCCTAAAGATTTCCCAGAGTTAATGTGTCCAAAGCCCAGGCCAGCAACGCAGCTAGAGACCTCAGAATAATCTAAAAATAGTTCTGGAGCGACACCAAATACCTTAAATATGGGAAGACCACATGCGTAATGAAGCAAAGGTCATTTATGTATCTAAGTACTGTAGTAATAGATAGGCATGTGCAATGCCTCCAAATTCATCGGTTACAGTAAACCATGCAGAAATGCTCCACCAATTAATTAAATGAGCGATGTTATCTTACTTATTAATGGGCTAATTTGTGTAGACATGTTTTTGTTTGCAAAATCCCACCTTAAAAAGGCATTAGATGCAGATCAGCCCTGGGGATATGAAGACATGTTTTCAAGATGTCCTCACTTCAATGCAAATGTGTAAACCTGGTGATTAGCTATTTTAGCTACTGCACCTGTGTTTATTTAACAGGAATTAATAAACAGCCCATAGACTTTAGAGGATGGTTAGATGTGAATGCATGATCTGATCGTCTTTAGGGAAAAATATGTTGACTGGCCAATTTGAAGAAACCGGGAGGTCTTGTTAAAGTAATTTTATAAGAGGACTGGGATAATGATTGGTCAGGTTTTCAAACCTATCCAACAACTTATTTCCTGAATAGTTGCCATCAACTTTAGGTAGCATTCACATACATGACACAGTCACCTAAAACGCCCAGAAAGCTGCCATCTGATGACTATGAGTATTCACAGGCCCTATTCAAACGGGTTTTAAAAGGGACCTCTAAGACTATTTTGGATGCCCAGTAGGGTGTACTAAGCAATGCATTTGCTGTGTCTCACTAATCCTCAAGTTCCCTGCTTTTAAAATTGAATGTTGTCATAAGAAGACATTATAAATGAGATTTCCATGACAATAAAAAAAAGTTTTGGGTACAGAGATGTAGATACTAATGTAAATTTGTTTACAATATAACCATACAATTTAAAGGTTCTGTATGGTAACTGCTGTATGTCACACGTTAGACGCCAGTCTTCTAAGCAATGTTACTTAGGGTTTGTGTAGATGATATTTAAAAGGCTGCCCAAATGTTGCATTTTGTGCTGTAAAATCTTCCTCCAGCTGCTGCTTTTACCATTTATGGAACCCTACACATCAGTGGTGTATTTTGATTTTGTGCTGCCCCAGCCAAGACTAAAATTAGCGCCCCCCCCCCCCCCCCCCCCCCAGCTGCAGTATACTGTTTTTGTCTCAGGGTCTGATGAGGAAGCTGCAGCCATTCACAGTAAACAGCTGCTGCTACCTCGTCAGATCCTGAGACATGATTTGTTCAAGTGCCACATATGTGGTTAATGGGGCAGTGGATGGACTCAGTGGGACATAGGACAGAGTCAACAGAGCAGTAGATGAAGCGGCACTTATGAGGAGACACTGATGAAGCTGCACTGATGGACACTGATAGGCAGCACTAATGGGCACTGTTGGGGCTGCACTGATAATCAGGACAATGGTGATAAGTGCCCAATCTGTGTAGATGTCCCTTTTCACACTGGCCAGTTACCAGCTCTCTCCTCTTCTCATGCTGTGACAGGAAAATAAAAGAATGCTGCTAACTGGCAAGTGTGTCTACATCATGATCAGCAGTGATTGGACACAGCTGATCATGTGGCAAAGAGCAGCTGTAATTGGCTATTTACCCAGATCTGTGATCAGCTGTGTTTGAAGGACGCAGGAAGCATGGTTCTAGGAGGAAGTGAATAGAAGCCCTCCCAGAATTGGTTGATTGTGCTGTAGCCTTCATTTGGCTATAGCATGGCCATCTGGGGTGGGGGGTTGTGTCGTTACCTGCCAGAAAAATGCAACCCAAGCCTCGTTTTTCCTCGCAGTACGTACGCCCCTGCCCTACATACAATGGGCCCACAGTGTTGGCATGTTCATTTGCAATGTTGGTCCTTTTTTAGGCATTTAATATTAGGTCTCCCAGTTGTCCAAGTGTTTATTATACAGTGCCAAACAACTTTTCTACCAAGGAAATGTTTTAAAATGTAATGTTAAAATTTGCATCTTTTGCTAAAAACGACTTCAAACTCCCAAACAATTATATATTTTCTGAAAGCAGAAGCAGAAAAAGTGTGAGTTCTGTTCTGTGAATAAATGTACTACAACTACAGACAGCCTTTGTGGCTGTCGGCTTGTAGTTGTGAATGAACTACAACTGAGCTGGTGAGTGTTGTAGTAGTTCATTGATTCTGTCAGTATGAAACTGCCTGTCCATACGATGTATGGCAAGGCAGCTTACATTGACAGTCGGCAGGAGACTTGCATGGTATCAAAGGTCTACTGATCACGGGTGCAATGCTTTCCAGGCTCCTAAAATAAAATATAGTAAATGCACGTTTTTTTTTTATCCTTTAATTATGAAGTATGGCTCTTGAATTATTTCTCGCACTTCAGCATTTGCTGTGATACCTCACATTTGTAGTGCGATTTGTGTGCCCCAACGTGTGCGTTTGTATTTGGATGTGTACAGGGGTGTTTCTGAATTTGCTTTATTTTTGTTTCATTTTCTAATATTTTTTATTTTTATTTTATTTAACTTTTTAAATCTTTAAATCTTTATGGCCATCACAATTAGGCTACCAAGCATCTAGTGCTGCCTGGATCATTTTTACCTGAAAGCTGATCTCCAGGTGTAAAAATCAACATCGGACTCATGGCTGCAGGAGCAGTAGAAAGCATATTTCCCCTTTTGTAGTCGCAATGGGAAAAAAAAAAAACTACTTTTTATTTGGAACTTTAAAAAACTAATTAAAAACTACTTCTTGGCTTTTTATTTGCTCTTAAAGAGGTGGTTCACCCTAAATATAAGCCCACCCATGTTTTTTTTTTTTAATCCATCACTTACTGTTTTATGGTCTATTTTAATCTCTTACCCCCGTGGTGGACGGCGCCAGTATAGCGCGTCACATCTTCCGAAAATACCCGATAAGGACTCGGGTAATCTCGGCGAAAATGCGGCGCCTGCGCACAGACCTAGGAGCTGACTGCGCAGGCGCCGTATTTCTCCATGTCCTACGGCTATGGCGCGTCACGCCCTCCGAAAAACGCCGAAATAAGACTCGGAGAAATACGGCGCCTGCGCAGTCAGCTCCTAGGTCTGTGCGCAGGCGCCGCATTTTCGCCGAGATTACCCGAGTCCTTATCGGGTATTTTCGCAAGATGTGACGAGCAATACTAGAGCCGTCCACCGCGGGGTAAAAAAAATGAAATTCCAGCATAATACAGTAAGTGGGGGATTAAAAAAAAAAAAAACAGCATACTGGCGCTGACGCCAGTATGCTGGATCACATGGGAGAGCTTATATTTAGGGTGAACCTCCGCTTTAAGTTTTACTGCTAAAGTGATTTTTTTGGTAGAATGCAAGGGGTTTGGAGAGTTAATGTTCACCATAATTAATCTTGCCTCTACTGTGCTGGAAGATCAGTTGTAAGCTAGATTTAAATATTGTCTGTCCTAACAAAGGTTACAAAGCTGACCTCCTGCATTGTAACCTAATGAGGGATAGCTCAGTATGTTCCAAGTCTATGTAGGGAGAGAGACACTTAGATTGTTGAGAACAATTTAAAAGATAGGAAAAAATAAATAGGTATGCAGTGTGAATGAAAACAAATAAACATATAATTTGGCTTTTCCAATCGCTAAAGTGGAAATAGATGTGAATTTCAATGTATTCTAGTTAGGGTTTAGATCTACTTTAAAGAACCCTATAAACAGAATGTGAAGGGGTGCTTCTAGCTGTGCGAAGCAAAGCCTGATGTAAATAAGGGCCATTTAAACAACTGTATACATGAACTTTAACCACTAGCCGACCAGCCGCCGTGGTTCTACGGCGGCAGGTCGGCTCTCCTGGGCGAGAGCCCGTAGCTCTACGTCGGGACATTCGCGGCCACTAGGGAGTGGGGAACGGGAGGTATGTGTGTAAACACATTCCTCTCAGCGGGGGAAACGCTGATCCTCCGTTCATACAATGTATGAACGGAAGATCAGTGATTCCCCCTAGTGAGTCCACCCCCCCATACAGTTAGAACACAAATAGGAACACACTTAACCCCTTCCCTGCCCCCTAGTGTTAACCCCTTCACTGCCAATAGCATTTTTATAGTAATCCAATGCATTTTTATAGCATTGATCGCTATAAAAATGCCAATGGTCCCAAAAATGTGTCAAAAGTGTCCGATGTGTCCGCCATAATATCGCAGTACCGAAAAAAAACGCTGATCGCCGCCATTACTAGTAAAAAAAAAAAAATATTAATAAAAATGCCATAAAACTACCCCCTTTTTTGTAAACGCTATAAATTTTGCGCAAACCAATCAATAAACGCTAATTGCGATTTTTTTTTTACGAAAAATATGTAGAAGAATACGTATCGGCCTAAACTGAGGAAAAAAAATGTTTTTTTATATCTTTTTTTGGGATATTTATTAAAGCAAAATGTAAAAAATATTGCATTTTTTTCAAAATAGTCGCTCTATTTTTGTTTATAGCGCAAAAAATAAGAACCGCAGAGATGATCAAATACCACCAAAAGAAAGCTCTATTTGTGGGAAAAAAAGGATGCCAATTTTGTTTGGGAGCCACGTCGCACGACCGCGCAATTGTCAGTTAAAGCGACGCAGTGCCGAATCACAAAAAGTGCTCTGGTCTTTGGACAGCAATATGGTCCGGGGCTAAAGTGGTTAACAATAGAAAAGGAGTAACTTCCATGTTTCAGCACAGATGGGTGTCATCCAAATATAGGATTCTATTTTTCTTGTAAATCGCTGTTACAAGAAAAGACATAAGGGACCTGACACAAATCAGTAAAAAACCTTGAAGTAAAAATCAAAATCAGGCCCACAGTGGGCTAAAAACGAGCCTGACCAGCTCATTGATGTTGGGCTCTCAATTTGGAATGCAGCAAATTAACTTAGCTAAACACAGGACATATGCCAGTAAAACAGCCCTTTGGTGGCCTAGGGAACTTAACGTTCTGGTTTTCTGGAAGGACACGAGGAGACAAAAGCATAGAACTGTAAACACTGTGAAAATGAACATTCAATTCCGCTTCCAAAGAACAAATCCAATGGGGTTACAGAGTCTTAACCGGGCCAAAAATAGAAGGAACTACAGTCCAAAATTCAAAAAACATTTGTCCATGTTTGAGTTAAGTACAAATGCAATATACAGTATATTATATAACCAAAAGAGCTAAAGGTGAATGGGAAGCTATGCTCTCCAGACAGGCAGTGGCTCATTTTATTGACTACAAAGCACTCAGCATGACATTGGCATAGAACAAGTTCCGGAGCTGAAAGATTTGTTGCTTTGAATTTGAACGAGTTTCAGCTTTCAGTTTACTATATACTCAGTAAGAAGTTGTGTTCCATGCCTCCTTTGGGCACAGGTCAAAACAAATAAAGGCAAGACAACAGTGTCCATGTACAGAAAAATGTTTTAGTCTAAAATTCACTATTTTAATTATTTTGTATAACAATTGGAGAATTAGGTGTAAGGGCATATTGGAGAACCAAAGTGTAAAAAAACAAACCAAAACACTTGCTAGTTTGGAAATGCTTTCCTTAACCACTTGACCACTGGGCACTTAAACCCCCTTAATAACCAGACCAATTTTCAGCTTTCGGTGCTCTCACATTTTGAATGACAATAATTCGGTCATACAACACTGTAGCCAAATGAAATTTTTGTCCTTTTTTCCCCACAAATAGATCTTTCTTTTGGTGGTATTTGATCACCTCTGCGGTTTTTATTTTTTTCGATATCAATGAAAAAAGAACGAAAATTTTGTAAAAATATGAATTTTTCTTCATTTCTATCATAACATTTTGTAAAAAAGTAATTTTTCCTCATAAATTTGGCCTAAAATGTATACTGCTAGATATTTTTGGTAAAAAAAAAAATGGGATATTATTTAGTCTGGGTGAAAGTTATAGGGTCTACAAGCTATGGTACCAATTTCTGAAAATTTATCAATTTGATCACACCTGAAGTACTGACAGCTTCTCTCATTTCTTGAGACCCTAACAAGCCAACAGGCGGCACTGCAGTGGTGCAGGTGGAACTGGTGTGGCACTGATGGGCACAAATTGCACTGGTGGGCATATATGGCACTGGTGGGCACATATGGCACTGGTGGGGTGCAGATGAGCACTGATTGGCACTGATGGGCACAGGCGGCACTGATGGGCACAGGCGTCACTGGTGTGGCACAGGCAGCACTCGTGGGCACAGGCGGCACTCGTGGGCACAGGCGGCACTCGTGGGCACAGGCGGCACTGATGGGCACAGGTGGCACTGATGGGCACAGGTGGCACTAATGTGGCACTGTTGTGCACTGGTGGGGCACAGGTGGCACTGGTGGGGCACAGGTGGCACTAATCTCTCTCCTCTTCTCTCACGCTGCAATGGTGTGAGGAGAGGAGAGAGATGACCTGCAATGTTTACATTTGTGATCGCGCCGTCATTGGACGGCGCGATCACGTGGTAAGGAGTCGCTGCCATTGGCTCCTTACCGAGATCATTGACGCTGCGGGTCTCGTGGACCCGCCGAGTGCCGTGACCGCGTGCCTGCTCGGGCGCGTGGATCTGACACACGCCGGGTCTGTTTACACACGTACACGCCGGGTCTTTTTTTAAATCAGAAACCAAGGTTTTATTGAAAAAGTCAGGTGAAGACAAAAACATAGACACAGTATCAAACAAAGTGCATTTACAGTAAGGATTACACCAAACAAAGTACTGACGTTTAGCTGTATAGAGAAATACATAAACCATAGTACTATGAGACATGAACAGTTTAAGGCTGAGTAGTCAGCACAGGACAAATAGCCCTAGTTCAGAATCCAAAAGAGATCTAGTTCCATTTGCATATCACTGAAAACTTAGCATATCAAAGAAATATGAACAAAACAAAAAAAAAAAAAAAAAAATATGTAAAAAATGTACATATAAACATAGGACCGGGTGCGATATTTAAAGCATGGCGCTCCTGTTCCCCCATGATACACAATAACAGCTCTATGTGGCATGTGTAGTAAATCACATTAGTGTCTCCTATCCTAGTTGATCACATTTGCAATAGCCTCTCCATTACCAATTGAGGAGGGCCCAGCCCTGGTGTATTCAGCCAGGGCTGCCACATTGAATAAAATTTCCTAAGGGCATTACAATGTTGATATGTTATCTTTTCACGTATCAACAGGCTGTTAACCATCTCAACCCATTGTGTCTCCTTCGGCACTCTAGGAGTGATCCATAATCTTGCTATAGCCTTCCTGGCAACATACAGCAGACGTATAACAGCGGTGTGACCACCGGGCGAGAGAGAAGGTATCTCAAGCGCACCCAGTAGGCACACCAGGGGGCTACATGGCACCGGGAAGGCATAGACTTGGGATATAGTAGAGATAACATATTGCCAGTACCTAAATAACTTTGGGCATTTCCACATCATATGCAGCAAATCACCATCATGAGCGCAGCACTTTGGACAGAGTGGAGAGTCCCTAATGCCCCATTTATGAAGTTTTAGCGGTGTCCTGTAGGCCCTATGTAGGAGAAATAAATGTGAGAGCCTGTGTGCTACCGAGACCGACACCAGGGGGGCGGAAGACAGGCATAACTCCCACGTTTCCCCGTCAATGGGCCCCACATCCTTTTCCCAGCCCTTCTTACAGATCAAAGTGGACGCATCATGAGTAGAACTAAGCAGTCTAGCATAGACCCTCGAGATCATGCCCTTCTTTTCTCCTGTTACCAAGACATCATTATGTAGGGGATGCACTATCACTTGAGCCGGGGACAATCTCTTCTCACACTGGAGAGCATGCCTCAGCTGTAAGTACCTGTAGAATTGCGTCCTCTCCAGAGAGAACTCATCCTGCAGGTCCGTGAACGACTTCAGGACCTGTCCTATAAACAACTGGGGTACGTAGTGAATCCCCGCTTCCTCCCAATGTCTGAAGTCCCGGAGCTTGGAGAGCTCTTTATAGTAAGCATTCCTCCAAATGGGGGTGAAGGAACATACCCCTTTCACTCTAAAGACAGATCTGACATATTTCCACAGCGTGTTTAATAAAATTATTGTGGGAAGAGCCTGTGAGACATGCGTAAATCCCGCCTCCAGATGGGATACAGCTGGGAGCTCTGATCCGTAGGGGACCAACAAGGCTCTTATTTGATCCTCCTCATCCACAGTCCCCCAATTGCCGATATGTTGGATCTGGGAAGCAATAAAATAGTACCGGGCATGTGGGACTGCCATTCCCCCTTGGTCCTTAGCCAGGTGTAGCGTGGATAAACGTATCCGTGCCACTTTATATTTCCATATCAGTTCCCTGAACTGCGTATCTATCTGAGAGAACCACTTATGTGGTATCCAGATTGGGGAATTATGGAATATGTACAATAGCTGTGGGGCCCAGACCATCTTAATAAGATTAGCCCTGCCCGTTACCGATAAAGGAAGCTTCGTCCATGCTGAGCACTTCGCTCTGAACTTGGTAAGCAAAGGCTTCAAATTCAGAGAGAGGTATTGGGTTGGGTCAGATGTCACCTGAATTCCTAAATAGCGAAATTGGGTCACCACCTGTATGTCCGAAGCGCAATCAGGTAAGGGAGCTACTATAGGGTCCAGGGGCATAATCACTGACTTATCCCAGTTAATGCTGAACCCCGACAACCCTCCAAAGTCTGCGATCAAAGCCATCACATTCCTCAGAGAGGCGTCGGTATCCCCCAGGTAGATTAAAGTGTCGTCTGCGAACAGGGACACCACATCCTGTCTATCCCCCCTGATAAATCCAGTGATATCGGGCGAGGCTCTAATATGAATCGCCAGGGGCTCCAGGGCCAGGGCAAACAGCAGGGGTGAGAGAGGGCATCCCTGCCGCGTGCCCCTGAAAAGCTGAAAAGAGTCTGAAATCTCCCCATTGACCCTCATCCTAGCCATCGGTGAGCTATAGAGCAGCTGAACCCATTTTATGAAGGAGGGACCCACCCCAAACCTACGCAAAGCCTCCCACAAGTAGGGCCATTCAACACTATCGAATGCTTTGGCAGCATCCAAGGAGAAAATGGCCCTATTACCTGGATTATCCACGGGGACCTGCATATTAATAAATAACCTGCGCAAGTTCTGGGACGTGGACCTGGTCGGTATGAAGCCGGATTGATCCCTGTGTACGACATGGTGAATGCATCTAGCCAACCTCGTTGCCAGCACCCTAGCTAGTAGTTTGATGTCAAATGTCAGAAGGGAAATGGGTCTGTACGAGTCCGGAGAAAGAGGGTCCTTCCCCGGCTTCAACAGAACCACTATCAGCGCTTCATTCATAGATGAGGGGAGTGAGCCAGTTTTGAAAGCTGCGTTATAGACCTTCAGTAGGGTAGGAATCAACTGAGAAGAGTAGCGACTGTATACCTCCGAGGGGAGACCATCAGCTCCTGGGGTCCGCCCATTCTGTGCCTGCGCCAGTGCCTCCAGGAGCTCCTCCTCTGTCAGAGGAGCTTCCAGGAGTGCCACATCCGGAGCAGGCAGAGGTTGGCTAGATGCATTCACCATAGAAGGGACAGGATATCTATCCAGGAAGGAGCAAAGCTCATCAGATGAGGGCTGAACCCTGGATGTATACACATCCTGGAAAAATGTTGTAAAGCATGCCATAATGGACTGAGTGGAGTAGCAACTCTCTCCCCTATCATTGGTCATGGCTACTATGTAGGCAGAGGGTTGCTGGGATCTAGCCAACAGGGCGAGCATGTGCCCTGTGGTCTCCCCCTCCTCAAAGTGTTTCTGCTGTAAGAAGAAACGTTTGTTTTCTGCTAATTGTATTGATAGTTCTTTAAGCATAGACTGAGAGGCCAACCACCGCCTTTTGTTACCATCGGAGGGGTCCGCCACATAGTCTACTTCAGAGCTACGAGCTTCCTCTAAGACCTGCATTTCCCACTCCTTAGTATTAGTTTTAACACGGGATATGACTCTAATAAATTGACCTCTCAAGTAGGCTTTGGCTGCATCCCATACCGTCCCGAGACTAGCCGACTCCAAGTTATCATGAAAGAAAGCATTAAGGAGTAAAGGGATCGGGTCAGGGTCCGGTATGAGAGATAACCAGAATGGGTTGAGTTTCCATAGCCTATTGCCCGCCCATTCCCCCAGCCCAAGGTCCACCGTCAGCGGGGAATGATCTGACACATGCCTTGGGTGATATTGGGACGTCTTCACCAAGGGTAACATGAGGGCATTTCCCAGACCCAGATCTATCCTGGACAAACCTCCCACAGACGCCGATTGACAGGAAAAAGCACAAGCATCAGGGTTGTGTAATCTCCAGACATCAGTAAGATCTAACTCTCCTATAAGGCGAGCAAAAGGCGTGGGACCCCGACTCACACTCGGGGGTCCAGCCCCACTAGGCCTGAACTTATCCTTCTCATGGTCCAGGAAATTATTAAAGTCCCCTAGAACCATGACTGGGATACCCGGAAGTCTCGACATAAAGTCAGCCAATTTCGTAAGAACACTGGCTGAAAATGGGGGGGGGGATATATATTCCTGCTATAACACATTTCAGCCCTACTAAGGAACAGAAGAGAAACACATATCTACCCTCTGGATCGATTTTTACTTCAATAGAGGAGAATTGAATACCCTGGCGAATCAGGATACTCACCCCCCTCGAGTACACCGTATGTGTGGCGTGAAACTGATGACCATATTGCCTAGAGGCAAATTTCGGATTCGATCCCGAGGGGAGGTGAGTCTCCTGCAAGCAAAGCACATCAGCTCCCAGCTTTTTTACCGTGCGTAACACAGCTAGACGTTTAACAGGATTATTAAGACCTCTAACATTCCAAGAGAGACACCTGGTTAGCTGAGACATTGCATAGCAAAAAACATAATAGAAGGATTCAGGTAATTATGCAGGGTTAACTGAGAGACAAGGCTGGCAAAATAACATGAAATGAGGCAAGGCATATTTAGGACACAGAGGAGTACCTGGGCCTCAAAAAAAAAGAAAAAGAAAAACCATTGGGGTAAAGTCATTGACATGTGGTTGCATGAGATATGGGCCGAATGGAGCAATAAAAGAAGAAGAAAAAAAAAATTGGTGGGGGGTAGCAGAACGTGGAGACGTACAAAAACAAAATTGAAGTTTGTGATCATGGTGGAGTTCTCAGGTAGTAAAAGCACACTCAAAACGGCCAACATGGCCAAGGAACCGTTCCAAAGGGTGCACAGGGTCTAATATGGACCCCTCTGGGGGCAACAGTGGAAGCGCACAACAGTGTCTTAAAAACTTCTCAACAACAAAAAATAAGCCGTAATGGCCGAAGCGAGCATAGGCCGCCTTCCCACAGGTTGCGTGGACAAAACTTGACATCAGGTATTAGCATTACTAGGTGCTTCAAGCGTCAGCTGGACGCCGGTTCCGGGCATCTCGAATTGACCTCTCTTCACGGTCCAGCCATTGCATAGTAGAGGCTGGGGAGTCAAAGAATTGCACCGAGCCGAATGCCTCCACCCGAAGGCGGGCCGGATAAAGCATCGCATACTTGAGATCCAGGTCACGCAACCGACGTTTAACTTCAGTAAATTTGCTTCTCCTTTTCTGCAATTCCGCTGAGAAATCTGGAAACAGTGATATTTTAGCATTGTCCATCCTCAAGGCTGCAGGGTTGATTCTAGCATTATGTAGAGCAGCATCTCTGTCCTTGTAGTGAAGGAGTTTGAACAGGAATGGGCGTGGAGGTGTTCCCGGAGGTGGGGGCCTGGCTGGCACCCTGTGTGCACGTTCCACTGAAAACATGGGGGAAAACACCTCCCTCCCAAACGCGGTTATCAGCCATTTTTCAATAAACTCTACAGGGTTCTTTCCCTCCATCCTTTCCGGTAGGCCAATCATTCTCACATTATTTCTTCTCATTCTATTTTCCATTTCATCTAAACGGGAAGAATGTTGGTCTATAAGGTGGTTGTTGTATGTGAGGTCCCGCTGCATGGGACCCAGATCATCCTCAACAGTGCTCACCCTTTCCTCCAGCGCGGAGGTTCTTTCTCTCAGCTTCTGAGCATCATGCTGTAGGAATGTAATCTCAGCCTTTACTCCCTTTATCTCAGTAGTGAGCACTGTGATGGACATATTGCAGGATGTCACCGCAGCAAATATGTCACGCAGCGTAGGTTCCCCCTCTACAACTGGGCTCACTGGTGTATGGGGCCTATCGGATCCCTGGGAAGGAGTACTCACTGTGTCCCACACATTGCCAGCATTGGATGTCTCCTCCAGAGGCACCGTGTCATCCGCTTCCGATCCACCCCCGGACGAATCATCCGGAGTGCTGGAGGACGCCACCGGATCCTTCCCGAGAGGCATGGAGAACAGCTTTTCGGCTGCTTCTTTGTGGATCTCCCCGGCTGTGCGGCCGACGTAGGCGCCATTTTGGGACATGAGGTCCACCGGTTTGTTCACGAATTGGCGTTTTGCAGACGGCATACTGCGGCAATCGGGCTTGGTAATGTATGTGGGGTGTCCCGGGTGCTTTCCGAAGTCCAGCAAGGTTAGGTAGGAGCTATAAAATATGATTCCACAGGATAACAGGACGGATTCTCGGCGGAGCTCACCTCAGACACGTCCGGCTACATCCGCTGCCTGGCCACGCCCCCCACGCCGGGTCTGTTTACACGCGTACACCGCTGCCATTGGCTCCTTACCGCGATCATCGATGTTGCGGGTCCCGTGGACCGGTCGGGCGTGCACACCTGACTCTAACGGAGGACGTCCATGGACGTCCTGTTAGAGTACAGAAACCGCCTTATAGACGTATTTTGTCTATAGGGCGGTGACTAAGTGGTTAAAATGGTTGTACACCCTTTACAACCACTTTTTTCTACAGGTAAGCCTATAAAAAGGTTTACCTGTAGCTACCCTGGATATCTTCTAAATCTGCACGCTTTAGGAGAAATCCCCTGTATCTACATGTGCCGATGTCATCAGCACATGCGCACTGAAGCAATGACACTTACCGGTGGCTTCTGCGCGAGAGTGACATTACTATTTTGGCCAAGCACAGTGCTGAAGCCCGTGATACCCAGAAGTAACTCCGAAAACAATGTCGCCGGCTGGAGTGGGATATGAGGACCGCTGAGGGGGGTCCGATCTAAGCTATGCATACTAGCTCATTATGCCTTTGTCTTGCAGGTTTTTTTTTGTGGGTTTACAACCTCTTTAAGTTGGGTACATATTAACTAAACAATGTTAGTGCGGCAATCTTTCCCCAGTGAGCTATTGTGTTCAGACAGGGGAACTGCCCCCCTCGCCAGAAGGCACTGATCGGAAGCCTGTTCCTCAGTGTCCAATATGGAGTGGTGGGTTGGCCCTAAACATTCTATCAAAACTCAAGGCTGCTATATCAGAGCAGTTGAATTGTTATAAACATTGGGCAAAGGTATAACTGCTATTACCCTTTTAATAGTTAGAAAGGAAAGTTTTTTTTTTTTTTTTAAAAGAAGAACCATTTTCTGCATCATTATAATGAGAGCGCAGATTGCGGTTGTGACAGGGGGCCCATCACTTCTTGCACCAACAGGAAAGCGTTTGAATGACGCTACACATCTAGTGGAAGAAAGGAATTACAGTGGGAGCAAGTTATAAGCTGGATTTTAAATAATATATAAATTCTTTTGAAAATACAACATGGCAGGCAAAAAAAGAAGGACTGTTCTAGAGTGGACACCACAGGTCAGACCCTCAGCAGAGAGTTCAGTTGACCACATATGGATCAAAATTCAGCCGGTTCAAAAGAAACCAGTAGAATGTCGATCTATGTGTGGCAGCACCCACGCCAGTAGTCAATCTAACGTTTGACTTCTGTTGAATGGGAATGTTTTAAAAAAAATCTCGATCAGTGCCTGCAGCCACTGATCAGTGTATTTTGACAGTCCCGCTCTCAGAATACGATGGGGTTGATTTTCTAAAACTGGAGAGTGCAATATTTGGTGCAGCTCTGCATAGAAACCAATCAGCTTCAAGGTTTTTTTTTTCTTCAAAACTTAATTGAACAAGCTGAAGTTAGAAGCTGATTGGCTACCATGCACAGTTGCACCAGATTTTGCACTCTCTTTTTTTTAGTAAAAAACTGCCAATGTCTCAGCAGAAAGAATTCCTTCATTCACCTTGCCTGGGTGTTTGGAGGAATCTGTTGCCAGCTAAACCAGACAATATTTGTAACTGGATTTTTTTTTAAAACATTTATTAGGCTGTATAACACCGATTGATGAATAAAGTTTAAAGGGGATAGATACATATCAAAATATGGGCTGTATTCTGTCGAGAGCAGCAGATATTTAACCTGCCTATGAATGTGTATAAATATTATATGGTTTAAAGCTATGTTTTTAACATGCTCACATTAATGTCATGATAGGTGATCCTCTTTAAATTTACTATCAACAGAATATCGTTAACTTCTGCAAAGAATTCAGGGTGCCACAAACTAAGAGGCAGAGAGTGAATTTTGTCAGACCCCTGCATCCCTGTCTACAGAGGTGTGTGATGGTGGGGGGTTTACATAATTCTATGTGTAATTGGTGTAATTAAAGGGAAGTGAGCCATAGGGGGGCATGTATTGGTATGTATATAAATTCATGCTAAAAATAAAGCCATTTTCAAACCCCTTCTATCGGCACTTGAAAGTGCCCACCTACCAGGAATTCCTCTTGAAAAGACCCCTCAGCTTCTGATAGTGACAGTATGTCAGATACCATGTTATTAACTATGAATATGCATGACTGTACTGAGCAGACCAAGCTGGCTGACAGCTCAATAGTAAAATACATAAAGCTGGTTCGGTATACAGTGTATATCACTAGAAAACAGACAGATAAGCATTGAGGCTTCCTGTTCTGCATCTGACACTGCCTTTAATCAATTTAACCTCAGATATTGACACCAATAATGTTGTGTCTCTGAATACCATTCACTCTGATAGAGACTTACACTGTGTACAATTTGTGTCTATTCTCTATACTGTCTCATCTGTAAAGAGCACGGATGACAAGATAATAAGTAAAAAAGTGAAAGGAGTGAAAAACAGCTAAAGATAATAATCATTGCTAGCTTGCTTGTTTGTCCAAGTGAACACTGCGTTTAAATCAGCTAAATACAATTCCCGGAACATCAAAACTAAAAGGAGTTTAAAGGTAACTCTAGGAAGCTTAAAAATGAACCCTTGCAGTGGGGCTGTGCCCACATTGCAAGGGTTAGTTTCTTGTTTAGGTCTAGGGGACATAGAAAAAATGATCTACTTACCCTATGCTCCATTCTGCTAGATGGGTCCCCACATCTTCTCCCCCATGCTCTGGCAGTCTAAAGGTACTAAGGTCCAACCAAGGCAAAGTCCAAAACCGGAGCATGGGGGGGTGGCACCATCAGGGGAGAGGAGGATCAAGTATGTTAAAGTGCTTTTACTTTCCCCTAGACTGAATGATCATTTAATACTTGCAGTACGGATGCAGAACCACCAGATAATCATTAGGTTTGCAGGAGTTGGGATTTAATGTCTTACAGTTTGTTTTCTTTGGAAAGCAGGCACACAAAAAAGCCTGTCCTCTGCCAGAATGCTCCAGTGTAAGGCCTCGTACACACGATCAAATCTGTCTGCTGGAAACGGTCTGCTAGACCGTCCCAGCAGACAGATTCGATCGTGTGTACGGCCGAGCCGACGGATTTGGCCACCCGACAGATTTCAAAGCATGCTTTGAAATCTATCGGGTGGGAATCCGTCCGCCCGACATGTCTGCTGGTTAGTACACTTACCAGCAGACATGTCGTCCCGCACCGCCGCCGAATTGATTCGGCGCATGCGCGGAAGTGTTTTACTTCCTGGTGCGGTGACGTGGCGGCGTCAACGTCACCGACACGTCAGCGCGCCGTCTGCTGGCGGGGATTTTGGTTTGCTCGTGTGTACACGCGAGCAAACCAAAATCCTATCAGACAGATTTGTTCAAATCGGTCGGTCCGACCGATTTGAACAAATAGATTGCCTCGTGTGTACGAGGCCTAAGACTCTTGCTCTCTATGAGGAAACAGGGGTCTCTCTTTGACTTCTAGGTCAAACCTTTTGGTCGCCAATCGACAAAGCTTATGTTCCCTGCTGACTGGAGAGTTATAGTCTAGCCTCTGCACTTGTAAAATGCTTCTGTCAAACTGAACATACATACAATATCTCACAAAAGTGAGTACACCCCTCACATCATTGTAAATATTTTATTATATGTTTTCATGTGACAACACTGAAGAAATTACAATTTGCTACAATATAAAGTAGTGAGTGTACAGCTTGTATAACAGTGTAAATGTTCTGTCCCCTCAAAATAACTCAACACACAGCCATTAATGTCTAAACCGCTGGCAACAAAAAAGTAAGTACACCCCTAAGTAAAAAATTTCCAAATTGGGCCCAAGGTGTCATTATTTTCCAGCACTGCCTTAATCCTCTTGGGCATAGAGTTCACCAGAGCTTCATGCTGCCCCAGACCATGACACTCCCACCACCATGTTTGACTGTGGTAAGACACACTTGTCTTTGAGTGAGTGAGTGAAAGACTTATATAGCACAGCACATGCAAACTAAATCGCCTCTGGGCGCTCGTTGTCCATTTCTCCTTTGTCATCAACACTTGTCTTTCTACTTCTCACCTGGTTGCCGCCAAACACACGCATCTGAACCAAATAAGTTTATCCTGGTCTCATCAGACCACAGGGCATAGTTGCAGTAATCCATATCCTTAGACTGCTTGTCTTCAGCAAACTGTTTGCGGTCTTTCGTGCATCACCTTTAGAAGAGGCTTCCTTCTGGGACGAGAGCCATGCAGACCAATTTGATGCAGTGTGCGGCGTATGATCTGAGCCCTGACTGGCTGACCCTTCACTCCTTCAACCTCTGCATTAATGCTGGCATCACTCATATGTCTATTTCCCAAAGACAACCTCTAGATATGCTGCTGAGCACATGTACCTCAACTTCTTTGGTCGACCATAGCGAGGCCTGTTCTAAGTGCAAACTGTCCTGGTCAACCGCTGTATGGTCTTGCCCACCGTCCTGCAGTGCAGTTTCAGGGTATTGGCAATCTTCTTATAGCCTAGGCCATCTTTATGTAGAGTAACAATTGTTTTCTATTCAGATCCTCAGAGAGTGCTTTGCCATGCGGTGCCAAGTTCAAGGGAAGGGAAATGGCTAATTGGGCCCAATTTGGACAATTTCACTTAGGGGGGTACACTCACTTTTGTTGCCAGCGATTTAGACATTAATGGCTGTGTGTTGAGTTATTTTTAGGGCAAATTTACACTGTTATACAAGCTGTACATTCACTACTTTACATTGAAGCAAAGTTTAATTTCTTCAATGTTGTCACATTAAAAAATATTTAAAAAAATGTGAAGGTTGTACTTACTTTTGTGAGATACTATATGTCCATACCTGCAACAGGAAAAGGGCTGTAGTGGAGTAGGCTAGTTTTCTGAGTCATTCAGCTGTGTGTGTTTATGTATCATGTTTTAACCTGCTATAGGCATACCCCGTTTTATGTACACTCGCAGGTATGAACACATTGGCGTCTATAGGGAATTTTTGTCAGCTTTACATGGCACTGCTCCCGAACCATAAGTGACAGGGACACCAAACTTGGGGATCCAGGCATACATTTCCAACATAAAAGAGCCTAATAAAAAACCTGGGTACTAACCTAGCACTTACCACTTCACAAGTCCACATCTGTTAGAGAAGAGAAGCTAGGCCCTTCTCTCCTCTGAGTCATTCTGCAGTGCAGGTGTGTAAAGTAGGGATTCAATCATGTTACAATACAGGATATTACCGGGTAGGAAATGAACAAAAAAACTGATGTAGTAGCTTTGCATTCACCGCCTCTGCTAGCAGAATGTTGAAAATATGAAATGGACATACAAAATATTTAATTTAAACTCAGCTAAAATAAATCCAAATACTTTTTTTTTAATAAACTGAGAAAATATGATGTATGCAAACACAGGGTTACCAATTCTTGGCAGGTAAAATCCTTAACAAGAAAAAGAAACCACATATAATCACTTGAAAGCATCTCGTTGAAAGCTGCAATCTTAAATGGGCTCCTAAAGACAATCCTCATTCTTTTCCCATATGTTCCCCCTCCTATTCATTAAATCTTTTCTGAGACTCCTTTCCTCCATACCAAAGCTTTACACTTTGCAATGCGTGTATAAATTAAGCTATCTGCCACTAACACAATATGGATAATGAAAAAAAAAAAAAAAAAAGTCAACTGAAAAATAAATGTTGAAACATTTAAGACAATTATTAACACAGACAGAACAATCCAACAACTCATTTAATAAACAATTAATTTATCGTGAAGGCAAACACATATGTTTTTCTGGCACGCAGCAAGGGAAAACAAATCTGGTAGAATGGAAAGGCGACACAAGCAAGTGGAATGTAGATTTAAACACAGACCAAATAAAAAAGGCTGTTAAACCAAAAAGAAATGCTGACTTGTATGAATATAAGGAAAGAAGGGAGTCGTTCCACC
The DNA here is from genome assembly GCA_029574335.1 of Rana kukunoris. Lineage (NCBI taxonomy): Eukaryota > Metazoa > Chordata > Amphibia > Anura > Ranidae > Rana > Rana kukunoris. The sequence continues at coordinate 188,074,664 of CM056059.1, forward strand.
GGGACCGGTTTGCTGTTCTGAGCCTGAAAGCAATATATAGCCAAAGCCCAGACTGCATTGCAGGGGAAAAAGTAAAGAGTCTCTGAATCTTTTTAGCCACTGAGGATAATTGACAGTTCTGAAGCAGTGTAACCTAAGTTGTTTTCTTCATTTACCTATGAGAGCTGTTGAAAGTGAATACAATATAAAAACCATTTGCAGGTATTTGAAATATTCCACACCTTAAAGCAGGGGTAGGACACCTTGGTACTCCAGCTGTGGTGAGACTACAAATCCCATCATGCCTCTCCCTCTCGGATCTGGTGACATCAGAATGTCGCTCCTCCCAACGTTTCATCACCAGAGGGACGCGGCCTGTGTGACCGCGTCCCTCTGGTGACGAAACGTTGGAAGGAGCGACGTTCTTATGGCGCCGCATTGTGCACCGGACCCGGAGGACACGGGCTGCTGAATCTAAGTGCCGGCCGGCTCGATTATATTATTTATGCCTCATCTCACCTCTTCGATGTAAGTGTGCATTTTTATGTTACTTATTTTAAGGGTTTTATGCTTCGTTAGTCCCTTTCTTTTTTTTTTATGTGGTGCATCCTGAATTGCTACATTGTTTGAGACATCTTGTATGCAATATTGAACTACACTGAGGGATATATGCTACCAATAGAGACCCCAGGCTGGGATGTCAACCATATGCGCATATTGATCTCCTATAATTAGAGATCACATCCATCTGGTAAGCGGCAGTGTTATTGTTTGGTGGAGGCACTATCCTGTCAGCACTTTTTCCTGGACTATTGGATTCGTTGAACACAAGCGATATTTACGTTTATATGGACACTCTGTATTAGTATTTTTTAATATAGTCAATTTTTTTTTTACCTTTGACGCTACTGTTAATGGTATTCCTTTTGGTTTGTTCACACAGACTGCTATTTATTCACTTGATAATTTTCAGGTTTCTACCTAATTTAGGAATTAACCCCTTCCTGTTGTCTTATTGAGGTCTCACAGATCTATTTACAGATATCATTTTTTTTCACTCAGTTGGTGTCTCATCATTTTAATTGTTATTTATCTAGCACTTCATTGTCACTAGTGTCACATTTTAGCTTACAACGCATCTCTTCCTTTGACCATTATTATTAGTGTTGTATAACATTTTCAGTCGCCACTTTATAATTTTTTGAATTAGCGCAGTACATCCCTCTTTTTCATCTTATTCCTCAGAGACCAACTGGTAAGTTTTCTGTGCTTGAGTTTCTAGTTCTGTACACCTGTTGTGTCCCTTATGAGGAGCACCCATTTTTCCTGCTGGAAAACTGGCCACTTTATCACTTTATTAGGTTCACCATGCTAGTATCAGGTTGGACCCCCTTTTGCCTTCAGAACTGCCTAAAAGTGGTTGTAAACCCCATCCATGAAATCTGAACTTGGTACATATATCTGTAGTTTTTACTTATCTCTCTCTAAACCTCGAAGTCACGTGTCTTTCTGCTGCTCCATTCCTCTGTTATCATGAAACCTCTAACAAGCTCTCCGACACAGGAGATAAACGCAGCTGGAAATTTGAGTCGGGGAGGGAACTTAGAGACAGATAAGCACAGTAAAAATAAAAATAAATGGTTTTATTGGCACAAGTTAGTTTACTCTGAGGAGCATGCCGGTTTGGTGACTTAACTCTCTAGAGAGTTGGGTCGAATGGTAAGGCTACCCCGGATGTAGTGTGGAGGTACTGGCTGGTAGTTGTCCCCACCTTCTTCCCCTTCCTTCCCCCCCCTCTTTACTGGACTTTTGCTATTGTTCTCCTTGCTGCTGAGCCCTTGGGGCCATTTCTTTCTTTTTTTTTTTTTTTAAGCGGTGTTAACCATAAAAAATAAAAACAGGTGTGTGGGATACAGAGACTTCATAGCCATCTGTTCCGCATTTCATATGTTTTACCATTGATGTCACTCTGATGTCAGTGCATGAGGTCTTGTATGTGGTGATGACCCATTGTATGTTTGACATTGTTGAGGTTTCTGTACCACTGTATGCTTTTTTTTTTTTTTTTTAATAAAGAGACAGATAAGCAGAGAGCTTGTCTATTCAGACTGAAGCTCTGCAAGTTTTTTCATTCCTCTGCCTATGTGGAGGGGGGGTGCCTTTCCTCCAATCAGTTCTCACACAGTGTAAGCCCAGAATTCACACCCACTGCTGAAAAAGGAATAAAGATTTGTAACACGATGTGCACTTCCAAAGAGTGTAGAAAGCTGAAGACAGCAGATATACATGTAGAACTTATGTAGGGAGATTTGTTTAATCTCTGTGTATCATCTGAGGCTATTCACTTCACTGGGTATAGGAAAGGGTTTACACTTAAATTCTTCTTGGTATAAATTCAACAAGGTGTTGGAAACATTCCTCAGAGATTTTGGTCCATATTGACATGATAGAATCACGCAGTTGCTGCAGATTTGTCGGCTGCACATCCATGATGCGTATCTCCCGTCCCACCATATCCCAAAGGTGTTCTATTGGCTTGAGATATGGTGACTGTGGAGGCCATTGGAGTACCGTGAAATCATTATCATGTTCATGAAACAAGTTTGAGATGATTTAAGCTTTGTGACATGGTACGTTATCCTGCTGGAAGTAGCCATCAAGGGATGGACAAGGTCAGCAACAATACTCAGCCAGGCCGCGGCATTTAAACTATACTTAATTGCTACTTAGAGGCCCAAAGTGTGCCAAGAATATCCTCCACACCACCACCACCAGCCTGAACTGTTGATACAAGGTAGGATAAATCCATGCTTTCATGTTATTTATGACAAATTCTGACCCTACCATCTGAATATCGCAGCTGAAATCGAGACTCGTCAGACCAGGCAATGTTTTTTCAATCTTCTATTGTCCAATTTTGGTGAGTCTGTGCATATTGTAGCCTGTTCTTAGCAGACAGTGGTGGCACCCATGGGGGTCTGCTGCTGCTGTAGCCCATCTGCTTCAAGGTTTGATTTATGCGTCCATAGATGGTATTCTGCATACCTTGGTTGTAACAAGTGGTTATTTGAGTTACTGTTGCCTTTCCATCATCTCGAACCAGTCATGGCACCAACAACCATGTCATGTTCAAAGTCACTTAAATCCCCTCTCTTATCTATTCTGATGCTTGGTTTGAACTTCAGCAAGTCATCTTCACCACGTCCAGATGCCTAAATGTATTAGGTTGCTGCTGATATTGGCGCATCCAAGACATTTAAAAAGTCAAAAGAGTGTTCTTATTACACCTGATTCTAGCTATGAACATTTGAGTGCGTTGACCCTTTAAAGAGTATGCTATATGGGCATTATTATGGTAATTTTCTTCTGGCAAAGTTCTGTTTAGGCAATGGAAGCAGGATGGAAGAGGCCCCAATCAGCACATCAAAATGGTGTTTATTTTTTGGCTGCAGTAACCTTATATCTGTTTTTGGCCCTCCAATTTATCTGGATAATGTCCCAGACTGTTCCATAGTTCATAAAACCTATACTTACTTGGATAGTTTTGCAATTTATAACACGGATACCTTATCAGCTGTAAAGACTGTGGATAAAGTTATTGCCATCTTTACGTGTGTCATCAAAGTAGTTTTTGGAATTAGGTGGATGCAATCCTGTAATGTGGCCCCCTGAAGACTCAACTTGACCCTATGTATTGAGTTTGATATGCCTACTGCAGAGACTTGTTCTTGGAAGAAGCAATAAATAGGGAACAAGGTTTTCCTACCTGTCCACTCACTTTCACCCTGTGACGCTGGATCAATTGTTCATAGTCTCTGCACATGTAAAATGTAAGCTTGAATAGTTTCCAGAAACATTTAGGGTCCTTTCACACAGGCTTTCCGATCAGGTCCGCCTGTTAGTTTTTCAGGTGACTCTGATTGGACTCTGCAGTCTCGTCCATGGAGCGGCAGTGCCTGCTGCCACCTGCCACCATTCTATTCGACCCTGACTGCAAAATTCAGACAAAGGGTGGTCCTATTTCCCATCTGTCTGGTGGATCAGATGAAAACAGACAGGCGGTCCATTTCCACCCGATTTCCCTATAGTGGAGAGCGAGACTGTGTCCGTGTCTGCTCTGCACAGTGTAGTAAACAGGACCTGTCATCCAATCTGGTACAGCTCTGCATAGAAAACAGTCAGCTTCCCTTTTTATTGTCAAAGCTTCATTGAACAAGCTTAAGCTAGAAGCTGATCGGCAATTATGCACAGCGGCACCAGAATTTGCCCGCTCCAGTTTTAACAAATCAATCTCAAGTGATTGATATAAAACGTAAATTGCTTATACTTGAAAATATCATTAGATGCTATGTCAATTGCTTTTGAATCATAAGACTTACAGATGGAAAAGCAAAAGATCAAAAAGTGGCACTGAGCTTGTACCTGACGCATCATATGTTGCAAATGATGCTCAGTTTTGCCATTTTGCTTGAATGCTACATGAGGCATGGATGTGCTTAGATTGTCTCTGCATTGAGTACCAAGACATACTTTTGAACCTATGATTGTAAGACCATAGTTAATCCAATTACATGAATTTCAGTGACATGCCAACTTAGCAACTGTTTTGGGCCCCGGGAACTCACGTAGCTACTTTAACCGTCATGAGATTTAGGGACAGTCTTTCATTGCTCAGTAGTAACCTTCCAGGTTGACAAAGAACATTATCACATGCCTAGAAAAGAGGCAGGAATGTTTGTACAATAGAAATTTAAAACCAAGAGAATCACCACTGGAATTACAGCAGCTAAAGAATAAATGAAAATCTCAGGAGACTTAAAAGATAATTTAGCTGACGGTGTACTGGGAGGGCACTGCAAGCAATGAGAAAGGAAAGCCTCCATCTCTTGGCTTGTCCAAGCATGCTTCAATTAATCTTCAAGGATTTGCAAGCACTTGACATCAACACCTTTACACAATATCAGTGTGTGTACACTGCCTAGCAGTAATGCTTTACCCTCCATGTCAAGATTTAAATCGCATTACACACATGCCAAAGTTTACTACTGCTTCTGGGTGAAATGCAACGTCAGACCGAAGCATAACGGTGCACAGGAAATTGTACGCACATGCTAGTAAATGCAGATATAAAAATCTCACGAAAGATGAAATCTAATTACAAAAAAAAAAATCAAAAGCAACAGGAACAAAAAGTAGAAATGGAATTCATCATACCAAATTCTATTATATTGGAGCAAAAACATAAAGGCCCATTCACACCTATACATTTTAACACATATTGGAGCATGTGGATAGGGTTGCCAGTGTTTTTAATGGTGCTAGTTCACATTTGTACGTTCAGTCCAAAAAAGTCCATACACCCTTTTTTTTAATTCATCGAGTGAAAGTGGGAAGGTCAACACATGACAACATACCCTTTCAAAAGCAATTTAAAAAAGAAGGAAATGCAGTTTCTTGTAGCATTTTTCTTTAGCAGTAAAATCCATAGTTATGGATATATCTTTCATTGAAAATCTATGAACAGTATATATATATATATATATATATATATATATATATATATATACACATACAGAGAGAGAGAGAGAGAGATAGAGAGAGAGAGCCCAATCTGGTTAGCAGCAGTGCCACATCCCAAAATGTAAAGAAATAGAAAAGTAGTAAATACTGGGGATTTAAAAGGCACCCTGGAGAATAAGACAAAATTAAAAACGATTGTGTTATTATTATATTTGTAAAAAACAAAACAAAAAAACACACAACACATACAGTATAAAAAAATGTCAGAAACTGATCCATATCAAAAATATAAACCATAATAAAATACAGGAGCATAATAATGCATATGAAAACCCTGGGCCAGATTCACGAACACTTGCGCTGGAGTATTTGGATATGCGCCGCGTAACTGTGATGATGCGCCGTCGTTTCTATGTGCCCGTACCCACCAAACTAGATGCGCCCAATAACGGGTCATTTGCGACCGGCGGAACGTTCCGACGCCAGAGTATCGTCAGCGCTTATTTTCGCTGGGCGCATCAGTCGCGCCCATTGATTTCCCCTGCAAATATGCAAATGAGGGATTTTTCCCAATTCACGAACGGATTAGCACCATACGCTGGCTACATGCGCCGCGCGTATCTCGTCCGTCCGGCGCAAAGTTATTTCTACAAAAGGCTGCTTTATCTTTACTCCAGATGGCCACAGGTCAGCAGGAGAGCAGCTACAGCAGCGTTACCGACGATAAGAGCTAGCTGAGCACCCCCACTTGCAGGACTGTCAAATTTTACAGCCATGGAGGAAGACATCATAGGTCTCCATAGCCGAGATGATGGCTGACAGCTCCTGGCCATTAAAGTTCAGCTTTCTCCTGTGTGTTTGCGGGGAACGGGAGCAGCCATCTCAGAACAAAAGTAACATCACTGCGGGGAGGGGGAGCAGGATATACTTTAGTGCCGGAATGGCGCTTCTACGGGCGCATTTAAACGCCCAACGGAAGGCATTGCGCTGACGTTTCCCGTGCAGTGGTGCCGACGGAAGTTGTGAGCATGCGCACAAAGGGGGCGAGTGGAGCCTCACTCACTGCGCATGCTCCGTGGTTGATGCGCTGAACGTAAGCCTCTGCGCTGGGCTCCGCCCATCATTTACATATGATCACACCCACTTCCACTTGCGTCGGGTTACGCCAGCGCATTATCGTTACTCTGGCGCAAGTTTACGCGCAACTGCTATGTGAATTACAGGACTTGCGCTGAAAGGGTCTTCAGAGTAACGTAAATGAGAAGCGTTACTCCAGAGGAAAGATGCTCTGATCTACCTGAATCTGGCCCCCTGATGCGTTTCAATTCTTGACACAAATCTTCATCTGGGGGGATGTATCACAGTGGTAAAATGGTACCAGTGGTTAATTAGTCATAATATTTCCTCAGAGGGGTAACGCCCCAAAGGGAGACCAAAGCAAAGGATATTGGAGTACAAAGGTCAACATTAATTTTCCCACTATTAAGAAATTCAAATCATATAAGTGTAGGGCTTCCAGGTCCACAATGGATAGCAGAGATGCTAGGAAGTACATATATACTGAGGCATATAAAACGGAGAAACCAAATGATCTATGGTTATCAGAGCACAACAGCAAACAGAAAAGAGCATGTCCCCATCAAAAATGAAACACACAACTGAACACATTGTATTACATGGCCATAATTTTCAAGCGTCAGCCAGGCAATAATTAAACGGAAACATCATAGTGGTAGCACTTTGAATACATATGTTCTCTGGAAAGTTCAGTTATCTGAAAAGGACATAAGCAGCATTGCCACTACTAACTTCAAGAAGAGCTGCTGACTACAACAAGAGTCAGAAATGTCAATTTTCCTGCTGCAAAACTCCTTGGTTACTAAGCAGAATCAGATTATGTACCCTCCATAGTTTAGCAGGACAGCACAAGACATTCAGATTTGGTTTGCTTTTTGTTTAAAGACCCAAAAAGCACTAGTTATACAATCTAGCATTGTTTGCTCTCTGGAATTTTTGAAGAAAATAAATATAAGTAAAAGCAAGAGAGCCAGAAGGTACAGAGTGTTTCCGGTTTACATGCTATAAAATGTAAAATACTGTCTTCTGGGTTTCGTAAATTAGGTGGTATCTGAGGAAGAGTTCACTAAGGAAGCATTAACTTGTGCCCTCTTCCAAGCCCGTAAATTATTTCTGCAGCTTTGGAAAATCCCCTGACCCACCCTCTCACAAGGCATGGGCAACTAATGTATGCAAGTAATACCCTTTTTTTAACGCTACATATAGCAACACAGAGGGTGTCCTGGCAAATTTGAGAAGCTGTGGGCACTATGGCTTAACACACGGGTCTAAGGCCGTGTACACACCATGAGATTTATCAGATGAAAACGGTCTGTCAGACCTTTTTCATCGGATATGTCTGCTGGGCTATTTTGGTTTGATCTGTGTACACGCGATCAAACCAAAATCCCCGCCGGCAGACAGCGCGGTGACGTTGACGCCGCCACGTCACCACTCCAGGAATTAAAATACTTCCACGCATGCGTCGAATCCATTTGGCGGGAGATTTTTGGCCGCTGGTTAGGCGTACTAACCAGCGGACATGTCGGACAGACGGGTTTCCAGCAGACAGATTTTAAAGCATGCTTTAAAATTTGTCTGCTGGAAAAACCTGTCTGCTCGCCCGTACACACGATCGAATTTGCCTGCTGAATTGGTTCGTCGGACCGGTTTCAGCAGATAAATTCGATCGTGTGTACTCGGCCTAAGACCAAGGGAACTTATACAAAGGAGATTGTTGCAATACCCAAGGGAAACAGTAGAATTGATGTTCATGGTGTGTCTTTCAACATGCCCTGTAGTTCTACTTTATTTTAAGGTTGCTCTTGTATACTCAGATGAGACGGTAAATGTAGGCAACCATTCTGGTAAAGGCTCTATCTTTTGTATGACCTAACTTCTCTAGAATACCGCAATTTGTTCAATAAAGTTAAAAAAAAGCAGCAGCAATTCTAATTGCTTGAGTTGACAGACAAGTTTGCTTACACCTTAAACAACATTTTGTAAATACTTACATAGACAGGACACTTGGAAATCTATTGTTATCTTATATACAATATTTATCTGGGAAAAAAGATCTGGAAAAAGCACACATTTGTTTTTGATCAATCTTACTTCACTTCTTTTAGGTAAGCAAACCTCACATGACTAACTCATTCCTTTAGATTCAGGTAGTTCAGTTTCATCTCTCTTCAACAAACACAAAAAGATTATGGACCATAATGAACTAGTACCTTCTCTACTTAGCTCCTATTACCAAGTTGCCCGAGACAATGTTCTTTCAATTCAAGCAGCCCTAAAGGCATAAAGACTTGTCTTTTTTGAAGATTATCCAACCCGTTATTCAAGGTATGTGCAATGTTCCCCCTCTTGTTTTAATCTTCAGATATCCTGAGGGAACCTGTGGAACCTGTGGCTTGCCAAGAGGAGGTGTTAAAGAAACTGGATGCAGTGAGTGTTTAGTATCTATGCCATCAACAAAAGACGTAGTAAATAAAACAGAAACACTACCAAGAAACGTGTGCCTTGCTTTCCTTTCTCTGTGGCATGCAAAGTACAAGCAGAGGAGTTCAGACTTGTACTGGACCAGTGCCTATTTCAAATCAAACTTTTTTGTTAACTTTTGAACTGAAAGCAGGGACAACTAACCTCTCCTTCATTCAAATGAACAGATACCCAGCCTGGCAGAATCACTCACAGGTGTAATTGTTAGTGTAATACCATAAGACATGCCAGAGCCTAGGGTAGCAAGGTAGAAAAGTGCAATAAAAAAATAAAATATCACCATATTTACTAATTTATAAAAAAAACTAGGATCAGGATTATCTGTAGATTTTTTTCCAGGTGGAATAAGAGTAGCTGGGTGGTCCAAAAGAGCAGTGTAAAATTGAGAAATGGAAACCTTACACAACGGCCTATGAAAAACTTTACTGTCAAGTTCTTAAATAACAAAAATAAGTTGACTTTTACATTTTTTCATCAATTATATTATGGTTTCTAATACATTTTTACTTTTGTTTTCACTTGATTTTATTGCTATCATGAGGGGCCAACAAATGCCCTGTGTGATAGAACATAGATACTGACAAGAAGTGTTTATTGAGACGTGATGTCATCTCTGTCCTCAGCTCACGCAATGGGAGACACTTGGCATAGCACATCTAGAAGTGCTTAGAATTCACAGATTTCCTGCCACGTTCCATCCTAAATCTCCATTTAGAGATATTGGGCTCACAGAATACACAGATGCGGTCAGGGTCCAAGGAGAGGGAGTAGACACTGCAGCAGCCATCAACACACCCACAAAAAAAGGCCCAGGGAGAACAAGGATCAGGGCAATGCAAAATGACTATAAAAAAAATGCATAAGCAGAAGTTTTCTTTGGTCAAATCAGCATGTAACCTTTGCTTATGCTTGTTTTTCTTCATCTCTTCAGCTTGAACAGCCCAGGTCCTATAACATGCATTATTATATCATGAGTTGCCATGCTGTAGACAGGCCAGCCGCCAGCACTATAACAACCAATTGCGCTCCAGGGCCAGGAAGCACATCTTCATTCATTACTATGGCAATAGCAGCTGGCTCGCACACACCAGGGCAATGCATGACACTGATCCAAGGCAGGAGACATTCAGTAAAAGGCAGAAATCTGTGTTTTACAGACTGACTCCATCTCCCACACTGCTTGAGCCAAAAGGTATGACTCTGATGAAAAGAGGATCCTGTGTGATTGGGAAGCTCTCATGTACAGTATAGGAGAACCTTTGATGTATAGATGGGATTCTGATGTAATGGGAGGCATCTGATGTAAAGGGGGATTGTAATAGGATGGGGGAAAATTAATGTGATGGGTGGGACCTCTGAAGGCATTACTACAGGCTTAATATTCACATTAATACCATTTTAATTGACATTTTTTAAATTTTAGACTGGCGTGTCTCAAGATTTTGCAAACCTTTAAGGGTATTCTAAATCAGGGCTCGACAAAATCCGAGCACCAGGTCGCAATTGCGACAAAAAATTGTGACCTGGCGCTCGCGCCAATTGTGGCCGTGGCTTTGCGGCCTACAAGACCGCAAAGCCGCAGCCTGAATTACCGGCTGTCGCGGGCCCACCGATCGTGGCGCGAAGGAGGTGGGGGCGCACAGAGGCACAATGTGCCCCCACCTCCCCCGTTGCGCGATCGCGGCGGGCCCGCGACGGCCGGTAATTGAGGCCGTGGCTTTGCGGCCTTCTGTGACCTGCGTCATCTGGTGGTGGCCGTTGGCATTACAAGTAAAACAGCATGTGTAATGTGTAATTTTTCACTGCCATCTCCTTCCCTCTAATTAGAACCCCCAAACATTATATATATTTTTTATTCTAACATCCTAGAGAATAAAATGGCGATCGTTGCAATACTTTCTGTCAAGCTGTATTTGCGCAGCGGTCTTACAAGCGCACTTTTTTGGGGAAAAAATATGCCTTCTTTAATTAAAAAATAAAACAGCAAAAGGTATCCTAATTTTTTTTTATATTGTGAAAGATAATGTTACACCGAGTAAATTGATACCAAACATGTCCCGCTTCAAAATTGCGTCTGCTCGTGGAATGCCGACAAACTTTTACCCTTTAAAATCTCCATAGGTGACGTTTAAATTTTTTTTTACAGGTTGCATGTTTTGAGATATAGAGGAGGTCTAGAGCTAGAATTATTTCTCTCACTCTAACGATCGCGGCGATACCTCACATGTGTGGTTTGAATTCCATTTACATATGCGGGGCGCTACTCACGTATGTGTTCGCTTCTGCACGCGAGCTCGGCGGGACGGGGCGCGTTTTCTGGCTCCTAACTTTTGTAGCTAGCTCCTAGATTCCAAGCAAATTTGTTAAACCCTTTTTTAAATTATCACTAGACATAAAGACTACATGTATCCTGTATATGCAGTCATATCTCTGAAGTACCCCAGGAGCCTGAAATATAGGACACCCTCTGATGTATACATCAACCATCTCCAACAGTCCAGAATCCCCCTCCCGCTACTGACCAAAAACTGGGCCTTGGGGTGCTCTACAAAGCACAAAAAGGCTTAAAGTGACCCAGATATGAAAAGTTGGTTCATGAATGGACAGAATTCTATTTTTCTTTTGTAAGATCATTTTGTTTATGCCAGCATAGATGGGAAGACAGAACATACATCTATAGCAACAGCTCGTCTTGGCAGTGGGGGGCGTGGTAATAAACCAAAATGAACCAGATATCTTCTGAGATAGGGATGTTTGAAGTAGTTTGGATGCATTCAAAGACAAGGGGATAGTCTCTAGATAAACCTTGGCGGGATTGAGTGTCCATCATCCAATGCCTATGGGACCTTTAGATGCAAGTTTAAATAAATTTACCACATGTTTTAACATATTACAGCATAATACTTTATATTATGTCCTTTTATTAAAAATGTACTTGCATTTCTTCTTACTTTTCCACTCTCTGCACAAAGCCCATCAGTAGCAAATTTGCACTGGCATATTTTTGCCAAAATTCTTATTAGCGCTTTTTCACTGCTGTATAATTGTGGTCAAAGGTTCCATTTATCATTTCGCAATAATAATAAGAGGAAAAAATTATTTTCTAAAACTTATTAAAATACGCAATGGCAATAAAATAATAAACTATTAATGACAGGAAATGTTAATTAATTTCCAATTCTCTTTTCTATTCTTTGAATTTCAGGAAGGTTGATTGGACTTGATCCATCACTTTATGGGAAATTAATGATTTCGAATCCACGCTTTACTCTATGCCACCTTTCTGATTTACATTGAGGAAAAATGCAGCAGAAGTAATTGAGGCAGAAGCAGATACTGGCATAGGCTGAACTCAATTTTCATTCCAAATTCCGGCGGAATCCCAAGGCACAACAATATCAGATGCAAGGGGAAAAACAAACAAAAGACATGTGAAAAGGCAACATGAAGAGGGAATATTACAAGAACAGCAGAACAAAAGGCCTGCAAAACTGTTTTAGTGCCATAGACGAGCAATGAGGGCTGCATTCAAGCAAGGTGAAATAAGATATCATATGGCATCCTGACAACTGATGTCTTCATTTAAATGTAAGAATTTACATTCTAATTAGAAAGAATTTACATCTTAATCAGAGGCAGCTGTATTATCTTGTTACGGACTTTTTTTCCCCTAAGATAATGAACTAAAAAAAAACGCTGTGCTTTCTCAACCAGAAATTAAACAGCCAGCATGCAGCAAGAATTTATAGCTTACCTGCGGTAAAAGCAGTTATTAGTATAGGCAAAGATTAACTCATGTATCAGTGGATCAAACACTGTACCAAGTGTCAATTCCGCCCAACACTGACATATCAGCTCTGTCTGGTTGCTGGCAATACGAATCATATCTAGTTTCATAAACTATATGTAAACCCCAACAATGGGTCTTACTTGGTCACTTTTAGCATGGAAAATATACCATTGGAAGTGTTTTTGTTGTACAAGTGCAAAAAATAACTGTTGATTCTGCCAGAAATCCTGTCCACTGTAAACTTCCTGTGCTGACTGTTATCAGTTATATTGCTCCTTGCCATCTGTGAGGACTACAGAACCTGACCCTCCTATGTTCTGAAAAAGAGAAGAGGGTCTGGTCCTGGGGTAACAACCATACCCTCTCCATAGATACAGTACAAACATTGATAGGAAAAATGTGTAACTGTTAAGATTACCAGGTGAAGATTAAGGACAAAAGCCTGAAAACAAAACTCATGCAGCCACCATATCTAAGAATTGGTAGGGTGTAACGGGTAACATTTTGTTTTTGAATTTAGATACGCTTTACACCTTAAAAGGAACTTCTTTTGTGAGAAGTCTAGCAAATGCTGGTGTCACTCTACCCTGATGGATTCTTGATATTGCAGGATGAACACATGGGAATCAGAGGTGTACAGAATATCCCATTTGTTATTCTATTATGGGTTGGGGTAAAAGCACAAATGTTTGAAGGCAAACCTCACTGCTAAAGTTTCAGAGGGACTTCAAATAAACACATCAGTAACTTTAAAATCGCTTGATAAAGGGGCAATCTCCCCGAAATTTGTCAATGGTAGACTTTATCTTCTCCAGGCTTGTCTGTTAAGCCCTCCATAGTGGGTCTTCCATCTTGAGGCATATCCCCTAGACCAGTGTTTACAAATCTCCTGTAGCTGCAATCTCCTGTAGAAATGCTTTCCATCTGCACTGAAATTGACCATGTTATCTGCTTGAATGCTAGTCTGCTAATATGCTTGTATCAAGGTTGCTTTAATGAAATCGGTTGTTTTTATATTTCTATAAAAATTTGATTTTCTGTATAGTCAAATGTACTCAGTTTTCCTATGTTTTAGTATATGCTGCTCTAAATATTGAATTTCTTTCTATGTGTGCCTTAACATATGTGCATACCACACATCTGAAATACCTGGTTGATCCGGCCAGACCTCCTTCCTTGTTCATAACTGACCATGCAAAGCAAAGAAGCCAATCCATGCTTGCGTGGTCAGTTTGCATCTCTTCAGAACCTCTTCAGAAATGAGAACCCGTGCCCATCCCCCTGCTATCATGATAAGGGGTTTCTAAAGCACTGTGCTGTCACATGACAAAGGAAGATTAAAAAAATTACAATGGCAAGAAAAAGTATGTGAATGGCATTGGTTTTCTGCAGTAATTTGCCCTAAAATGTGATCTGATCCTCATCTAAGTCACAACAATATATAAACACAATGGGCCTGATTCAGGTAGATGCGCGCATATTTTCGCCAGCGTATCGCAGTGCATATACGCTGCGCTGACGCAAACTAGCGAGTGAAGTACAGTATTCACCAAGCGCATGTCCGTTACTTTGCACCGGAGTAACGGAAATGCGCTGGCGTAACCCGACGCAAGTGGAAGTGGGTGTGATCATATGTAATCGATGGGCGGAGCCCAGCACAGAGGCTTACGTTCAGCGCATCATCCACGGAGCATGCGCAGTGAGTGAGGCTTCACTCGGCCCCGTGCGCATGCTCACAACTTCCGTCGGCACCACTTTGCGGTAAACGTCAGCGCAATGTGTTCCGCTGAGCATTTAAAAGCGCTAGCGGAAGCGCCATTCCGGCGCAAAAGTATTTCCGTTTCCCCCCACCCCAGGGAAGTTACTTTTGCTAAGAGATGGCTGCTCCCGTCCCCTCCAAAGAGAGGAGAAACCTAAATTACAATTCCCAGGAGGTCTCTGTTATAATATCCGCTATGGAGACTTATAATGACTTCCTCCACGGCAAAAAAAGTCAGAAGACCAGCCGGGATAGGAAGCAAGCCATCCTGGAGACCATTGCTGGCAGGGTGAATGTTTTGGGGTACTCCACCCGGACTGCTGGCGATATAAAAAAATAAATAAATGACCTGCGGCGCAAGGTCCGTGGCAAGGTGGCCACCATCAGCAGGCATGAGAGGGGCACGGGGGGTGGACCCCCATGTGCGGTCAGCCTGACCACGGAGGAGGAGGTGGTCGCCCGCTGTATGGAGAGGGAGCAGTTGGAGGGGGTACCAGGCTATGATTCTATGGAGGAAGGCTCCAGGACAGGTAAGTGTTTTTTATTCCCTATTTGGTGTGTTGCATGTGGGGGGGGGAGGGTACATGTGCCAAGTGTGTGGGACCACCAACATGTGTCTGCTTTGTGTCATCCACAGATGACGGAGCTGGGCCATCATCTGTTGGCGGCCAGTCCACCCCATCCTCCCAATGGGATCCTGAGGCCGAGCCCCTGGGTGTTGAAGAGACCGAGGTGGAGGAGAGTGCCCACACCTCACCTGCAGAGGTGGTTGAGGAGGAGCCTGTTATTCCTGAGCAGGACTTTATTTTGTTTTTGGAGGAGTCCTCCCCTTCTGCAGGGCCCTCTGTAATACCCTCCCCCATCCTCGGAAGCCCCTCAAGGGCGACTCCATTCCCACGGGGAAAACCATCTCCTGGCCCCAGGAAGGGCACCCGGAAGACCAGGGGGGTGTCTGATCTGGTCCAGGACCAGGTGGCGATGGACCACGCCAGGCAGACCCAGCAGACGGGGAAGATTGCTGGGCACCTGGACCGGGTCGCTGACAGCCTGGGCTCCGTGTCGCAGCTGACCAGTGCTGTGCATGACGTCGTGACCAGGCTAGGGGAGGTGAAGGCTGATGTTAAACACCTCACTGCAGCCGTCCACGCCAACACAGCTGCCATTCGGGGAGAGGGGAGGCAGAGGCAGCGTGACCAGCAGCATCATGTCACCCGCCAGCTGAGGATGCAGGCCCAGACTAATCACTTTCTGAGCCGGATTGCCGTGGCCTTGGAGGGCATGCAGCCAGGAGCTGCCAGGAGTGGCCCACCCGGGGATCAGCCTCCTTCAGATGCCCCCCCACCCCCACCCACTCCCTCCAGGCAGCTGAGGAGCCCGAGAGTGCCCACAAGAAGGAGCCCCCCGTCAGCCCAGATGAGGTTTTTTTTTGTTTTTGTTTATTGCTCAGGTTATGAGTATTTTATTATTTTTGTTTATTGCTCAGGTTATGAGTATTTTATTATTTTTGGTTATTGCTCAGGTTATGAGTATTTTATTTTATTTTTAACTGCACACGGTCAGGAGTGCAGGGGACAGTGTGAATGGTGTGTGAATGTGAGGGGGTGCCACTCCTGCCAGTAAGGGGTGTCACCCTCGGCCGTGGTGGAGAAGTTATCCCCACGGCTGTGTGAATGACGTGTGAATGGTGTATGAATGGACAGCGACATCATTGGGGCCTTGACGCTGGCGTTGCTGCTCCCAAGTCCTACATGCTGGACTTGGGCTAATCCAATGTGATGTGGATGTGGTGTGTGTGATCTAGGGACATCAGTGGTGTACATGCGTGCATTGTCTGTGTGATTAATGTTTTGGTTTAGTGTCCAAAGATGCCTACGGCGAGGACCCTCCTGACTGCTCTTCCATCAGCAGACTGGTTCTCCTCTGGCAGGTGGGGACTGTGTGGGTCGGGGGTCAGGTCATCACGTATGTCAATATGCAGGCCCTTTCTCATGGCAAAGTTGTGCAGAATGCAACATGCACCGATGATCTGACACACGAAGGTAGGGGAATACAATAGGGTCCCCCCGGACTTATCCAGGCATCGGAAACGGGACTTTAGGAGCCCAAATGTTTGCTCCACCACTGCACGAGTTTTGATATGTGCCGCATTGTATCTTCTCTCTCCTCTGGTTTGGGGGTTCCGGAAAGGAGTCATTAGATGGGGTCCCAGTGCATATGCAGAGTCACCTGTAAGGGAAAAGACAGGAGGATGTTAGTAGTGCATGTGCCCCTTGTGATGTGTGCATCATGGGAGGGGATAGTCATGCCTGACTCCCATGTCACTCACCAAGCAGCCAGCTGTCCCCATACATGTTCTGTTCGAATTCTGCTGGGATGGGGCTCTGATTGTAGATGTAGCTGTCATGGCTGGACCCGGGGGATTTAGCACCAGCTATCACCTGTACGTTGATGGAATGCCAATGCTTCCGATTGCAGTATATGTGCTCTGTGGCACTGGGGGGCTGAAGGGCCACATGTGTGCAATCAATGGCCCCCACTGTGCGTGGGAATCTGGCAATGCTGTAGAAATCTGTCATTGTCTTCAGCCGCAGCTCCTCAGTGGTTGGTCTGATGAACTGGTTGGACATGCGTCTGAGGATTGCGGGGACAACCTGGTGCACACATCTGCTCATGGAGGACTGTGACATCCCAGCCACCACTCCACTTGTACGCTGGAATGATCCACTTGCAAGGAAATGAAGTGTTGCCAGTACCTTCACCAGTGGCTGCACTGCTTGTGAGCGGTGTGTCTTGCTGGTGATGTCATCCTGCAGGGTTGTGGTTAATTCAAGGATTGCATCAGGGCTGAATCTGAAGAGGCGATACACCTCCTCATCCCCCATGCCAAAGAGGCTCATGCGCGTGCGGTATATCCTCTCACATGCCCGCCTCCTCCGTACCGGGGGACCCAGTACTAGTGCTAGGACCGCGACTGCCCCTGGCATGTTGGCACACAGAGTTGTCCTTGCAAGTGTGGTTGTTCAGCTTGCTATTTTCGTCGGTAACGCTGCTGCTGTAGCTGCTCTCCTGCTGACCTGTGGCCGTCTGGAGTAAAGATAAAGCAGCTATTTGTAGAAATAACTTTGCGACGGACGGACGAGATACGCGCGGCGCATGTAGCCAGCGTCTGGTGCTAATCCGTTCGCAAAACGGGAAATCTCCCTCATTTGCATATTTGCATGGCAAATCAATAGGCGCGACGGATGCGACAAGCGAAAATATGCGCTAACGATACTCTGGCGAGGGAAAGTTAAGCCGATCAGAAATGGTCCGTTTTCTGGCGCATCTAGGCTGGTGGGTACGGCCACATAGATACTACGGCGCATCTTTACAGTTACGCGGCGCATATCGATATACTCCAGCGCAAGTCTTGCTGAATCTGGCCCCTTATGCTTAAGCTGATAACACACAAACAATTCAAACTTGTGTCTTTATTGAACACACTCAATAACAATTGACAGTGCTGGAGGAAAAAGAAGGTGAACCCATACCTCAAAATCTATTTTGAGTCATTAGTTTGCACAACTGGAGTCCAATTAATGAAACAGGTTTGAGCCCAGGTTCACACTGGGCTGCGGGAGTGAAGCTGTGCGAGTTCAGCTAAACTCACACGATTTCACTCCCGCTGGCAGTCCCGATTTCGGCCGCGATTTAAGAGACATCTGTGCAGGTTTCTGCACAGATGTCAATGTAAATCGCGGCCTGAAATCGCAAAAAGTAGTACAGGAACTACTTTTTGAAATCGGTGCAGCGCCGCAGATTCGGCATCGCACCGATTAGGATGGTGTCATTGCCGAAAATTGCCGGCAAATGCCGCCGATTTGAGATGCGATTTCACATGTGAAATCGCATCTCAAATCGAAGCAAAATCGTACCCAGTGTGAACCTGGGCTTAAGGTACTTTGATAAAAAACACTCAAAGATTTTAGGATTTAAGCTTATAAGAAGCATCAGCTGATGTGACCAATGCCTCGCAAAAGGGAGCTCTCTGCATACATACGATCAAGAGTAGTTGATTTGCATAAGGTTGGAAAGGGATACAAAGCAATTTAAAAGTGTCTAGGCATCCATTAGTCAACAGTTAGACATATTGTTTATAAATGGAGATATTTTAGTACTGTGGCTACTTTTCCTAGAAGTGGGTGCCCAGACAAGATGACTTTCAAGGCAAAATGCATAATCCACAATGAGCAACATTTAGAACACACAGGTAACAGCTAAAAGCTTGAAGAAATCACTGGAACTGGTAGACATACAAGAACACTATAGAGCAGTGGTTCTCAACCTTTCTAGTGCCGTGACCCCTTGATAAAAGTCCCCAAGTTGCAGGGACCCCTAACGGTAAAATTATTTTCGTAGCGTGGGTTTTCAGCATCCAAGGCAAGTAATTTGTGCCCCTAGCCCACGGACATTAATCGCTCCCTGAGTCCCTTCCACTCATTCAGTATTAAAACCCCTTATGGTTGATTTGAGGATGTACTCCTTTTTCTCTTTCCCTTTTTTTCCCCCATCCCTCTCTAGCCGTCTTTCGCTCCCTTTTTCTTTGTTCCTTCCCATCTTTTTCTCTCCCTTCCATGTAGTCTCTATTTTTATTCCTTCTCTTATTTCTTGGTAGGGTGGGGTTAATAGGATCAGTGGCAGTGCTGGGAGGCTCTCTTAATCAAGGTCATCTGCTGATCTGAGAACTGTAGTGTGAACTTTTAATGGCAACTATAATCACAGGTAGTGTTACTGTGTCTTCGCATTCACGGTGTCTCAGACTTTGTGGTGTCTCGTAGCAGTGACACCTATGCTGAAGTCAAGATATAGGGTCTCCTCCAGCCCCTCCCACTTCACATTCCTCACGTCAGCTGACTTCTAATCTCTGTCCCCCAGCCATGCTGTGAACTGAATGGGCGGCTGCGGGTTCCAGGAACAGCCCAGGATTTGGTGACCCCCTGGCAAATCATCATTTGACCCCAAGTTGAGAACCACTGCTATAGAGGAAGCTGCTGCTCTCCAAAAAAAAAAAAAAAAAAAACATTTCTGCGTCCCTGGAGTTTGCCAAATAGCACCTTGGCAAACCGCAAGGCTACTGGAAAATGTTTTGTCAACTGATTAAAAAAACGTGATTTGGGAAGATTACCAACATCAAAACATTATCTCAACAGTGAAGTATGGTGGAGAGAACATCATGATTTGCTTTGGGGACTGGACCATTTGCCATCATCAAGGGGAAAATTAAAGTGATACTAAAGTCTCTTTTTTTTTCCCTTTACAAATAACAAACATATCATACTTGCCTGCTCTGTGCAGTGTTTTTGCACAGAGCAGCCCAGATCCTATTCTCGGGTCCATCGCCAGCGCTCCTGGCCCCTCTCTCAAGCAGCTTGTTACGGTGGCATCTGAGCCGAGCCACTACTCTGTGTGTCAATTCAGACAAAGAGCCTGCGCTCTCTCTATCCCCATTAGCTCACTGACTTTGAATAACGTCAGCGGGAGCCAATAGCGCCACTTTGCCATCTCACCCAATGGGGAGCGAGAGTCCCGGTCAGCCAAGACACTTCTGCACCATCGCTGGATCAATATGGGCTCAGAAAAGTATTAGGGGGGCTGAGAGGGACTGCTGCACACAAGGTTTTTTTTCTTAATGCATAAAATGCACTAAAGCGGAGTTCCACTAAAAAGTGGAACTTGCGTTTACGGACTCCTAACATGCCAGATTTAGCATTTTGGTGTGGGTACCTGGTTTTGATAGGCGCCCAGATCCGACTCGCGCTGCCTTTTGGCGACTACTCCAAGGCCTCTCCCTTAAATTTTCTGGGACACGTCACAGGTCCCAGAAGATTCCTCAGCCATTAAGCCATGCTGAGGCTTCGGGTGCCCGCATCGCTTGACCCTGGGACAGGTGAGTGTGTGTTTATTAAAAGTCAGCAGCTACACTTTTTGTAGCGGCTGACATTTAAGAAACAGAAAAATTAGTGGAACTCCACTTTATGATAAAGAAAACCTTCTGACTTTACAAGTAATTCCCAAGTTTACCAAACTATCCTATGCAATATTAGCTTAGTAATAGTTGGGTGATACAGAAGAAGAACAATGCCCCTTAGCTTTGAAGTCAATTTATTTATTACAGGTACATATATAGTGCCGTATATTTACATATACATTGTACATTTACATCATTCCTTGCTCTCAAGAAGCTTACAATCTAAGGTCCCTAACTCATTCATACATACACATACTAGGGCCAAAACGAAAATCTTTTGTGTTTTTTTTCCCTTTGGATAATTCCAGATTATCTGACGTGATCTGCTCTCGAAATCCTCAGATTATCGAATTGAAAGTGATATTTTTCAGACAATTTTCTGATCATGTGTACTAGGCACTAGATGAGGGTTCACATCATTTTTCTTGCCACTGTAGTTCTTGAAATATGTACATAAATACAAAAACACAACAGCTACTGCACAGGCACCAGGATTTACACAACTGGGTAGGGGAAAGACTTTAGACCAAAAAGTCAGAAGCTTTTGACTCCGAATGATGGTCTTTCTGGTAGCCAATATCATTAATAAAGGGAGTATTGTAATCTCGTTGGGAGGTAGTAAATGAGCTCATGATCTTTAGGGTACCCAAAAATGTCAGATAATTATTGCATGATCTGGTTGAATATATTGTTTAAATAGTACATGTGTATGGGAACTCTGACTTGTGTAAACAGCCTAGACATACTGGACTTAACAGGAAGAATTGGTAGGTCTGATTTTTCCTTCTGATTTCTTTTGCTCACCTAAGATTGGGCGACAACAGATGTGCCTTCACTGTAACTAAATGTGTAATAATAGCCAATATCAGTATGCTAATTGTGCACTGATCCTTATAAAAGGATTACAAAACAAGGCCAATCTACTTTTAGATTACAAAGTGGCATACAAACTCATTTATTCTATGTTCATGTGTACAAGCATAACACCACACCTGGCAATTTTTTTTTTTTTTTTCACATTCTTTTTATTTTTGGTAGAAGACAACACAACACAACCAAAAGTCATGTATAATCCATAGAGCACTACATTAAACAGTCACCGCAACAGGGCATATACGACAAAGTAGAACTGAAACTAGTAGTCAACATCAAGGCTCTAATATAACATAATACCAGGAGGATGGCTCCAATATGCTACAGATGTCTAAGTCACCAGCGGGGCACACAAGAAAACATTCTAACATGGCTAAGGCAGTGCAATGAAGCCACACAACCTTGTGTGACCTACTTTCAAATGTTTTCTCTCCAGAAGAACACTGAATCCTGTGACAGACTGACCCATCGGGCACTTGGGCACTGCCTGAGGGCCCAGGGCCATTAGGAGGCCACATGAGATGCTCTGCAACATAGGCAGTGTAAGACCGGAAGTACAGTGCCTTGCGAAAGTATTCAGCCCCCTTTTGCCACATTTCAGGCTTCAAACATAAAGATTTAAAACACATTTTTTTGTGAAGAATCAACAAGTGGAACACAATCATGAAGTGGAACGAAATTTATTGGATATTTCAAACTTTTTTAACAAATAAAAAAATGAAAAATTGGGCGTGCAAAATTATTCAGCCCCCTTAAGTTAATACTTTGTAGCGCCACCTTTTGCTGCGATTACAGCTGTAAGTCACTTGGGGTATGTCTTTATCAGTTTTGCACATCGAGAGACTTTTTTGCCTATTTCTCTCTGCAAAACAGCTTGAGCTCAGTGAGGTTGGATGGAGAGCGTTTGTGAACAGCAGTTTTCAGTTCTTTCCACAGATTCTCGATTGGATTCAGATCTGGACTTTGACTTGGCCATTCTAACACCTGGATATGTTTATTTGTGAACCATTCCATTGTAGATTTTGCTTTATGTTTTGGATCATTGTCTTGTTGGAAGACAAATCTCCGTCCCGGTTTCAGGTCTTTTGCAGACTCCATCAGGTTTTCTTCCAGAATGGTCCTGTATTTGGCTCCATCCATCTTCCCATCAATTTTAACCATCTTCCCTGTCTCTGCTGAAGAAATGCAGGCCCAAACCATGATGCTGTCACCACCATGTTTGACAGTGGGCATGGTGTGTTCAGGGTGATGAACTGTGTTG
This sequence comes from Rana kukunoris, assembly GCA_029574335.1. Classification (NCBI taxonomy): domain Eukaryota; kingdom Metazoa; phylum Chordata; class Amphibia; order Anura; family Ranidae; genus Rana; species Rana kukunoris. The sequence goes on from CM056059.1 coordinate 188,097,414, forward strand.
CTTTTACGCCAAACATAACATTTGCATTGTTGCCAAAAAGTTCGATTTTGGTTTCATCTGACCAGAGCACCTTCTTCCACATGTTTGGTGTGTCTCCCAGGTGGCTTGTAACAAACTTTAAACAACACTTTTTATGGATATCTTTAAGAAATGGCTTTCTTCTTGCCACTCTTCCATAAAGTCCAGATTTGTGCAGTATACGACTGATTGTTGTCCTATGAACAGAGACTCCTTCCATTTCAATAGTATAGCTTGCACAGTGCTCCTTGGGATGTTTAAAGCTTGGGAAATCTTTTTGTATCCAAATCAGGCTTTAAACTTCTCCACAACAGTATTTAGGACCTGCCTGGTGTGTTCCTTGTTCTTCATGATGCTCTCTGCGCTTTAAACGGACCTCTGAGACTATCACAGTGCAGGTGCATTTATACGGAGACTTGATTACACACAGGTGGATTCTATTTATCATCATTAGTCATTTAGGTCAACATTGGATCATTCAGAGATCCTCACTGAACTTCTGGAGAGAGTTTGCTGCACTGAAAGTAAAGGGGCTAAATAATTTTGCACGCCCAATTTTTCAGTTTTTTATTTGTTAAAAAAGTTTGAAATATCCAATAAATTTCGTTCCACTTCATGATTGTGTCCCACTTGTTGTTGATTCTTCACAAAAAATTACAGTTTTATATCTTTATGTTTGAAGCCTGAAATGTGGCAAAAGGTCGCAAAGTTCAAGGGGGCCGAATACTTTCGCAAGGCACTGTAGCTGTTATAATATCACTCACAGCACGCTGCAGCCCGCTGGCCCCTTCTTCCCTCCCGTCCACCCCAGGTGCTTGTATATGTGATCACCTGGGACAGACGAGAAGAGAGGAGGGGCCAGCGGGGAGCAGTGCTGTAAGAGGTATTATTACAGGCATCGGGTGAGGGAGAGGCAGGCAGTAGAGGTGCAAATGTAGGGGGGCCCGGGCTCCGCTGACAGCCTGCACACAGCACACCACATTGAGCTACTGATGACCCCCCTCCTCAGCTCTGGTATTCTCAGACAGAAGGGGGAGGGGGCTCATTGTACTGCTAGAGCTTGCGGAGGGTTTATTAATCAATGGGACAGGTAACGGATGCACAGCACACATGGTTGGTTCTCGGTCTTAGAACTCAACGCTTCACAAAATTTCACAAATATCCCTTTGCACCTGCACTGCAATTAATAGCTTGTTTTGTCTAGGACACGGCAGAATGTTAAACTTAATCTGATTCTCCACTCCCCTGGTTGTCCCTTGGTGTAATCACATCCAAGGCAAGGCTGTGAACATTGCTTTGGTCTTGATGACGTCAGGATGCCAAGACTGCTGAATCATAGGGCAGAACAAGCTGCAGGAACAGATCTAGCAATGGGGAGGAATGGAGCATCAGGTAAGCAAATCTTTTTTTTGTTGGTTCCCCTAGATCAGTAAAATAAAACATCTGGGGTGCCAAAGTTTTCTAACTACATTTCCCATAATGCTCATGCACTCTGCAGTGTAGTTGAGCATCATGGGAAATGTAGTTCCAAAACATCTGCGGTGCCAAGGTTCTCCATCACTGCCCTAGATCAAAACCAGCAATTAACCAGTGTTGCCAACCGTCCGTATTTTTACGGACAGTTTGTAAAAATGGGCACTTTTTTCTCCCATTCGTAAATGTCCGTGGTTGCAGGAATGTGCCAGTAAAAATAGTGGAGATCAGTTCGGCTTGGAACTGCGCATGGAGATTGGAGGCAGGGGGTGATGGTGGCTGCAGTGGCATCGCAGAGGGGGATGAGGCAGGGGGGATTAGAGGCAGGGGGTGTTGGTGGCACCGCAGAGGGGGAGGGAGGGGTGATTGGAGGCAGGGGGCCTGCGGGAGATTGGAGGCAGGGGGAGATTGGAGGCAGGGGGAGATTGTGGTGCCACAAAGGGGGGTGAAGTCAGGGGGATGGAGGCAGGGGGTGATGTGACTAAAAAAATTTGCCTTTATTATATTGAAAATAACAAAAATATGTTTTTTTTTGCCTTAATATCTACCTTAAATCACATTGCTATTTGCCTAGCGTACTTGTTTGTAGCCTAAATACTGAAATTTGCACCTAAAAATTTAATTTAGTAACTGTTGTGAAATGCCAGTAAATTTCGGGTGTCGTGCCAGTAAATTTTAATTTTGTAGGTTGGCAACATTGCAATTAACCCTTGCAAATACAGGCACAGCCTCACTGCCCAGAGCTGAACTTTAAAGTTTAACTCCTCTAGTTCCGGGGTCCAGCTCTCTATTATCATGCCTGTTGTTGCGCAGTAAATTCCTATCACAAGTTTTAACCTTTTATCACTCGATTCAAAAGTTTGTTTTTAAAGTCAAAACTGCTTTTTTATTTCTTGATTGTTGGCAAACTATGTCTAAAACAGCCATTGTTTGCTGATATTCTGTGATTGTTTGGGCACATCAAATCCAGCAAAGGTCTGGCCTTCCACCCTTGTATTCTTGTTGAGCAGCAACTACAAAATTCGATACGTTTTTAATTAGCGAATACCAACATTGCTTAAAATATCAAATAAATATAGCCCGGAAACACAACTTGCTCTTGCTTGTGGGGCTTCAACAGCAAGACATTTGATAAATATCATACTTGCCCAAGATGGCAGCTGCAAGATAGAATACATTATTTTGAGATAGCGCGTTTATTTTATTCTGACAAGCAAAATTACAGCAGACAAAACTTGAGTCCTACAGCACACAATAATTAATGAAATTGCAATGGCTATCTTTTCTTAAAACTGTCACTTCTGCTAGTACATTGTGTTACATAGACAATGAAGGGATTGGTTATTTAGCAAAAAAAAATCTAGAATAAAAAGAGCCAGGAAAACAATAAACTTATAGTATTTTAAACGCGATCTTAAAGCAGACCTATCACTTCAAAATTGCACCCCATATCTGAAGCCTTCCACCTTTTCGGTGTGCAAAATACATCTGAAACTTGCAAGTAGGGTAAAATAACAAAACATGTTGTTAATCATTGAGTGTTCACATGACTTAAGCCATGGCATGGGTCATATGTGATCTGCCAAGGATTATGCGTTGTGGTCGCCCTTTTGTTATTTCAAGGTGCTTTTATTTGTGAATTTCTTCATTTGGATAAAGGCCGGGTTTAAATTGTTATAGGCTGTGCCTATATATATATATATATATATATATATGTGTGTGCGTGTGTTATATAGCACCAACAATTTATGCATACTGTACATTAACTTCAATTTGTACATACTGTACATTACCTTCAATCCCTGCCCTAAAAGATTTGAACCAAAGACAACAGGTCTACACGGCAGAAGCACAAACCACTAAGCCACTGGGCTTGCATTCTTTGCAAATTTATAGCATGCCCTTTTTTTCTGTTATAGTGGACAGACTGATTTTGATAGACTTGGTAATAAAAAAGATCCTAAAGCTGGAGGGTGCAAAGTCTGGTGCCGATCTGCATGGAAACCAATGAGCTTTCAGTTTTTTTTTTGTCAAAGCTTAAAGGGTCACTAAAGGATTTTTTTTAGCTAAATCGCTTCCTTTACCTTACTGCAATCCTGGTTTCATGTCCTCATTGTTCGTTTTTGCTTTGAAGTTGCTGTAATCCTTCTCTGATCTCCACACTTCCTGCTTGTCTGTTTCCTTATGAAAAAAAACTCATGGGAGCTTCTGTCTGTGGTCCCTGATCAAGAAGGTGTGATTACTGTGTGTCTAAAACCCCTCAGAACCAATCAGTTTCATTTTAAAAACAAACACTGCCCTGTATTGGCTCTGTGTCTCTGTCCTTCACAGAAGCATGACACTAGATGAAAAAATGAAACTGAAACTGCAGGCAGATTATATGATTGATTTTTTATCTGTTTTTAATCATTTTTAAAAGGAATCAGTTAACTATTATGTCTCTATACCCTGTAAACAGTAATTTCAGCCAAGGTTAAACGAGGTTAGAAGCTGCAATAGATTTAGCATTTTCCAATTTTAGTAAATCAACCCCACTTTATCTTGCCAATGTGGGGTAAGGTGACAACATGTTCCTTGTTAGCAAAGGAGCATTGCAGAAAAAACTATTTAAGCTCCCTGTGCTACTTTTACCTTACAGTCCAAGCTTTTGTTGTATGGTGGAGTCCAAGTAATTCAATTACTTAAAATGTTAAATTTTTTAACAATAAATTAGGGAACTCTCTCTAAAGCCCTTTACACGCGATCGGTTTGTTCAACGAAAACAGACCGATGGACTGTTTTCATCGGACAAACCGCTCGTGTGTGGCCCCATCGGTTTGTTTTCCATCGGTGAAAAAAACCCAACATGTTTTAAACTTTTCCTATGGATAAAAAAACGATAGAAAAAAATGATTTTCTGTTGGAAGTCCATCGCTCAGAATCAAGTCGACGCATGCTCGGAAGCACTGAACTTCATTTTTCTCAGCAAGGCGTAGTGTTTTACATCACCGCGTTTTGGCGCGGTTGGATTTTTGACTGATGGTGTGTAGGCAAGACTGATGAAAGTCAGCTTCATCGAATATCCAACGAAAAAATCTATCGAATTAGATTCCATCAGATGTCTGATCATGTGTACGAGGCTTAACAGTGTTAAAGACAGAAAAAAAACTCACAAAAAGGTTCTAAACCCCTCCCATATTATGTAAAAAAAAGTTTGTCAAGATTCGGGTGTTATTTGTGGTCATTTTATCCTTTATCGGCTCACTCTGAATTCATTCCTTAGATGAAAACATCAGTGTAGAGTGGCTGAGACAATCATTACATTATAACAAAAATGTCTTAAAATATAGCTGTCATGAGCAAAACAAATAGTGAGGCATCGAAGACCTCTTTCTAAAAATGCTAATTGCCAGGCTGCAAATTTGGCCTTCTCGCTTAAATACTCCAAGACATTGATCCGAAACAACTATGCAGATCAAGAAACTCATACAGAAGTTACCAGACTTTATTTGCATACATGTCCAAGTCAGTAACTCACAGTACTGAACCAAGGGGGTCAGAATGAAAAAGTGTCCAAAACCTTTAAATTTTTCTGGATAGAGTGGGGAAGGATTAGAACACCTGATGGGTTTTTACTGCTATTTAGGGCATTATTAGAGAGCTGCACCTCCACTTACTGCTTACTGCTCTGGTATTTAACCACTTTAGCCCCGGACCATATTGCTGTCCAAAGACCAGAGCACTTTTTGTGATTCGGCACTGCGTCGCTTTAACTGACAATTGCGTGGTCGTGCGACGTGGCTCCCAAACAAAATTGGCGTCCTTTTTCCCCCACAAATAGAGCTTTCTTTTGGTGGTATTTGATAATCTCTGTGGTTTTTATTTTTTGCGCTATAAACAAAAATAGAGCGACTATTTTGAAAAAAATTCAATATTTTTTACATTTTGCTATAATAAATATCCCCAAAAAAGATATAAAAAAACATTTTTTTCCTCAGTTTAGGCCGATACGTATTCTTCTACATATTTTTCGTAAAAAAAAAAAAATCGCAATTAGCGTTTATTGATTGGTTAGCGCAAAATTTATAGCGTTTACAAAACAGGGGGTCGTTTAATGGCATTTTTATTAATATTTTTTTTTTTACTAGTAATGGCGGCGATCAGCGTTTTTTTCGGTACTGCGATATTATGGCGGACACATGGGACACTTTTGACACATTTTTGGGACCATTGGCATTTTTATAGCGATCAATGCTATAAAAATGCATTGTATTACTATAAAAATGCCATTGGCAGTGAAGGGGTTAACACTAGGGGGCAGGGAAGGGGTTAAGTGTGTTCCTGGGTGTGTTCTAACTGTATAGGGGGGTAGACTCACTAGGGAAAATCAGCGTTTCCCCCGCTGACAGGAACGAAAGCTTTGTGTTTACACACAAAGCTCCCGTTCCCCGCTGGGCATGCGCGCGGGACTAGGGGGCGTGCAGGGGGGGCCGAAAAAGAGAGGTCGTAGAGCTACGTGCCCTCGCGAAACAGTGCCACCGTCCCGCAGTAATATGACGGCGGGCGGTCGGCAAGTAGTTAAGATCTTGCCAAACAGGGAATGAGAGAAAATAGCCATCTGTCAAAACCCGTCAATTGCCGCCGGATGGCCCCATCCACAAGGTGGTGGCATGGCAAAACATTTAGGGAATGTTGCATTGAGCAGGAAATGCTACCTGCCAATGTGTCCTATAGAAGAGAAGTGGGCCACGCCACAACAGTGATGCTGTGAAGAGGGATTTCAGTGTGGACTACCTCTTCAACCAGACATGCGGGAAGTAGCATATGTCCTCTAGATTGCTTCCAGATCCAGCCGCTGATGATGAAATGATCCACAGCAGATATTGAGTCAGAGGCTAATCTCATGTAAAATAAGTTGCTCTACAATAACATATGTCCAACTTAATTCAAAGCATTACAAAATTTGGAACAAGACCTATACCAAGTTTGGAACTGATGGTAACCATGGCACAACATTTTTTTTCCTATTTTTTTTTTAGCATGCCTTATGAAAAGTTACCTTTATTCCAAAAAACAGGCTAAGTTAAGCCCTGCCTTCCACAGCTGCAGGCAGCCACATCTAAAATCCCACAAATAATGACACTCTTGCTCCCTTCTTGTGTTTTCTTGTGTGTTTATTCAACTTGCAATTACGCTGCAAAATAAACAGTGGTTTGTAACGCAAGTCTGAAGTAACTATTGATATAATAGACCAACGTGACAAAGTGAAGGGTTTCAAGTCATTTAATAATAACAGAGGAAATGAAAAAAAAAACACACACACACACACTTATATAACAATGATGTAGTGGCAGGCAGGCACTAAATCACTTTTTAAACACCAATGCAATTTACATGGCACTTTCCGACGCATCCCCGCAACATCAGTCTGCACAAATGCCATAAGCTAAATGAGGCATAATTTGTGAAACGGATACCTTCCATCACAACCTCAAGCAGGAAAGGTCATTAGATATAGGATATCTAAGAGAACAGCTTATCCCTGCTTCATTACTGATAATTAAGGCAAGTCATATTTCTTTGACAGTAATGTGTCTTATACGAGATATGGGCTACTTTGCATAAAACAGACATCAGTAACACCACAGATAAAAAAATTAAGTAGCTATGTAACATGCTTTCATTATTTTTTTTCAATTTCCTTAAAGAATTAGCCTGTTTAAAAAGCATAATGACTTTATTATGAATTCCACTTAAATGCACTGATTAAAGCCACTACCAAAAGTGACAGCATGTGTGTTTATAAATAACTAGTGTATCCTTGCTAGCCTCCCGCTAAACCTTTAGTCAGTTGTTAAGTGAGCTGTAAAATATTAGTCATAATAATAAACTAGTGATACTATTTTTAAAAGATATGGAATTATAACTAGCTTCCATTGGTAGTGTGTAGTGTAATTATTTCAATTCTGTGTTTAATGAGGAAATAGTAGCATGTTCGAATGATCCTATTTAGCGTTAAAGCTCAATGCCACTTTTCAGGAAAGTTATATTTTAGGGCAGGACACATAAATCAATAGTTTTCTATGTTTCTCTTGTTGCCTGAATAAAGGCCATCATGGAACAGGAGCCCCTAAAATCCAACTTAGAGAAACTGCAAGGGTTAGTCGCTCATTTAGGTCCAGGGGATTTGTTAACTAAAGCCTCGTACACACAAACGGATTTTCTGAAGATAAGCGCTGGCCACGAACTTGTCTTGCACACAATTGTCTCACAGAGATCAATAACAGCAATCAATGAGGTAGTGAGGCAGGTGGATTAGCACAGGAGCTCCCACGGCGCACGTCTCCTAGGAGTAGGAGCGTGTGTGCTATAGCTCCAGGCAGGCTTAGGAGGCAGACAGGCAGAGTCCCTCCCGGCCGACCAGCCCAGTCCACTCTCCAATTTCCAGTCCAGCCCTGGAAAGTTCTGCACCCCTGATCTCTCCTCTCCTCCAGCTCAGCTCCCTGGCTCTCACAGGTAAGAGCCCTCCACCAAAGCTGCTGACGGCTGTTCTTTTCAGGACAAAGCCGCAGCTATACAGATCTTCTTTGCTCCATTCCTTGGCCCCCTGCACTCCCTCACCTCCATCATCCTCAAGGGCCCCCTCCCGCCACCTCCCGCCACCACCTCGTGGAAATTTCAGCCGTTCCGGCGCTCATTCGGGTGCACCGCGCCAGGCCGTCCTGAATCGCGGGGCCGCGGTCTAGGAAAGACCGCGGCTTCACTTGCGGCCTAACGGCACGCCGCTCCCCACGTTTCAGTGTCCTCACCCTGCTCCCAGGAAACCTCCCCCTTATCCCTGAAGGACAGTTACCCGGCCCTGTTGCTCACCCTTCACCCATTCAGCCCCAGATTACTCAGAGAAACCCCCTGTCAGCCCTCATCCCTGAGCAGGCAGCCACCAGACCAGCAACAAGCTCTCCCTCTCAGCCCTAGCCCCCCCCGTCGTCCCAACACACAGAAGCTTGATCCAGGGGTTAACCGATCGCCTCTTACAGGGGTCAGGAAGGATTTTTTTCCCCACCGGAGCATATTGGCCGAGCTCTGACGGGGTTTTTTTGCCTTCCTCTGGACCAAGCCAGGAGAGAGGCCAATTCCTCTCCCCACTGCCCCAAACCCCCCCCCCCCCCCGGTGTATTGACGATCATGGCATGTCGGCAATATTCTGCCGATACCATTTGGAGTTTGAGGCAATGCGCCGCAATACTGCCAGCCATCACCAAAAAGGCCCTAAGAACTGAGCGACTATTGAGAATCGATCATAGATCGACGGTCAAACATTTCAGCCATTCACCCCAGCTCAAGCACATATCATGTGCTCTGATCAACACAAGATCGGCAGTAAAACACCGACTTGAAATCCGCGACTTCATTCAACAAAAAGATCTAGACTGTCTTTTTATTACAGAGAGCTGGCTCACAGCCGACTGTAACACCATTCTGGGAGAATTGGTGCCAGAAAATTACCGTATTATAACGGAAAACAGAATAGGGCAAAGAGGAGGCAGCCTGGCGGTGATCCACAAGACTCATCTTACGATCACCAAACCAGTCCGCCAAAACCCTCTTCCATTCATGGAAACCCTTACTCTGCAACTGCAAGCAAATACAAAGGAGACCATCCACGTTCTGCTCTGCTATAGGCCGCCAGGCCCAAAATCGCAGCTGCTATCATCATGGACAGATTTCTTCTCCACTTATACCCTCATCAGCAAACATCTTTTGCTGCTCGGGGATTTCAATCTCTGGGCCAACTCCTCACTAGACCCCATTGCCGACACCTGTATTGACCACCAGGAAGGATTAGGATTGCAGCAATTAGTATGTGGGCCCACACATGCTTCAGGTCACACACTTGATCTTATTTTCAGACAATCTCTGGAAATAAAGATTTGGGAAAATGAAAAGTTGCCATGGACAGACCACCATGCAATTATATTCAGGATTTCCACCATCCCCCCTGCAACAAAAACATCAAATCCAGTGACAACACACTGGACTAGATGCCAGAAGAAGCTCCACTCGGAACTCTTCAAAACGACTTTATGGAAAAAAATAGAAACAACTCAGCCGCATCAAACGGCCGTTGAAACACTGGAAGCCATTAACTCGGCTATGCTACAGTCAGCTGACTTGGTAGCGCCGAAACGAAGTACCCGCATCCGGAAAAACAACCGCAGCTGGTTTAACAACCAGCTGTCGTTACTGAAGCAAGAACGCAGAAGGGCAGAATCTGCCTGGAAAAGATGTTCCTCAGAGCTAAACCTATCCATCTACAAGGCAGCGACAAGAAAATACCACAAAGGAATTTTCCAAGCCAAGAAAAATTATTTTTCGGAGGCTATCAACGGTGCCATTAACCGCCCCCGCGAACTCTTCAAGATGGTCACCCAGACCATGGAACCAGAATGCATCAAAGCCCCCAGTTCGGATACACAAGAATTTTGCAATGAACTATCGGATTACTTCATTAATAAAATCGAGGCAATCCGTGAAAGCATTCAGCAAAACAATTCCCCCCTTAGCCCCCCCTGCAGCCTCTCACACAGCACCCATAGTAATTCTCCGTTATCAGGTAAGTTTACCCTGGAACCCATCTCCATCGAGACCACTAAGAATGTCATTTGTACTCTGCGAAATAGCACAGCGCCGAATGACATTATCCCCACAAAACTGCTGAAGGAATGCGCCGACATCCTGGCTCCTCCCATCACGCAGTTTATCAACCAGTCTTTTCTGGAGGGCAAAGTGCCCACACAGTTGAAAGAGGGTATAATCCAACCCATCCTGAAGAAACCCTCCCTGGACCCCAAGGACCCACTCCACCGCCGTCCCATAACAACCCTCAACGTACTTTCTAAGATAATGGAGAAAGTAGTGGTACAACAGCTGCAACAGCATCTAGATACCTACAAGCTACTTGACCCATTGCAATCAGGCTTCCGTCCCGGACACGGGACGGAAACAGCACTGCTGAAAGTATGGGACGATGTTCTCAAGGCCGCAGACGAAGGAGAATCTTGTCTTCTAGTTCTGTTGGACCTAAGTGCAGCTTTTGACACTGTAGACCACAAACTGTTACTGACTCGGCTTGCTGAAGTAGCCAGAGTCGCAGAAGGCGATTTATCTTGGTTCTCCTCTTTTTTGGAAAACCGATCGCAAACAGTAAAGTTAGGACCATTTACGTCAGAAAAACGCACAGTAACATGCGGAGTCCCTCAAGGATCGCCTCTGTCACCAGTGCTGTTTAACATCTATCTTCGTCCTCTTTTTGAGATTATCAGCAGCAAAAAACTGCTCTATCACTCATACGCAGACGACACACAATTGTATTTCCGCATCTGCAATAGACAGGATCACCACCTCAATCTAGAGACTTGCCTCTCCTTGATAGAGGATTGGATGACAAAGAGTTATCTTAAACTCAATGGAGCGAAAACAGAACTTCTTCTGTTTCACGCCAAGCGTAGGAATCAACCTTCAACAGCGTGGACCCCCCCGCCTATTTTGGGCAAGCTCATCACTCCTAGCGCCAAAGTCAAAAGCCTAGGGGTCATTTTTGACTCCTTTATGACAATGGACGCACAAATAGGGTCAGTAGTCAGCGGATCTCACCATCTACTGCGCCTACTATGCAGACTCCGTTCATCCCTAAAGAAGATTTAGCGGTCGTAGTGGGAGCTATTGTAAACTCCAGACTGGATTATGCAAATGCCCTTTACCTCGGCCTCCCCAAGTACCAAATCACTCGTCTGCAAGTCGTTCAAAATACGGCCGCTAGACTTGTGACTGGGAAAAAACCCTGGGAATCCATCTCACCTTCACTGAGAGCCCTTCATTGGCTGCCAGTTAAAGACAGAATTGCTTTTAAAGCTCTCTGTCTTACGCATAGATGTGTCCATGGGAATGCCCCCCTTTATTTATGCGAAATAATAAAAACGCATAATCCCAATCGCGTTTTGCGATCCACGAATCAGAACCTGCTCCAGGTTCCGAAAGCCAACTTCAAGTCCAAAGGAGAAAGAAGATTCGCGATCCAAGGTCCCAGACTATGGAACGCTTTACCAACCAGCATTCGGTTGGAGGAGAACCACCTAGCATTTAGGAAAAAGGTCAAGACTTTTCTCTTTTGATATCAAAGGAGACAGGAACAACAAGCGCCCAGAGGCGATTCAGTTCGCATGTGCCGCGCTATACAAGTTTTCATTCATTCATTCATTCAATAAACACGAACGTAGTGACGTACTACGTGGTTTTTCAGCTCCTTAGCGCCACCCTTTGGGCAGCTCCTCCTTCAGCTAATGTTGTGTTAGATGAGCTTTGCTTCCGAGCATGCATGTTTTTACTTTGGACTTTTGTCTGAAGCCTGCCATCCAATCCGACAACAATTGTCCAATGGAGCATACAAACGGTTGGATTTTAGGCCAACAGTCTGTCAACACACAATTCCCGTCTGAAAATCTGATCGTGTGTACAAGGCTTTAGATTTACTTTCCAGCCCCTCTGTGCTGCTACACCATTCCCTGCAGCGTCTTCTCCCCTATGCTCTAGCACAGGGGTCCTCAAACGATGGCCATCCATTTGTTCAGGAACTAAAATTCCCATCATGCCTAGTCATGTCTGTGAATGTCAGAGCTTTACAATGCCTCATGGGACTTGTAGTTCCACAACAGCTGGAGGGCCGTAGTTTGAAGATCCCTGCTTTAGCATTATACTAAAGTCTCTTTTTTTGTTAAAACCTGGTCTGTGTAATGGTTTTGCACACAGCAGCCCTGATCCTCCTTATCTTGGGTCTCTCCCGCTTGTTGATTGCCCCCATAGCATGCAGCTTGTTATGGGGACACCTGAGCCAAACCACAGCTCCCTGTGTCCATTCAGACACAGAGCCAAAGAGAAGGGGAGCGCCAGGAATCCAAGACACTCCTGCAACATCGTTGGATCTAGATGGGCTCAGGTAAGTGTTAAAAAGAAGATTAAAAAAACCTTCTGCCTTTACAACCACTTTAAGGTCCGGACGTCTTAGGCCTCGTACACACGATCGGACATATCCGATGAAAACGGTCCGCGGACCATTTCCATCGGATATGTCCGATCAGGAGTTTGATCCGATGGCGTGTACACACCATCGGATCAAATTCCCCGCCGCCGGACGGCGCGGTGACGCGGGGGTGACGTTGACGCCGCCACATCACCGCCACGTCACCGCACCAGGAAGTTAAACACTTCCGCGCATGCGCCGAATCCATTCGGCGGCGGCGGTGGGGGATGACATGTCTGCTGGTAAGTGTACTAACCAGCAGACATGTCGGGCGGACAGATTCCACCGGATAGATTTCAAAGCATGCTTTGAAATCTGTCGGGTGGAGAAATCTGTCCGCTAGCCCATACACACGAGTGGAGATGTCTGCTGAAACGGTCTATCGGACTGTTTTCAGCGGACATATCCCCTCGTGTGTACGAGGCCTTAAACATCAATGTAGGGTTCATAGCTATGCATTGGACATGACGATTCCAAATCCATCACCAGAACATGGGGGGAGGGGGGGCGCCACCTGCCACAAGAGGAGACGATCAGGTAATTTAACCACTTCAGCCCTGGAAGGATTTACCACCTTAACGGCCAGGCCATTTCTTGCAATAAGGCACTGCGTCGCTTTAACTGACGATTGCACGGCAGTGTGACGTTTAATCCAAACAAAATTGATGTCATTTTTTTCCCACAAATAGAGCTTTCTTTTTGATCACCTTGGTGTTTTTTATTTTTTGCGGTAGTAACAAAAAAAGACAGTCAATTTTGATAAAAAAAAATTATATTTTTTTTACCATAAGAAATATCCCCCCCAAAAAATGTCTTCATCAGTTTAGGCCAATATGTATTCTTCTACATATTTTTGGTTTAAAAATTTAAATAAGCATATATTGATTGGTTTGCACAAAAGTTTTAGTGTCTACAAACTAGGGGATAGGATTTATGGCATTTTTTTTACTTTACTAGTAATGGTGATGATCAGCGATTTTTAGTGGGACTGAAACATTGCGGTGGACAGATTGGACACTTTTTTGGGACCAGTGACATTTAAACAGAGATCAGTGCTATAAAAATGAACTGAAAAATGAACCGCGAGGGTTTACAACCCCCTTTAAAGTCCTTCTCCTCCTGTCTCAAAAAAGCGAGCAGTAAAGCCTTGCAGTGCAGGTGCAGCCCACTGCAAAGGATAATTTTTACATTTCTTGGACCTAGGCTTTAAAAAAAAAATAGTTTTTTAACACAGCACTCTCAATCCCTTTCCAAGTGTCAGCAGCATACCTCTACCTACCATCAATGAATAACCAAGAGAACAAACACAAATCATCTGCACTAGAGATACTATTCTAAAAGTCCAGTCCAATTCTCTGACAGTTACAATTTCAAAAAGATTATTATGTCAGACAGTTTTTTATAAATACTGTATGTATAAGCTTGCAGCTTCCAATAGTCAGCACAGGGGACATGACAGCTTAAAAAAAGGAGAGATGGGAGATATGCGCTTTCTGTTGCTTTTTTGCCTTTATTAAATAATCAACAAATCAATATTGCAGGCAGCGCTTAGGCTGCATTCACACCTTGGCGACAAAACGCCCGACGCCCGAGCCGCTGGAGGGGCGAATTTCCATTGCTGTCTATGAGATGGTTCACATCTCATGCTGAACGCCGAAACGCTGTACGCCTGCCGCCTGAAAAAAAGTCCCAGACCCTTTTTTTCAGGGGGCATTGGCGTTCAGCCATAGACAGCAATGGAGAGAATTTGTTAAAAAAAAAAAAAAATTTATCGAATCGCGGCAAAGTAAGCCGCGTAAGCGCCGTTACTTGTCGCCTAGGTGTGAATGCAGCCTAAATAGAATTGAATCCAATATAAATAAGATATGTTGCGACCACCTCCTCATTGGTCGACCTTTACACAGGTATTGTCCCTTTAACTGTAATGACGTCTTGAGGACATTTTGGATTAATGGCCACCACTCTGTGAAGTTGGAGACATTTTTTGACAACTCCTTTATGAAAAATTCATTCAGCTGCAAAATATTTGTGGGGTTGCTTACATGAACTGCCAACTGAATCCTTGATCTCTTAATTTTGGCAGTGTTAATTTTGTTGACTAAAATATTTTAGTAAATAAAATTAACACTATTTTAGTCAACTAAAATACAACTAAAATACAACTAAAACTAAAAATTCAGATGACTAAATAATGACTAAAACTAAAATGCCATTTTAGTCAAAAGATTACGACTAAAACAAAATCGAAATTTAAAGTGGTTGTAAACCCTTACAGACCACTTTTACACACAGGTAAGCCTAGATTAAGGACATTAATACCATACATAATAACATGTTATTAGATTTTTACTCCAGGTGTATATGAATTTGGAAATTCTAGAGAAATGCATGACAATTTAACTAAACCCATAATATTTTAGTTGACTACAATGTACTGGCTATTTTAGTAGACTAAGATGTAGCAGATTTTATTCGGCTAGAATAGGACAAACAATTCAGATGATTAAAATACAACTTAAACTAAAATGGCATTTTAGTCTATATAGACTATGACTAAAACTAAATCGAAATCTGAAGTCTAAATTAACACTATTCCTTTGTGAATTTGTTGGTATACTTTAAATCATTTCCAGTTCCGCTTCACCTTTTGAAGGCCTCACATTCTCATCAAGCACACTTTTTCCTCGAAGCAGCAAAGTAACCCCAGTCCATATTTCCACCACTATGCTTTATTGTTTGAAGGAGGTTCGCCTGCTGAAATGTTGTCTTTGGTTTGCACCAAACATGTCTACTGTTACTGTGGCCAAGCAACTTATCTTTGGTTTGTCAGTCTGTGCCACAATGTCTTAGAAGGCTTGGCCTTTGTTGATCTATGTTAAAAAGCAAACCATTGTCTTTCTCTAATGTTCTTGGGGCCGTAAAGGCCATTTCCTGGCACAATGCCCATGTAATTTAAACTGGTGCAATATCTTTCTAAATTTTGGATGCATGCACATTGACACCAACTGGTGTACCCGAGTATCCTGTTGTTTAATTTTAAGGGTTCTTAAGAGACTTTTTAGCATCATGGACTGAATCTGCAGGGCTGGGCAATCCTTTACGATATAGCAGTAATCTGAAATCTACACCACTCAGATTATTGATTTAAAATAATTTGGAAATCTTTTATAAATCCCTTGCTAGAGTAACAGGTATATACATAACCTACTTTCTGAAGGGCTTAGAGAGCTACTAAAGCAAACACAAGACTCTAGAAATCTGGGTTTAAAATAAGATAGGATTTCACCTGCACATTCATGAAGAGGTCCTTATCATTTGCACCTAATCTAAACATCATTTCTAATTTCATAGATTTCTTGGCAATTTAGATAATGAAAATAAATGAACCATTTCAAGTTTGTGTCATCATGTTCAAGTGTTTCAACGTTATCTGTAGGGATTGTTGACACGAAGAACTAATGGTTGCCTGTTCAAAAATATTGAAAAAGTAAAGTTTCATAAAGGTGTGCTTACTTTTTCATATGACTGTATAAACCACAGCAGATGTGGAGACCTAGGAAACTGTCAGTGGACAGTGTCACTTTGCCCATTCAGGGCAAAGTGTCAGCAAATAGCCTATCCCAGGTAAACCTACTCTACCATGCTACCACACCACTTGACCCCCTCACTAAGCATTTCTTTGGGGATGTAATTTACTGCCTATACCCTAATGTGACAGTGCTCATGCCTGATCAGCCAGTCACTAGGCCTGAAAGATATCAGTGCTTACCCAATACCTGAACCAGCTGACACAGGGCTTTGGCAGGAACGAATGCTGCAGTTGCGAGGAAGCCTGGCTATGTAAATATAAAAGCTAAGAGTGTGGACTATCTGCAGACACTGTCATTTTGTCCTGATTAGGCAGCGTGACAGTGTGTCTCAAAAACTGAAATATGGACTGACCTTTTAAAATTTATTTTTAACTGTAAAATATAAAAGAAAATTTGAGCAAGCGATCTTAAATTTGAACATTTCAGTAATTAGAAAATGCCATATCTATAGTGTTAGCACTTGTTTGAACTGCAGCTTGTGACCCTAATCACTTCTGTGCCCACCAGAAAAACCCATTCTATATAATAAATCCTCTTCAGTAAAAGTTGCTCTTTTTATGGCATTAGCACAAACACCGTGATTAAATTAAAGAATTAATTATGAGATCTGTAAGATCTAACTTTATAATAAAACCTTGTTGGAACTATATGCATTGTTGAATTGTCAGTCATATATACAGCAGAATTACCAGAGTGACATTAAAGTCATAATACCATCTTTGTGGCATTGTATAGATAGTTTTAAAATGTGTCTGATTGACAGCTATACAATGGAGTGGTGAAAGGGAGCCATTTAGTGCCACATATTAGGAGAAGCAATAATTAATTGTCTAAGTGGATGGCACATTGAGTTGGGGGATTGTAAACTTTATGAATGCTTGGGGGCTTTTGTGTGTAGAACAATCACTTTTTCAGGATTTCATGTAGAATCTGGACATTCCAATGCAACATAAGTAGTGTCTAAGACAGGTGTTTTAGGGCTTAATATAAAATACAATTAATTAACTGTATTAATAATATATGCCAACATATGTTATACAGTTTACTGTATACAGTGGGGGAAATTTATTATTCAATACCCTGCAGATTTTGTAAGTTTGGCCACTTAGAAATAAATAAAGGGTCTATTATTTTTATCATAGGTGTATTTTAAATGAGTAAAATAAGTATTTGATCCCCAAGCAAAACATGACTTGGTACTTGGTGAAGAAACCCTTGTTGGCAAGCACAGAGGTAAGACATTTCTTGTAGTTAGTGACCAGGTTTGCACACATCTCAATAGGGATTTTGGTCCACTCTTCTTTACAGATCTTCTCTAAATCCTTAAGGTTTCTTGGCTGTTGCTTGACATCTTAAAGTTTCAGCTCCCTGAATATTTTTTTTTATAGGAATAAGGTTTGGAGACTGGCTAGGACTTTCCATGATCTTAAAGGAGTTGTAAAGGAAAAAAAATGTTATTGCCTAAAATTAATGGGCCGCCAGATTCAGAAAGCATTTACGTCAGCGTATCAAGAGATACGCTGCGTAAATACTAAGAATAGTCGGCCTATCTTTTTTTGCTATTCAGAAAAGAAGATACGCCGGCTTTCTTCTAAGATACGAGCGGCGTAATTCGCTTAGACCGTTGTATCTTAAGTTGCATATTTACGCTGGCCACTAGGTGGCGCTTTCGGCGTTTTTCGCGTAAATTATGCAAATGAGCTATTTACGCAGATTCTCGAGCGTACTTGCAACGGCGCGTCGTATTTTACGTCGTTTGCGTAAGCGTGAGACCGGTGTAAAGTTACCCCTGCTATAACAGGCGCAGCCAATGTTAAGTAAGGACGTCGGGACCGCGTCGAATTGTACGTCGGTTACGTTGTTTGCGTAAATCGTTCGGGAATGGGGCTCGACGTTAGTTACGTTCACGTCATTTACATTGAGAAAAAGCGACGTGATCTCACGCATGCGCACTGGACACGTCCACGGACGGCGCATGCGCCGTCCAAATAAAAGTCAATTACGTGGGGTCATGATTAATTTACATGAATCACGCCCCCACTTCAGCAATTTGAATTGCGCGGCCTTACGCCGTGCACTTTATGCTACGCCGCCGCATATTATGGAGCAAATGCTTTCTGAATAAGACACTTGCCCATAATATTTGCGGAGTTGTAGTGTAAAGAGGAAACGCTACGCCGCCGGAAAGATACATTTTTGTATCTGAATCTGGCCCAATGTCTGCAAGGTAGACAGACAGTATAGTGTAATGATTCTTAAAAAAAAAAATGTAAATACCTATTAAATTCCTTCATCTATATCACCTCCGGCGTTCTAGTTTCTGTTCTCTCGTTCACTTCCTGGTTTGTGGCGCTCGTTCATGCAAGAACCACATTTCCCAGCATGCATTGAGGCACGCCTAGAAATTCACACCTCCATGAAGTCTCTAACACGTAGAGAGTGTCCTACTGACCACCGCAGAGCCTCCCTTCACGGTGGTAACAATCAGACAAGCAGGAAGTCAACAGAACAGAGAAGAAATAGAGCAACTTCTGAGCAAAAACAATGAGGAAGTGAAAAGAGGAATGTCTGCAGGTAAAAGATGCTTATTATGAAAAAAAATGTAATTCCTTTACAACCCCTGTTAGGAGCTTCTTCTTTAGCCACTCCTTTGTTGCCTAGGTGGGATGTTTTGGTTCATTGTCATGCTGAAAGATCCATCTTCAGTGTACAGACTGAAGGAAAAAGCCTCTCATCCAAGATTTTACAATACATGGCCTCATTCATTGGCCCCTCAATGCAGCAAAGTTGAACTGTACCTTTAGCAGAGAAACACCCCCTCCTCAAGAAGGCATATGTACAGTCATGCCAATGAACATCTAAATGATTCAGAGAAGGATTGGGAGAAAGTGCTGTGGTCAATTGAGGCCAAAATTGAGGTCTTTAGCATTAATTTGACTCGCCGTGTTTGTTGGCAGAAAAATTACTATGATCCTAAAAACACCATCCCTACAGTCAAGCACAGAGTTGAAAACATGATGATTTGTGACTATTTCTCTGCTAAGGGTACAGGCTGACTTTGCCACGGGGCTATGTATTGTAACATCTTGGATGAGAACTTTCTTCGCTCAGCCAGAACACTGAAGATGGGTCGAGGATGGGTCTTTCAGCATGACACTGACCCAAAACATCCCACCAAGGCAACAAAGGAGTGGCTCAAGAAGAAGCACATTAAGGTCATGGAGTGGGCTAGTCAGTCTCCAGACCTTTATCCTGAAGACAATTTATAGGAGGGAACTGAAACTAAGTTGCCGAGAGATGGCCAAGAAACCTTTAGAATTTCGAGAAGACCTGTAAAGAAGTGGGCTTAATGCTGATCTCCCATAAGAGCGCTGTGGGCTCTTTTTCTGTCAAGCTTCGATTACACTGGGCTGACGCATTGTCGCAACAGTTTTCCTCTGCTTTCTGTAATACCTTCCGATTGCATTCTGGCTACTGTACGCACCAGTCTCACCTCACCTTAGGGTGACAGAATTCATGCTGCTCAGATCCAGTCTCCTACTGAGAAACATGGTGTCCACTGCTGTGTCCCTGAGAATCTCTGCACTGCTTTGCTCCAAACTTACCAACTTCCAACTTCCCAACTTACCAACTTCCCAAGGCGGCTGGGCCCTCCAGGGAAGAATCAACTAATTTGGGTTATTTCTCAACAAATCTGGTGCCCTAATCTACGTGGTGATGTAACTGCCTTTTTAGCTGCTTGTTCTGTGTGTGCACAGAGTAAGACACCACCACACCTTCCCAGTGGGCCTCTTACAACCCATACCCATTGGCCTTGGACCCACCTGTCTATGAATTTTATTGCGGAGTTACCCAACTCCCAGGGCAACACAGATATTCTTATGGTGGTTGACCGTTTCTCGAAAATGTCAAATTGTATTCCACTAAAGAAGTAGCCCACATCCAGAGAACTGGCATCCATTTTTGCTCAGGAGATCTTTCGGTTACTTGGGCTACCAAAGGTTATGATCTGACAGGTTTTGGCAAGCCTTTTGTGCACAGTTAGGAATTCAGCTTTCCTTCTCCTCTGCGTATCACTTGCAGTCCAATTGGGCCGCAGAAAGAGCCAATCAATCCTTGAAACAGTTTCTACCCTGCTATATTTCTGACCACCATAACAACTAGTCAGATCTCCTACCTTGGCTGGAGTTTGCTCACAATAGTGCCGTCAATACCGCTTCACAATTGTCTAAGTTTATGGCGAATTATGGTTTGCAACCATCCATGTTGCCTGACTCGTTTGTTCCTCAAAAATTCTTGTGTTAGAGGAGCATCTCTGCGATCTTCGTTCCACTTGGGTGCAGGTCCAAGAGTCCTTACAACGTGCCAGTGAGAGATAGACTCCATGCTGAACGCTGCCGCCTACCTGTGTCTTCCAACCAGGTTTGGGAGAGGGTCTGGCTGTCATCTCGTAACCTCCAACTCTGTGTTCCCTCACTGAAACTGGCCTTTCTGTATTCTCCGTAGGTTCAACCCAGTGGCTTACACATTAGACCTTCCTACTAACATGCCTATTTCAAATGTTTTTCATGTCTACTTATTAAAACCTTTGGTGTGCAAACGCTTCCCCACCTAAGTACTACATCCTTGCCCGATGCAGGTTTGAGAACCATGAGGAGTATGAGATACAATTGATCATTGACTCCCATAGGTTCCGTGGGTGCATACAGTACATGGTTCATTGGAACGGGTATGGTCCGGAGGAACGCCCTTGGGTCTCATCCTTAGACGTACATGCTCCTGTCCTCCGTGCTTTTCATTGGCCTTTTTTCTCTCAAACCTGGTGGTGCTCCAAGGAGGAGGGGTCGTTGAAGAAAATATACTGTCAGGGCTGGGCTCTCAGCCCTTCCCTCTCTGTTTTCAGGTTGCTCAGCTGTCAATTGCCAGTACTCATCATTCCACAGTGGCTCACCTGTTGATTATTTCCTGCTAGTCAGTCAAGCCCACAGCCAGCCCCTTCTGGCTATTCAAACTGCCTGGTTAATTTTTCGAATCCTTTACCTTCATCAACATATCTAGAGACTCTCTCTGCTGTGTTCCTGTTAAAGACATGCCTGGCTGATGTCCCTTCTGGTTCTTGATCTGTCTGCTGCCTCTGACTATGTTGATCTCTGGCTTCCTGATTTCCTGGCTTGTTCTGACTACCCGATTTGGCTACTGAACCCTGGCTATATTTTGACTACGTTTAGCAATTGTAATATTTTTACCATTTTATTAAAAGGTGTGATTTTTACTGCATTTTCTGTCTGTTCCATGATTCCTGACACAAGCTGAATCACAAACTGGCTGTGTTTTTGTGATAGGTTTCTCAGTAAAATCCAGCTTTATGTATTACAGAGACTATATGCACAAGATATTGATTTATTTTCCAGATCCCTCTTATCCCACGCTGCAAGCCCTGATGAAGGGGGGCCCTGAAACCCCCATAAAACTCACTGAAATGACTGACGTTTTAACAGATAGTTTGAATAATGAATAATAAATTATATTTGGATTTAAAATTTAGTTTGGCACACTTTTCCTGTGTTTTTATGAAAATGATTAGGTCAGTTTATTGGTGCAGATCTTAGACAAAAATAGGTCAGACATCATCATATATTATTAGCAAGATCTTTGTGTGTTTTTGCTTTAGTTTAAATGGTCACTGTCATTTGACCAAATATTGTGCACATTGGGTATTTTTAGACCTATTAGTGGTAATATTGCCATAAACAGAGCCGGATTCCCGACAAGGCCACCAAGGCCAGGCATCGGGGTGACAGTTGGTTCAGGGGCAACACACAGCAGGAGACTGCTGTGCCCAGAGCTCACTGTGAAAAGTTTGGGCACACTGTGATAAGTCCGCCCTCCTCCTAGACCAGCTTGTGTGATAGAGGCAGTGTTCAGTCTATCACACAAGCTGGTCTAGGAGGAGGGCGAGACTTATCACAGCGTGCCCGAACCTTTCACAGTGAGCTCCATGACAAAGCAGAAGCAGGAGATGCCCGATGTGCGTAATGCACCCACTGACTGGTGAGGCTACATTGTTTGGCACAGTAAGGCTGCAATGATGGTGAGGGGGGCTGCAATAATGGCGAGGGGGGCTGCAATAATGGCGAGGGGGGCTGCAATAATGGCGAGGGGGGCTGTAATAATGGCGAGGGGGGCTGCAATAATGGGGAGGGGGGCTGCAATAATGGGGAGGGGGGCTGCAATAATGGGGAGGGGGCTGTAATGATGGTAAGGGGGGCTGTAATGAGGGCACAGTAAGGCAGCAATGATGGTGAGGGAGGTTGCAATGAGGGTACAGTAAGGCGGCAGTGATGGGGAGGCTGCAATGAGGGCACGGTAAGGCTGCAATGATGGTAAGGTGGCAATGATGGGCACGGGTTGGGGGACTTTCAGTTTTTTTGGCAGGGGGCAGCATTTAAGGACCCGGCCTTGGGGCAGCGAAGGTAGTAAATCCGGGCCTGGCCATAAATGCATTACTAATGGTCTCTCGGGCTGAAAAAAAGCTGCCATGTTTTTTTTTTTTGCATGCTAGTCTTATATCGAAAGTGAAGAGGTTATTAAAGTCTCGTACGACGGAATAAAAATTCTGAAGTGATGTAATGTATTGTATTAGTACTGTACTTTTAGATGACAACTGTATTGATTAAACGAGAATCGTAAAAGAAAAATGTTCGTGTTTGTCATTTCGGATAATATTGGATGAACTGTCGTGATCGAAAACATAAAGCTTTCTCTAGCAGTAATACGCTGTCTGCTGGCCTTTAAATGTTATCTAAATTTAAGAACAATACATTAAAGCGGAGTTTCACCCAATAATGGTACTGCTTTTCCGGGTTCCTCTCCCCTCCGGTGTCACATTTGACACCTTTCAGGGGGAGGGGGGAGTAGGCACAGTATAATACAGGTATTTGCTCCCACTTCCAGCGATAGATCACCACAGATTCCGACCCTTCTCTGTCCCCCTGCTGTCTTCTGGGAGACACACAGGTCCCCGAAGACCGCAATAACCAGTGAGAACGTGCAGCTTGACTCACGCATGCACAGTAGGGAACCAGGCTGTGAAGCTGCAAGGCTTCACTTTCTGATTCCCTTACGATAGATGCCGGCGCCTGCACCCGGGAACCAAGGAACAGGTAAGTGTCCTAATATTAAAAGTCAGCAGCTGCAGTGTTTGTAGCTGCTGACTTTAAAAATTCTGGGCGGAACTTCCGCATTAAGATATTGCAGCTTACCAGTCCTTAAATGTGGTGGCTGTATTAGTATTTTTTCCACACTAAGCCATCCTTCAGGTAACACACTTGTCCTAGAATGACTATGCTCATTCCCCGTATGTAGTTATGAAGGAGCAGCCTTCTCACCCAAAGGCTGTTGGCTCCTGCTCAAGACTACAAAACATCCCTCCTCTCCTTAGAATGACCATGCTCATTCACTGTACTGTAGCAATAGTGGAGCAGCCTGGTCACCCAAGGCTGTTCGCTTCTGCTCTAAACTACAGAACATCTCTCCCTCTCCTCACAGCAAAAGAGGGGACGCGTTCTGCAGTTCACAGAAGTAAACTGGGTAAAACTGATAACACTGCTTGAGATTTCAGTGCAGCACAGGCAGAATGTGCAAAAACATTTTCAATGTCTGGTAGGATATTATATTTTCAATTGTATATTTAACTGATCAAATGAAAGAAAATAAGAGAAGTCTACTGTTAGGGTTAACAAACTTTAAATGTGATCTGTATCATTAGTAATCATAATGAAATACATAAATCGGGGTGGGAGGCAAGCTAGCCCTCTGCTTTGCTTTCTCGTTTGTATCTAATATTAGTACCTTTTACATTTTATATAGTAAGATTAAGAAGAAAATAAATTAAAAGAATTGCCATGCTATTAAGGGAAATCAGATAAAGGTCAGGAGCAAATGTTAGGTTTTATCAGTATATACAGTGCAGAACAGCAGCGGGAAGAAACTTTCTAACATAAACAACTCCAATCTAGATTATATGTTGGAAATCTACTGGACTGAGATGATCACAGGCTGGTATGTCTGCTGAGCTGAATGCTATAATTCCTGCCTCGAAACCCGTTCTGTACATTGTTATACCTTTAAATATATATGAAACAGCTGGACACAGTTTCAATAGAAGGCATTTATTTATAAGTTCTTGATGGCAGCATCGCTTTCTTACCTCGATATTAAGTAAGCCGACACCTAAATTACAGATAGAGACCGTACACAGCTGAATCTACTAGTAAGGCCTAAGTTGCAATTAGACAGCAGGAGATACTTTTAAGAGCTGTACTTACTTTGTACTTAGGGAGTGAGAGGATATGGATATTTGTCACCGAACTGCAAGAGGACCAATGAATAATACTACTTACAATGAAATCTAATTTATTCTTTCTTTGGAACTGTGCAACTGGTAAGTATTAAAGGAGCAACAAACCTCTGTGAAAATTATATAGTTGCATATCTGGGCACAGAAACCTTGTACAAAGAGGTCCTGGGTTCAAATCAGGGTTGCCAACCATTTAGAATTACAATCTGTCTATAAAAAAAGGAGGCCGACTGAAACTGTTCGCAAAGTCTATGAAGATAAACGTCTGGAAATGTAATAATTTGCTTCCTGCATTTAAAAAGACAGTATTCTGTATTTTCAGTGATCCCATATTTAAAAAGGTTTTTCTAGTTTTTATCTTAAAGGAACTTTGGAGGTGATTTGTGCATTTCTATATGCGAGAATTGATGGATTTTAAACCATAGGAAACTCTCAGTGGATCAGTGTAACTATGTTTTCTTATTTCTGCTGAGATAAAACATTAGCCACTCAGGAAGTGCATTGTTTTTAATGAGTCCACAGGCTGGTATTGCGAGAGGACGTAGAGCACAACCATTATGTAGTACTGCCAATACAAAACAAAATGCCAAAACAGATTTATTTTTGTTTTAGGTAGAGTAAAGATGTTTTAAAAACCACTGTAAGATTTGTATTGTTTAAACAAGAAATACAACCTGTAAACGGGGGTTTGGCTCAAATGTTCAAAGACATCAAGGCCCAGCCACCAACATCACTGAAGGGCTTCCCACCACATTTACTAAAAAGGAACATTTTCCTTACATCAAGGTTTCCCCACACAGGGTTTCAAAATCACACAAAAGTAATGAACCCTGAACTTCAGTTTGTTCATACACAAAAGGAGCAATGCACAGGACTGGCCACCATATAAAATATGGACCTAGGAGTGGAGGCTGCATCCCACTCAGCACTCTGCAAAGCCTCCGCACTTCAGAACCAGATCCGAGAAAACAAAAATCTTGTTAAATTTGCATGCTCGGAAACAATTTGACGCATGCTCGGAAGCACTGAACTTTTTTCTGGCCTTATCGTAGTGTTGTACGTCACCGCGTTCTTAATGCTTGAAAGATCAGAGAACGTTTGTGTATGTAAGCCAAGCTTGAGTGGAAGTGGATGGAAAAACCATCCCAACTTTTTTCCGACGAAAATTCAGTTTGTGTGTACAGGGCATAACCAAGTTGATGGGGGGAATCAAGTGAATTTCTTCTCTACAACCGCGGTTGCAGGGAAAAAATTTGCTCCTTGTATGAGCTTGCTAACTTCCATTAGATCATATGACAGTATCTGAAAGCTGGTTACGGAATATATTTCTAATGAAACCTAACATGTATGTAAAGCAAAACCATTGTTTTTTGTTTTAGAGTATACGGTTAAATTCCAATCAGGGTTTTTTTTTTGCTGCCTGTACCCCACAAGGGATATTTCCTTTCACTTCCTGTCTTAGAGACACAAAATAAATTCAGAGGATATCTCTCTAAAATGAACAGAATTTTCATCCCAGAGAGTTATCACAGGTCCAGGTGTCCTTTTCTTCCCTATCTTGCTTTGGTAACTCCACGTGTTTGGATTTTCCTTCACTTTCTGTCTCGGTGAGAACGGTCACAAGGAAATATACAGAGAGTGAATTTCCTCAACGGTGAGACAGGCAGCAATAACAAAATTCTGAGAAAAAAAAATCTTTACATACACTTTAACACACTTTTGTGTTCTTGTTTTATGCAAGGCACTACTTCTCTTTGTTTCCATCTCTGTAAAGCAGTACACATTAGCTTACATTAACGATTTCACTTCTAATTCCCCAGTCTGCCATGTTTCATGTCCTAGATTCTATTGTATTAGAAGGCTCTTACCTTCAGGTCAGCCCATAGGCTCACTTCAGTCCTTTCTCACATAAAAGCCTGGGATCATATTCTGTTATGCAATAAAGTTAAAGCCCTTAGCATTTTCTGTTATGGTCTTCTTTCTTTGCTGTTGTCACCATATGAAACTGTCTAAAACATTATCCCTTCCATAGTCAAAATTTTCCTGACTCTAAACACTTAAAAATTGGGTCAAATCTATAAAAACAGAAAAAAAAAGCAGTTTGTCTGCAGTACACCATCAGCTCGTTGCTTTAATTTTACCATCACTACTGGGAAATAGATGCAGGTCAGTTAAACATAACATAATACAGTATGTGTTAGTAAGGTTAGTTGTAGTGCCTTTATTTTTAAATGTTTTACAGCATATTTATCGCTTTACAATATGTATTTTCATTATACTAAATGGATTGGAGATTCACCAATTGGTTATATTTTATTACAAACTATAAATGTAACATTCACTGTGTATATATTTATATACTTCTATAGTTCTTGTTGCAGATTTAAGAATATTTTAGGTTGCTTTCACACTTGAGATGAGCATCTTTGGTCGTTTTGCATTTTTTTTTTTTTTTAGTGCTTGTACAGATTGTTTTGTGCTTTTTTGCAAACATCAAAGGCTTAAGCTTTTGTAAAGAATAATTCAATGCATTGGTATGTTATACAGTATCTAACAAAAGTGAGTACACCCCTCACATTTTTGTAAATATTTTATTATATTTTTTCATATGACAACACTGAAGAAATTACACTTTGCTACAATGTAAAGTAGTGAGTATACAGCTAGTATAACAGTGTACATTTTATGTCCCCTTAAAATAACAACATACAGCCATTGATGTCTAAACCACTGGCAACAAAAGTGAGTACACCCCTAAGTGAAAATGTCCAATTAGCCATTTTCCCAGTGTCATGTGACTCGTTAGTGCTACTAGGTCTCAGATATGAAAGGGGAGCCAATGTGTTAAATTTGGTGTTTTCGCTCTCTCTCTCATACTGGTCTCTGGAAGTTCAACATGGAACCTCATGGCAAAGAACTCTCTTAAGGATCTTAAAAAAAAAAGAAAATGTTGCTCTACATAAAGATGGCCTAGGCTATAAGAATATTGCCAAGACCCTGAAACTGAGCTGCAGCACAGTGGCCAAGACCATACAGCGGTTTAACAGCACAGGTTCCACTTGGAACAGGCCTCGCCATGGTCGACCAAAGAAGTTGAGTGCACAGCATCATAACCAGAGGTTGTCTTTGGGAAATAGACGTATGAGTGCTGCCAGCATTATTGCAGGGGCTGAAGGGGTGGGGGGTCAGCCTGTCAGTGCTCAGACCATACGCCACACACTGCATTAAATTGGTCTGCATGGCTGTCATCCCAGAAGGAAGCCTCTTCTAAAGATGATGCACAAGAAAGCCTGCAGACAGTTTGCTGAAGACTAGCAGACTAAGGACATGGATTACTGGAACCATGTCATGTGGTCTGATGAGACCAAAATAAACTTATTTGGTTCAGATGGTGTAAAGGGTGTGTGGCAGCAACCAGGTGAGGAGTACAAAGACAAGTGTGTCTTGCCTACAGTCAAGCATGGTGGTGGGAGTGTCATGGTCTGGGGCTGCATGAGTGCTGCTGGCACTGGGGAACTACAGTTGATTGAGGGAACCATGAATGTCAACATGTACTGTGACATACAGAAGCAGAGCATGATCCCCCTCCTCGGAGACTGGGCTGCAGGGCAGTATTCCAACATAAGGATCCCAAACAGATCTGTCTGCTGGCATTTTGGTTTGCTCGCGTGTACACACGAGCAACCCAAAATCTCCGCCAGCAGACAGCGCGCTGACGTGTCGGTGACGTTGACGCCGCCACGTCACCGCACCAGGAAGTAAAACACTTCCGCGCATGCGTCGAAATCATTCGGCGCGTGTGCGAGAAGACATGTCTGCTGGTTAGCATACTAACCAGCAGACATGTCGGGCGGACGGGTTCCCAGCTGACAGATTTCAAAGCATGATTTGAAATCTGTCGGGTGGCCAAATCCGTCGGCTTGCCCGTACACACGGTCGAATCTGTTTGCTGGGACGGTCGGGCCGACCGTTTCCAGCAGACAGATTTGATCGTGTGTACGAGGCCTAAGACGACCACTGCCTTGGTAAAGAAGCTGAAGGCAAAAGTGATGGACCGGCTAAGCATGTCTCCAGACCTAAACCCTATTAAGCATCTGTGGGACATCCTCAAACAGAAGGTGGAGGAGCGCAAGGTCTCCAACATCCACCAGATCCGTGATGTCTGGTGAACTCCATGCCTAAGAGGATTAAAGCAGTGCTGGAAAATAATGATGGCCACACAAAATAGTGACACTTTGGGCCCAATTTGGACATTTTCACTTATAGGTGTACTCACTTTTGTTGCCAACGGTTTAGACATTGATGGCTGTGTGTTGAGTTATTTTGAGGGAACAGCAAATTGACACTGTTATACAATCTGTACACTCACTACTTTACATTGTAGAAAAGAGTAATTTCTTCAGTGTTGTCACATGAAAAGATATAATAAAATATTTACAAAACTGTGAGGGGTGTACTCACTTTGTGAGATACTGTACATACAGTGCCTTGCGAAAGTATTCGGCCCCCTTGAACTTTGTGACCTTTTGCCACATTTCAGGCTTCAAACATAAAGATATAAAACTGTAATTTTTTGTGAAGAATCAAAAGCAAGTGGAACACAATCATGAAGTGGAATGAAATTTCAAACTTTTTTAACAAATAAAAAACTGAAAAATTGGGCGTGCAAAATAATTTAGCCCCTTTACTTTCAGTGCAACAAACTCTCTCCAGAAGTTCAGTGAGGATCTCTGAATGATCCAATGTTGACCTAAATGACTAATGATGATAAATAGAATCCACCTGTGTGTAATCAAGTCTCTGTATAAATACACCTGCACTTAGATAGTCTCAGAGGTCCGTTTAAAGCGCAGAGAGCATCATGAAGAACAAGGAACACACCAGGCAGGTCCGAGATACTGTTGTGGAGAAGTTTAAAGCTGGATTTGGATACAAAAAGATTTCCCAAGCTTTAAACATCCCAAGGAGCACTGTGCAAGCGATAATATTGAAATGGAAGGAGTATCAGACCACTGCAAATCTACGAAGACCTGGCCGTCCCTCTAAACTTTCAGCTTATACAAGGAGAAGACTGATCAGAGATGCAGCCAAGAGGCCCATGATCACTCTGGATGAACTGCAGAGATCTACAGCTGAGGTGGGAGACTCTGTCCATAGGACATCAGTCGTATACTGCACAAATCTGGCCTTTATGGAAGAGTGGCAGGAAGAAAGCCATTTCTTAAAGATATCCATAAAAAGTGTCGTTTAAAGTTTGCCACAAGCCACCTGGGAGACACACCAAACATGTGGAAGAAGGTGCTCTGGTCAGATGAAACCAAAATCGAACTTTTTGGAAACAATGCAAAACGTTATGTTTGGCGTAAAAGCAACACAGCTCATCACCCTGAACACACCATCCCCACTGTCAAACATGGTGGTGGCAGCATCATGGTTTGGGCCTGCTTTTCTTCAGCAGGGACAGGGAAGATGGTTAAAATTGATGGGAAGATGGATGGAGCCAAATACAGGACCATTCTGGAAGAAAACCTGATGGAGTCTGCAAAAGACCTGGGACTGGGACGGAGATTTGTCTTCCAACAAGACAATGATCCAAAACATAAAGCAAAATCTACAATGGAATGGTTCACAAATAAACATATCCAGGTGTTAGAATGGCCAAGTCAAAGGCCAGACCTGAATCCAATCGAGAATCTGTGGAAAGAACTGAAAACCTCACTGAGCTCTAGCTGTTTTGCAAGGAGGAATGGGCAAAAATTTCAGTCTCTCGATGTGCAAAACTGATAAAGACATACCCCAAGCGACTTACAGCTGTAATCGCAGCAAAAGGTGACGCTACAAAGTATTAACTTAAGGGGGCTGAATAATTTTGCACGCCCAATTTTTCAGTTTTTTATTTGTTAAAAAAGTTTAAAATATCCAATTAATTTTGTTCCACTTCATGATTGTGTCCCACTTGTTGTTGATCCTTCACAAAAAATAACAGTTTTATATCTTTATGTTTGAAGCCTGAAATGTGGCAAAAGGTCGCAAAGTTCAAGGGGGCCGAATACTTTCGCAAGGCACTGTAGTTACATTACTCCAGCTTGGACCAGCTAATGACTTTGGAAGCTTGATACCACTGAAGTAGACACCACTACTTCAGTAATCATTACTTTTTTTTGTTGGGTCTGCTCACTAAACACAGAAGGTTGGCCCCTCGGCATAGGCGCAATTCAAAGAATGTTTTGCATTTTCTGAACAAATGGAGAACTCTGTGCTTAGATGAAGTGGTGATATCACACTCTCCACCTTGTCCAAACAGAGAAGATTATTTATTCAGAAAATGCAATGCATTCTATGAACGTTACCAACCCCAAGCTCGGTGTGGGACCCGGAAGTGGAGATCACTAAAGTAGCAATGTCTTCAGTGTTTTCCAGCTTCCAGGAGCATCAGCCTGGTATGGTAGCAACGACGAATGTAACTATGTATAACATAGCTCATGATATGTGCATTATTTTAGAACGTGTTTGCATATTTTTTTCACATTCTTATTGAAGTCTACTGAGGCCAAAATCACCTAAAGCTTGTAGCTCAATAAAGAAGCTCATGTACTTTTTTGAGTTACAAGCTTCAAGCAAGACTCTGCTAGTATGAACAGGCATAAATGAGAACCATGTTTTTTTGGACAGGTCCAGGTTTTGGTTTAAAGGTCTATTATGCCCTTAATGTACCACATAAGCCTTGAGATCTTGAACTCTTTGTTAGAAAGTTTGCACATCTAAAAATCTGTTTAAAACTGACAATGAGATCTGCCAGCATAGTACAGATGGGGTTAATTATGGAAAGTATGCCTGCACATCCCCCGCCTTAAAGTGGATGTCACAATGTACAGTATAAGATTTTCTATCATCTGTGCCCAGTCTTGACACAAAGAGTTAATCCAACTCTGAGCAATCCTCTTATTGTTCAGTGAAATAAAACGGACTTACAGAGAAAAACCTTAGTCTGTTCCGCCCCCTTGCTGTGAGTGACAGGCTATTTATATATCTCATGCACTAGCCTGGAGACAGGCATTTTTTAATTCCCACCCCCACTCCTTTTCTGAAGTCATGTGGTTACTTTTCTGTATTTTGACTGGATGTTAGTGATCATAGCAGAATTTAGTGTAAGGAATACAGAGGAGGAAAAAATGCATGTTGACAAGGGGAATGAAGAGGGGGGGGGGGGGGGAGTCTACTGACATCACAACTTCACCCACAGAGCTCCAGACCACAGATCCACCCACAGAATCTGCAGTTTTTCAGTTTGTTTTTTTTGTACCACAAAATTTTTATTGGGAAATACAAGGTGATAACTGTATACATTAAACAGCACCATCAAAAAAATAACATAAGAATACAGAGATAAACCCACAGCCTAATGTGTACCATAGGGACATAGGCCAAGATCCCAAGGGAGGGGCCCCAAGCAAGTACTACTGTAACACTTAGCGACAGTAACCAAGTCCCACATGTGTTTCTTAAGGGCAATGTGCAACATAGAAATCTCTAGGAGAACCCTCTATATGGACGACCTGCCAGGCCCGTATGTCCTCATGCTAGCCCCGATTCATGGTAGCAGTACCCAGTCCCTTATCTGTCGCATGAATCCACATGGAAAAGGATGAATGAGGGGGATGGGAAGTCCCTTAACGTTGACAGAAAAGAGGTCAAAAAAGAAAAAAAAAACGGATAGAGAGAAAAGGATAACCGGGAAAGGGAAAGAAGAGAGAGAGAGGGGGGAGGGAAAGAAGAAAAAGAGAATGGAGGGGGGGGGGAGGGGTGTCAACTCACAGCCTAATGGGGGGTGAAGTGGGGGGGCCCTCTACCCTCGCCGTCCATGTTCTATTGACCTGTACATTTACAGGTCAAGGGTACATAAGAAAGGCAGACGCCAGTCAGGCAATTTCGCTACGTCCAGATCCATTCGGATTCTGGGTCAGAGCTCGGTATTCTGCTGAGTCTCGGAATTTAAACCACTCACTCCAAACAAAAGTGAACTTTGTAATGTCATCTCGGGCCGTATATATCAGTTCCTCTATCGCTGCAAGCCGGTCAACGCGCGCCACCCACTCTTTTACGGTCGGTGGTACCGTAGCTCTCCAGTGTACAGGAACACATAATCTAGCAGCGTTAACCATATGTATTGCTACAGAATTGTGATATAGTTTTTTGGGGACATCGGAAAGGTGAAGCAGATGTGATCGCCCAATGATCCGTCACCTGCCAGTTCAAATCTGAGGTTTTTCTTTGGTCAGCCATGCTAGCTCTTGTTCACAGTCCTATTGCACCGATTGTAACTTAAGCTGATACTAACACAGGGTTGTATATCCGCAACCCCCTGTAGATGTAATTGTGATACACAGGTAATAGTGGTTTTATAGTTCTGTATTGTTCTTTCTTCAATTCCTGCTTCTGGTTTTCCATTGTTTTTTTTGTTTTTTTCTCTCTATATTTTCTTTGGGGTTATTTTTATTTTCTGCTTGTATGGTTATTTTCTTCTGTTTCAAGTTTAAACTAGCCTTTCCATATCTCTCTGTGATTTGATATGTATAATGCTTTCCCATGTACATGGTTCTGTATACATTGTCTTTTTATTATTTGTTCACGTTACGTCATCTTATTTTACTGTACAAACTCCAATAAAAATATTTAAAAAAAAAAAAAAGTTTTTCAGTTCTTATAACAGACAGAGGGGGGACATTTGACAAGTAAGGATACATGCAGAAGGCATTTATATCCTTATAGATCAGCACTATGGCAGTAGTTTAGAAAAGATGAGAGTGGGTTTACATACACATTACATAGTAGGATAAGACTTAAGTTTTGAAGTTTTTATAAAAGAGCAAGCAGCCTGTACTGACAAGAGTCTGTACTGGGGAAGGTCTGTACTAAGGGTGGTTGGGAGTCTGTAATGAGGAGCTGGTAAGGGGATCTCTATTGAGTTGGTGGACCTCGAGGGGGTATTCAGGACTGTAAGGAGGGTTGAGGTTGTTAGCTGCTACACAGTTGCCATATTGAAGACTCATCACTGATGAAGGATAAACTGGGGAAATGCATTCTCCTGCCTGCAGCAGACTAATGAAATAATTTCAATCCAGGTAAAGTCAAAGAATTTCAAGTGCTGTTTTTAATGATACAAGGTAGAGCCTTTAAGAAACAAATTATGCTATTGCTTAATATTGTGAGATATAAGAAATGTATTCATGCAAACTTGAAAAAATATACTGAATGCTGAACTTTAAATAGATTTTTTACTTTATCTGTTGACTTCTCTAACTTTCTTGAACTTCTTCATAATTAAAGATTAGGTTTCACAAGATTAGAATTAGGTAACACAAGCAGACAAGAGTCTCCTACTCCTGCATTCCAAGCATAAGATGATAAACTAGTTTGACTGCTTTGATGAATGTTTTTAAAACTAAAAATTAAAAAACTGTGAAACTATTATGAAATTGGAAAGCTGCATGCATACAATACATTATATACACGATACTATATATATATATATATATATATATATATATATATGATTGGGCAATCAGACTCCAATGGTAGGTGCGTTTTTCAGTGAGTAACCATTCCAGAACTAAGTTTTTTTAAGGGCCTGGTAGCCCACTTTTATTTAAAAGCATCAAAGTTCATAGATACAAAAGCAGACCTCGCAGGGGGGTTCCATCATTCCTGTATCATGAAAAAAAATTCCACAGTCGCACACAGCATCTGGTTCGCACACAGCGACTTATCCGCACACAGCGTTTGATTTGCACACATCGACTGGTTCGCACACAGCGTTTGAGCTTACTGGTCACACACAGCGTTTGATCTTCTTGAAGCACACAGCTTCTAGCTGCCCCAACAGTAATGACCTCTGCCTCCTGCAGAGAGACGCATCCACTCTGTCTTCTCTCACAGAGGTTTGGGGGTGGCTCCCTTAATGCTGTTCAGGTCAGAACTATAGGTCCCCAAAAGTCCCAGGAGAGTAGGTCTGTGGGAGGAAAAAGAAGGATCCTGAGGCCAGAAGGTAGAAGGGGTAGAGAAATTAGTGGTACCCCACGGTTCAGGAAGAAGTGCTGGTGGAAGCACACCCAGAAGAAGATGTGGGTGGAGTGCCCCTTTAGAGAAAAGGTTGGGCAGATTAGGACTCTTGCTGCTGATAAGTGGCATAAAGGCACCACGGCGAAGTATTGGTGGAAACATACCCTGAAAAAATAGGCCTATGCAGCTAATGGCTTGCACAGAGGTGTCCCATTTCTGATGATGGGTCTATGTGTTCCTCCCTCCGGTTCGAAACAAGAGGGGGGGGTATGCGAGGATGGGACCCTGTGCTGTGTGAGAAATGGCTCGTTTACGCCAGATTCAGGAGAGAAAGACACACTAATTGGACAGCATTCAGGTCAGAACTACATACCTGGACACACAGCTGTCCAATTAGTGTGTCTTTCTCTCCGGAATCTGGCGTAAACTAGCCATTTCTCACACAGCACAGGGTCCCATCCTCACAATATCTATATAAAATCTACACTATCTCTTTAAATAATACATATAAAAAGCATATTTTATACATATGCACAATAAAAACAAGAAAATCCAATAAATTCAATAAAAAAGTCCAAAAAACAATAAGAAATGTAATACCCCCCCCCCCCAATACCCACTTGAGTCCTCTCTCGATCCACTGCAGTGCCTGCCTGCACCAGCGATGGTTTCTCTTCCTGCTCTCAAAAGACAGACTGAGAGCAGCGGGAGCTATTGGCTCCTGTTGCCGTCAGTCAAATCCTGTGAGGACGGAGCAGGAGGCGTGGCGCTCGCTGTGTGTGTCTATGGAAGTACACAGCCTGGCTTGGGACAGTGTATACACAGGTGCCCTTATAGCATATGACTTGCTATTGGGGCACATGGGGGAAGAGGAGGAGAGGAAAATGCCAGTAGGGGACAGCTAAAGAAGAGATAAAGGGATGGCTTTGTGCAATATTGGACAGAGCAGGTATAAACCTCTTTTTTATTTAGGAAAAAAACGTCTTTAGAACCACTTTAAGTTTCCTACTGATTCACATTCACGTTCACATGTGCTGGAACTAGAGAGAGTCTGGAGGAGGGTAACAAATCTAATAAAGGGACTGGAAAATATTAGTTATGAGGAAAGGTTGGGACCACTGAACTTATTCTCTTTGGTTTACGCAAAGGTTAGAGCGTCTACAAACTATGGGAACGATTTATGGTATTTTTATTATTTATCATTTTTTTTTTTTTACTTGTAATAACGGTGATTTGCAATTTATAGTGGTACTGTGACATTGTGACGAACAGATCGGATACTTTTGACTAATTTTTGGAACCATTGACAATTATACAGCAATCAGTGCTATAAATATGCACCGATTACTGTGTAAATGTCACTGGTAGGGAAGTGGTAACACTAGGGAGCTATCAAGGGGTTATGTGTGTGTTTCCTAGGTGTGTCCTAACTGTATAGGGATAGGACTGACTGGGGGAGGAGACATATTGTTGGTTCTACTCAGAACAGGGATTTGTGTGTTTAAACACAAAATCCCAGTGCTGGCTCTTGTGCACGTCATTGTGCATAGCCGTCGATGATTGCGCCTGCCAGGCACGTGCTTTAGGTCCCCTGCCATGCAGTGCGCCCTCTAGCCGCTCTTAAGTGGGAAGATGTACCGGTACTGGGTTTCGCCCAGCTGTGCCATTCTGCCAATGTATATCAGCATGAGCAAGCGGTTAAGGCCTCTCTTTTACATAGGTGTCTGAGCTGAGCCTGTGCCACGTAAATTCCAGCTTTTCTCCCCTCCCCAAAAAGCCCAGGTGCTGCATACAGAAATACATAAACATGAATGTCTGTGCGCAACTGTACTCAGGTATACTATGCCTTTGCACCAGTAAATGTGAGTATAAGGTACGGGCAAATACAAAAAAATAACCCATGTACAGCATACCTGAGGACAGCTGCACACAGCCTTTATGTCTAGGGGTGGCTGTACACGACAATTGGACTTTCTGGGTGGAGAAAATACACCAGAATATTCTGTACATTGTAAGGGATTTTTATCTAAGCTACCTTTCTGTGATGAGAAGGTAATAAAACTGGTGTAAACTAAAAGATAAACAACGCCCGCAAAATATGGTGCAAAAAAACACAAAAAAACACAAAAAACTGATGACAATCAAATCGGAAAGTGAAATAAATCCAAGTGAAAGACAACGCGTTTCGCCCCTCCTCCAGGAGTGCCGATTTTGTACGTTTGTCCACTATAGAAATGATCAGTCTATAATGTCAATGGTAGGTATATTTTAACAGTAAGGGACAGAACAAAAATATCCAGAAAATGCATTTCAAATAAGATTTTACATTGATTTGTATTTTAAAGCGGAGGTTCACCCAAAAAGCAACTTTCTGCCATTAGATCCAGCATACTGCTGACATCTGCATTTTTTGTACTTATCGTTTTATCAGCCGTTGTTATCCGACTCCGAGCGGGGATTCCTTCTGGGTATAGGCGTTCCTAAGTCAAGCGGATTTGATTGACGGGCTGCTAAAGCGCGTCACGCCTTCCGAAAATACCCAAAGTGACACTCGGGTATTTACGACGCCTGCGCAGTCAGCTCTACACAGTAGGCGTAGGCGCCGTAAACACCCGAGTGTCACTTTGGGTATTTTCGGAAGGCGTGACGCGCTTTAGCAGCCCGTCAATCTTGGCTTAGGAACGCCTATTCCCCGCAGGAATCCCCGCTCGGAGCCGAATAACAATGGCTGATAAAACGATAAGTACAAAAAAAACCCAGCATACTGCAGATGTCAGCAGTATGCTGGATCTAATGGCAGAAAGTTGCTTTTTGGGTGAACCTCCGCTTTAAAATACAAATCAATGTATAACTTATTTGAAATGCATTTTTCTGGATATTTTTGTTGTTCTGTCCCTTACTGTTAAAATATACCTACCATTGACATTATAGACTGATCATTTCTTTGTCAGTGGGCAAACGTACAAAATCGGCACTGCTCAGGACAGCACATGTACAGGCCGTTTGAAGTTTGTTATTGGAACATCTGAATGATTCAGAGGAGAAATGTGTCAAAGTGTTGTGTCAGATGAGGCCAAAATCGAGCTCTTTGGCATCAACTAAGCTTAATGTGTTTGGAGGAGGAGGAATGCTGCCTATGATGCCAAAAACTCCATCGCCACCATCAAACATGGAGGTAGAAACATTATGCTTTGGTTTTTTTTTTCTGCTAAGTGGACAGGACAACTTCGGCACATCAAAGGGACGATGGACGGGGCTATGTACCATCAAATCTCATGTGAGAACCTCCTTCTCTCAGCCAGGGCATTGAAAATGAGTTGTAGATGGGTATTCAAGCATTATAATAACCCAAAACACACGGTCAGGGCAACAAGGGAGTGGCTCAAGAAACAGCACATTAACCACTTAAGCCCCAGAAGGATTTACTCCCTTAATGACCAGTCCATTGTTTGCGATATGGCACTGGGTCGCTTTAACTGACAATTGTGCTTTTGTGACGTATTACCCAAACAAAATTTATGTTATTTTTTTCCCCACAAATAGAGATTTCTTTTGGTGGTATTTGATCACCACTGTGGTTTTTATTTTTTGCGCTAACAAAAAAAAGCAAAAATGTTGAAAACAAACAAACAATATTTTTTACTTTCTGTATATAATACATATGCTATAAAAAATCCCAATAGGAAACTATTTATTGGTTTGCGCAAAAGTTATAGCATCTACAAAAAAAAGGAATGGATTTAGGGACTTTTATTTGTATTGTTTTTACTGGTAATGACAGTGATTTTTAGCAGGACTAGGACATTGCGGCGGACAAATCTGACACTGAGGCCCCTTCAACATGAGATGGATCCGTTCAGTCTGCCAGCTCAGCCGGAGGTCGCTCTGTTGATCTCCGCTGAGTTGGTGGATGACAGGTCCGTCTCTGCTCACTGAGAGGGGAGGTACCTGTCAGATCCCCGCTGATCTCTATAGGGAGATCGGACAAAAACAGGCAGCATGTCCGTTTTCATCAGAACTCATCCGTTTAGATCCGCCAAGACGAATGGCAGACGTATTGCCATACGTCTGTCTTGAGTGGATCGGATGACAGATGGGTGTCAGCTGACACATCTCCACCAACATCCACCTGCCCATAGGAGTCAATGGATGGCCCACCCAAATCTGCCTGAAAAAACGGACTGAGTTGGTTTATCGTGTGCAAGGGGCTTTAGTGACACTTTTTTGGGAACCAGTGACACCAATACAGTAATTAGTGTTAAAAAATGCACTGATAAATGTATAAATGACATTGGCAAAGAAGAGGTTAACACTAGGGAGTGATCAAAGGGTTAACCATGTTCTCTGGGTGTGTTTTAACTGTGTGGGGGATGAGCTCACTGGGACAACGCAGAGATTGCCGTTCCAGATCACTAGGAACAGCAAATCTCCATGTTGTCCCCTCAGAACAGGGATCTGCCTTGTTTACAGATCCTTGTTCAGCCTCTCTGTACCATGATTGCGGGTGGCCAGCGGACATCAAATAGCACACACCCACAGTATCTCATGCATGAAGAAACGTACAGGTATGTCATTTCATGCAGCCGGGCTTCACTGCCGCAATATATGTGCAGTGGGTGGTCCGGAAGTGGCTAAGGTCCTGGAGTGGCCTAGCCAGTCTCCAGACCTTAATCCCATTGAAAATATGTGGAGGGAGCTGAAGGTTCGGGTTGCCAAACGTCAGCCTCGAAACCTCAGGATCTGCAAAGAGGAGTGGGGCAAAATCCCTCCTGAAACGTGTGCAAACCTGGTGGCCAACTACAAGAAACGTCTGACCTCCGATTGCCAACAAGGGTTTGTCACCAAGTCATGTTTTGCAAAGGGGTCAAATACGTATCACTCATTAAAATGCAAATCAATTTATAACTTTTTTTAAATGCTTTTTTAAGGAAATGTTTGTGGTTATTCTGTCTCTTACTGTTAAAATAAATCTACCATTAAAATGTTATGATCATTTTTTTGTCAGTGGGCAAACGTACAAAATCAACAGGGGATCAAATACTTTTTCCCCTCACTGTACTGTATTGTATTGTATTTACCGGTCTACATGGAGTAGCCCTTTAACATCTGTGATTGTAATTTAATTCAGACAGTATAGTTAATCCTCTGCATGTCAAAGCAAAAGGATGAACGTGCTACAGTGCTGCAAGGAGGACATAATAGAAGCATATTTAGCGTTTCAGCCTTCTTAGTTTAATAATGTTATTAGCCCCATGGACTGTGCTGTGGTCTTGACATGCCCTCGATGGCTGTCATGTTATGATTCTTGACTTCACAGCAGAGGTGATAAGGGAAAGACACAGGCTTCTGTGACATCGGCTTGTCCACTACAGGAATAATAATATAGTAATGGTAGGAGAGGATGCTCAGGGAACCTGGAAAAGTCTGACATAGGAGGGCTACACATGGGGAGCGCAGACTTAATGCTATAATAAGTCTGTTTTTATTAAATCTGTAATAAAATAAAACCACCTGACTTCACTAAAATTAAAAAGACTGTTTAGGTAGTACTACAGGAAGCTTTCACAGATCAGATTTTAAACTAAACTTATGATATTTGGTCATTGATAATTGTTTGTTCACTCCAAAAAAAAAAAAAAGCCCCCATGCTTTCCTCACCTTTAGTGTTAAGATTTTTCTTTTTAGGGAAGGCTTCCTTTTATTCTCTTTTTACCTGCGATTCTGCCAGTATTAGCCATCCTCAGAACTTCTGGTGCATAGTATTGCCACCCTAGGATGTGTACTCCCACTACTACCTTCTAGCTTATCTGCATATGCAAAGTGTGCTTGCACATACTGTAGACTGTCCAATACTGCAGCAGTGCTAGGGAATACAGGATGTATTGGTCTGATCAAGATGGTTACTTGACAGATATATGCAGTTGTGCACAAAGAGGGCATAGAGGGATCTGCAGTGAATTGCATGGTGCAGCAATTTCACCTCTTAGAAAATGTAATGTAAAAAAATTCTCCTCCTGCACGTTGCATTCCTTTACATTTTTTCTAACAGTTTGGTTATGCTTTAGACCCCTTTTACACTGGGGCACCTTTCAGGCGTTTTAGCGCTAAAAATAGTGACTGTAAAGTGCCTAAAAAGTGCCTCTCAAGCCTCCCCAGGGTGAAAGCTCAAGGCTTTCAAACTGGTGTGGTGCACTTGCAGGACAGAAAAATAAGTCCTGCAAGCAGCATCTTAGGTACGGTGCGGGAGCGGGGTATACAGTGCTCCTAAACCTACCCTGCCATTGATATCAATGGGCAGCGCTGCTAAAGCGCCTGCAAAGCACTTCAGCAGCGATGCTTTGCAGGCACTTTTAACCCTTTATTCAGCTGCTAGTGGGGGATTAAAAGCACCCTGCTAGCGGCTAAAAAGAGCCACTATAACAGCAGTAATGCCCCCCCCCCCCATCCCAGTGTGAAAGTAGCCTTATGCCTCGTACACACGACCAGTTTTCCTTTTGGGAAAACTGTCATGACAGCTTTTGGCCTGGAAAACTAGCTGTGTGTATGCTCCATGGCAGTTTTCCCAACAGGAAAACCGCCGCTAATCACAACGGGAAAAATTAGAACAGGTTATCTTTTTCCTGCCGCGATTCCTGGCAGTCTTTTTCCCAGCAGTTTTCCTATGGGAAACACTGCGTTGGAGGATACACACGGGCAGGTTTGCCGTCCAAAGCTCTCATGGCTGTTTTCCTGCCAGGAAAACCGGCCGTGTGTAGGGGAAAGAAAGAGCCTCCGAGCTTTCCCAGCGGAAAACCCGTACGTCTGTACGAGGCATTAAAGTCTGTTTCCACTTTTGCATCTTACTTGGTATAACATCTACTTTATGTTTTTTACATGTTCCTAAACACATCTCGTAACTACAAAAAAGGTTATACATATATAAAATAAATACATGGGCCCAGGTCCTCTATTGATAGAAGTCTGTACTATAACTTCTACGAATGAAACATAATTTATAAATGAAGGGAGTGGACCTTTCAATCATCTACCCATCCTCCATTCATAGCTCGTGATACAATACAAGCTCCTATGAATGGAGGGGGGCAAAAATGCCAGGCATAGTTTGGCACTCTTGATGAGTGCAAGTGACATCTCCCTCAGTTCTATTAACCCTCGTCGCACCAGAAGATTATGGCAGTGCTGGCATCAATGGATGAGGGTTTTAAGGAAGCCAGGAGCCAGCAGCACAAGGTACACCACAGCATTATTTCACTTTTTCTTTTTGGTGTCATTAAGCTCTATAATGCTCACCAAACATGACGACTTCAATCCATCCTTCTATACACCATATCTGTACGTACACCCCAATGGGTGTCTCTGCCGTATCGGTTTACCAAAACGTATTTTGACCTCCCCTTATACCAAAAGTATACCACCCGCCTGGGAGTCCCACAGAGAATCAAGGATTGGGACAGTGGTTTTCCTGACCTGTGCCAATGGAAGGCTACGTGTCTCACCCACAGAATAACCACAAACCCACCAGATGTAAACTATTTCATTTTCTCCATTTCTACCTAAATCTTTTTTGAGGCCACCAAAATACCACCGACACACCGTGTACTATAAAGGCTAACTTGCCTCTCCTTCAATTTTTTTTCTAGTCAACATTTTAAGCCACCCTTTGGGTCTTCATTTTGCTTTTTTTGGCCTGATCCCCCCAAACCCTGGAGCCCTGCCACCATTCAAATCCCAACAGGGTTTTTTTTTCACTTAAATCCCTTTCAATTTTATATAAACAGACCAAAAGGGGGTAAATAAGAGATGTTAATTGTTATGGTTTGCACACACTTTAAATTGATCTCGCCACAGTATATGAAAAGCATTTAAAACAAAAAATCTGTAAGGATTTTTTTTGTTACTCGTGTTCCTTTGGTATAAAAAAATAATAAAATAATAACCTAAATGAACTAATAGCGTCTTCAATGTAGGAGAACAAGGTCAAACACCGGAGAGAAAACACAGCTAATGAGCATGTAAAACACATGTAATAAGAAAAAAAATAAAGTGTACACTTTGCTTAAGCAAAACCATCACAGAAAAGATGAACGTCCTTAAGTGATAGAGCCTACAGTGTGATCTGCTCTGATGAATCTCAGCTCTTTCTATGTCAGTCCTAATACACTTGTCAGTCAGTATTATCCATCCTCATTACTGACAATGGGAAAGTTTATCTAGGGAACATGTATTAAATCGTTCTCTCTTTACAAAGAGACCATGAAATTTCTTACAAAACATCAGCAGAGAGACAAGCTGACAACAAAACCTCTTCCTGCCTCCTCTGTTTCTTAATGCCTGTCCAGGAAAATAATCTGTTTATTAGAAAATCATAGGGAACAATATGTTGTACACAGACAGGAACAAGAATGGCTGGGATAAAGTCTGCAGCCTGGTTTATGCAGTAATCAGTGACATTTATTGGAGTCTTCTAATGTAGTTCAAGACATCTGTAGCAGGATTAAGTGGCTGTTTAGGCAAATAAAATAAATAAGGGGGGGGGGGGGGGAATTATTTCACTTCCAAAAATCTTTAAATTTAAAGCTCTATACCAGCCATTTTTTTCTTTGCC
Source organism: Rana kukunoris (assembly GCA_029574335.1). Lineage (NCBI taxonomy): Eukaryota > Metazoa > Chordata > Amphibia > Anura > Ranidae > Rana > Rana kukunoris. The sequence goes on from CM056059.1 coordinate 188,140,574, forward strand.
AATGTTTGATTGGGTTTAAAAGAGTTATGTGGCGGCCATAAAAGACGAATTTTCTTTTCCAACTGATCTCTTCTAATAGGAATCGTCACTCTATGTTCAACCCATTCAATACGCCACATAATTGAATTTTAATTATTAGTTGGAAGATATCAATCAAGTTATCAATCGCATGTTTGTTCTTACTATTATTATTATTACCATTATTTTGTCATTTTCCATTTGTTTTCGTTGTTAGTTATAGATAAAGTAGTAAGTGATATTTATGGTGGCCATACACACTTCAAAAAGTTTTCTAATCAACCCATTTGTTTGATATGCCACACACAGCAAATTTGATTTTGATTGATAGTTGGAAGATATGACTACAACACAATGTCATAATCTGACTGAATTATGATTGATCTATGACCAAAGCATCTCACTGCTGCCAATCAATGTAAAACAATAACATTTTCTACCCTGGCGGAAAGACAGTTTGATTGAATCTGCTCTAAATTTAGTCATAATCGATAGGACAAGAAGTTAGGCCTAATTGATTGTATGCTGATTCAATTATTTTGATGGAATCGCACATCATTCAGATAATAAAATTGAAGTGTGTATGGCCACTAATTTTTTTTTGTCTGACTTCATTGCAGAGATTTTTCCTCACATCCTATTACTGTGATGCCCATAGAAGACAGAAAGGCAAAACAAAAAAAATAGTTAATGCCCATCTCCGGGCAAAAAAAAGGTGCTCCTCCATGGCCCAGCGGTGGACTGTCCCTGTCCCTGTCTCTGGAGTGTGCTGACACCAGGAACAGTCCATTTTCCAGACCACTGGAGCACAGGGGGTGCCAGACCAGTTTTGTGTGGGAAGAATCAGGTAAGTATATATCTGCTGTCCTCTCTCCTAAAGCAAAATGAGCAGTAGAACCACTATACAGGGAAAACATATTTTGCCCAGAGTTCAGCTTTAATATATGGATCTATTTTTAAATGTTTATGACAAATTTTCCAACTGAATATAACCAGAACAATGTGTGACTATTGGGTGAAAGCTGTGAGAAAACAAAAATAGACTCCATAGTTTTCCATGACTTCCTGTCCCAACAAGAAAAAGGAGTAAATTCCCCCGGGGGGGCAGTGATGACATAAAAAAAATCAATTCTTGTACGTCCAGAGTGTGAAGAGGTTCAACAAGCTCACAACTTCTTTCTCTATTCAAAGTGAAGTTCCACCCAAAAATTTAATTTCCTCTTTTTGGAACCCTCCCCTTCTCCTGTGTCACATTTGGCACTTTTCAGGGGGAAGGGGGAGCAGATATCTGTGTCACTTCCGGTGCCGAGTGATACCCTGGACAGAGCTTGAGAGCTTGACAGTAGAAGATCTTGAGAAGAGCGAAGAGGACGGTTTGGGTAATGTTTGGAGACAAGATTGGTGATGTAGCTCGTGGCAGAGTTGTGGATGGCTTTGTAAGTTGTGGTTAGTATTTTGAATTGAATTCACTGGGTGATCGGGATCCAGTTTAGGGCCTGGAGGAGAGGGTTGGCAGACACTTAGCGGTTGGTAAGGTGGATAAGTCTGGCAGCAGCAGTCATGATAGACTGAAGAGGGGATAGCCTATGGAGAGGCAGGCCAATGAGAAGGGAGTTGCAATAGTCAAGGCGAGAGATAACAAGGGAGTGAATGAGGAGTTGGTTTCATTTGTTAAAAAGGGGCAAGTTTTAGAGATGTTACGGAGGTGAATTCTAAAAACTTTTGACAACGATTGGACCTGAGACAGAAATGACAAGTAAGAGTCTAGGAATACACCTAGTACCCTGGCATGAGGGGAGGGAGGGTTACATTGTTGATTTTGATGGAAAAGTCATGGAAATCAGCTTCTACCTGAACAATCAGCACTCAGGCAGACCCTGCAGTTTATCACGTGACCGTAGTATACAGATCAGCCAAAAAGGTATATAGTGACAGTATTTTATTACATAAATATGATTTATAAGCTATAGGCACTTTATGTATGATGCAGCTGTAAAAATTAAACTGCACGTTGCATTCTGCAGGCAGTACTACCACAGAATGCAACCCATTTGAATGAATGGGGCTGCTCTGCAACCCTATTCAATGCATATTTTGTGGCACTATGGTTCTGCCTTTTAACCGGTTAAGGCCCGGACCATTATGCAGGTTAAGGACCTGGCCTCTTTTTGCGAATCGGCACTGCGTCGCTTTAACTGACAATTGCGCGGTCGTGCGACGTGGCTCCCAAACAAAATTGGCGTCCTTTTTTCCCCCCCACAAATAGAGCTTTCTTTTGGTGGTATTTGATCACCTGTGCACTTTTTATTTTTTGCACTATAAACAAAAATAGAGCAACAATTTAAAAAAAATATCAATATGTTTTACTATAATAACTATCCCCCCCAAAAAATATAAAAAATTATTTTTCCTCACTTTAGGACGATGCGTATTCTTCTACATATTTTTGGTAAAAAAAAAAATCGCAATAAGTGTTTATTGGTTTGTGCAAATGTTATAGCGTTTACAAAATAGGAGATAGTGTTATGGCATTTTTATTAATAATTTTTTTACTAGTAATGGCGGCGATCAGCGATTTTTTTCATGACTGATACATTATGGTGGACACATCAGACAATTTTGACACATTTTTGGGACCATTGTCATTTTCACAGCGAAAAGTGCTATAAAAATGCACTGTGAAAATTACAATGGCAATGATGGGGTTAACCACTAGGGGATGCTGTAGAGCAGGAGTGCCCAACCAGTGGCCCGGGGGCCACATGTGGCCCGCGGAGCCCTCTGATGTGGCCCGCGACCTCCTGCTCTGGGATTAGGTAGAATAGAATAGAATACTGTTGTTAAAGGTCAGTTTATTACTAAAATCTGTGTATATGAGGGAATATCTTTTCCGCAGTGGTTACTGGTTTGCTTTAAAACGGATCCGCAGGTGCAGAGAACTTTACCTGCGGGTTCCCTGCACTGAGCCATAGACTTCTGTTACTACCTGCAAGTTTGGTGAGCTTTCTGAAAGTGCACCAAACCTGCAGAATATAATGATAGAAGTCTATTGCAAAGTGCAGAAAAGCCAAAAGGTACACTGCGTTGCACCCCCCCGGTGCGGGTAAACCACAGTACATCAGTGTGAAAGCTGCCTTTGGCCCCTTTCACAAGATCAGTCCGACCAATTGGACCCTCCATTTACCTCTAAGTCGTGGCAGACATAAACCGACTTGCATCCTACCTCCAATATGATCCGCTAAAAAGTATAGTGGGCTGTGTCAGTGTCCTCTCTGCATATGCAGAGCGGACACGGACATGCCATCCACCCGCTCCGCTCAGTGTGGCCCATGACCGGTTACCAAGTCGCTTAAGTGGCCCTCGCTTTTTAAAAGGTTGGGCACCCCTGCTGTAGGGGTTAAGTGTGACCTCATGTGTATTTCTAACTGTAGGGGGGCGTGGCTGTACATGTGACGTCAGTGATCGTCGTTCCCTATGACAGGGAACAGACGATCACTGCCACTGCCACAGAGAAGAACGGGGAAGGTGTGTTTACACTCACCTCTCCCCAGTGTTCAGCTCCTGTGACCCGATCTTGGGACACTGCGGTCATGGAGTTTCGGACCAGGTGGACTTCTTAAAGGGGACGTACATGTACGCCCTTGTGTCCAGCCGTTTTTTCGGCGTACATCGGCGTGCGGCAGTTCTTAAGTGGTTAAATGTTTAAAGAAATGATGAGGAGGCAACATATGACAGGGTGCCTGTCAACCATCCTCTGGAAGGGCTGCTGCACATGAGAATGAGCCCTTAATGTTTCAGCGCTACAAAACAAACCTATATGATCTTCCACAGATACAGAGCATTGAGTGAGTGTAGTCATCCAAAGACAAAAAGTGTCACCAGGTGAAAAAAAAGGAAACAAAACGAATGCAGCCACCATATACAAGAACTGTAAGCAGCAATATATTACATTTGTGTTCTTGATTTTAGACAGGCTTTAATTTAACAACTCAATTCTACTTTAAAAAAATGATTAACTTTTAAAAATGATTTACCTAAACCATGGTTTGCACTATCTACATCATATGCAGTAAACTGTCTCCTTAAAATGAACATTTCTACAAAAAATCTTTTTATCAAACCAAAGTACGCCTGACTTCTTATTTTTTTTTAGACAGGTAAAATGAAGGAATGCAGAAAAAAACATGCAGGCATAACACAGTCAGTGAATCACAGGTTTAGTTATTTTCTTTTGTTTAGCTATCATTTTAACGTGTGGTTGTGTGCAATTCTCAGATGTTCCTTAAAAGACATATACATTTCAAATCCGACAAATCTTGTTCAACTGAAAAATCGGCAGAACTTTTCATTTCATCAAATAAAGAATGTATTTTCGCTGAAGGTAAATCAGTTTTGATCACAAAATGCTACCACAATAACCATACATTTCCCCTCGGGGCAGTGGCCTGCCACAAGTCAGCTTACAAGCAGTTGCAAAAGCTCACTAATCACCTGTATTTAAAATGGGGCTTTTAATTGTGAAATGCACCGAATCTGCATCTGAATGACAGATGTCAAATCAAAGATGTGGTGTAAAAATTAAGCAGATTCACAGCCAAGATGGCGTTGCCAAGTTCTTGGAGTTGTCCCAGTATTTTTTTTTTTTTTTTTTACCTTAACTACTTGCCTACTGGGCACTTCACCCTCCTCCTGCCCAGGCCAATTTTCAGCTTTATCAGTAATGCTTAGCCAGTTGAATGATGGTCCTAGCCTTCTTAAACAATTTTTAAATAACTTTTATATTTTTCTCCTCATGTGTTGTGTGGAAGTAATGGGTTAATGTTACTCTCTGTCACCTGACTCATCGGCGCTAGGTGGAGCGTTTTCACATTTCACACATTTATAGATGGAGTCTGCCAACTGACCTTTCTTTGGGGTCAGTTTTCAGGCATAGTTGGGGTGACTGTTATGAATAAGAACTCATCAAGTTCCAAACCGTTTCATTCATTTTATATTCAACTGCAATTTTCTGACTTAATTGCTATATATGTAAATGGTTCTTATATTTAATATTTTCATATTTTATTATATTGTAATGTTAATTTATTTTTTTTGGATGGGAATGGTAGGTTACGCTTATTTCCTGAGGTATGCCTTTAAATTAGCCATACCGTTAGGCAGATTTCTGGTGGGGGTGTTTTTTTCATCACCTACCAGGATTGTTTCAATCCACTCATAGGACATGTCTGCATTGAATGTGGCCTGGTTGGACTCAATACTCTGCAATATCCATTTTGTCCACTGCATATTAGAGCACGCTTTGGTTGGTTATAGTGGCACATTAGCTTCCGTCAATCCCAAAGAGAGGCTTGGTTTTCCTCCTTTGCTTGTGCTCTAACTGCATTGGCCAACTCCAGAGTGAGGCTTGGTCTTTAAGACTGGTAATGGAGGATTTTAATTTGTTCTGAAGTAGAGGCTTGGTTTCTCCAGCTGGGGGCCTGTCAATCCCAAAGAGAGGCTTGGTTTTCCTCCTTTGCTTGTGCTCTAACTGCATTGACCAACTCCAGAGTGAGGCTTGGTCTTTAAGACTGGTAATGGAGGATTTTAATTGGTTCTGAAGTAGAGGCTTGGTTTCTCCAGCTGGGGGCCTGTCTGTCTTCAGTTTTAGTATAAATACCAGGGGTGTTGCAGTGGCCACCCGTGCCCTTTGAAAAAGTGTTTTAACCACGAAACTAGTCAGGGCGTACCGAGTGGCACACTGTCATCACCCTTGGACTACTCGATACTACATGGGTTACCTGCATGCTGACCGGCCGGATGCTGCAGGTTTAAGGCCTTTCTTTTACTGCAAAATGTGAGTGTATTTCTTCATTATTTTGTACAATAAATTTTAAGTGATTTTACACTATCGAGGCATTCTTGTCTCCTTTTACATTCATGTGACCATTGTTATTGGAGCCACTGTCGGATGACCCAAGCTGAATTCTTTCACTCTCTCACCGAGCCCAGCTGTTTGATCCTGTCTGCTGTTTTGGTCTCCTCTCAGCCAGGGACCATTTACATTTGGTAAGCAGACTTGCATATGTGTGTGGTGGAGGTCTTCAGCTGCATGTCACATCAGTGTTAACCCATATCCTGCTGACTCATATTGGGATTCGGCTTCACCAGGGTGGATGTTACGTTTTATTTCCTCTGGACTTTTGTTGTTTATAATTTATTATTCACAATTGGTTGTGTATGGAACCTTGCTAGCCCTCTCACTTTGGACTACAAAGACCTTTTTGTGTTTTATGGACACTCAATAATGTTTGTTTTTGTTTTTTGGATTGTTTTTTCAACCTTGCATATATCACATTAATTCATCGGTGTGGTCCACATATTATTTTATGTTTATTGGTCATTAGCGCGGTTTATTTTTATTTTTCTCACATTGCTATTCTGTTTATATGACACAGTTTAAACCACAGCTCCATTTATGTTTAGTTTGCATTTCACGTGCACCTTTTACTTTATTTGATTTGATGCACAGCATCATATATTGATTAGCGCAATTTACCTCACTTTTTTTCATTTAATTTTTTGTTAAACAAACAAAAAAAGTTTCTATTATAACATTTTGTAAATAAGTATTTTTTTTTTCCTTCACTGATGAGGCTGCACTCATAGGCACTGACAGGCAGCACTGGCGATCAGTGAGTGCGCTGATCAGTGTAGCTGTCCTCTGTGTGAATTTTTCCAGTTATTGGCTTTCCACTCCGCTCAGCTTAAGGAATGCCGATAACCGGCAAATCCTGTTTACACTCTGATCAGCTGTGATTGGACACAGCTGATCACATTGTAAAGAGCTGCTGTTATTGTCTCTTTACTATGATCTGCGATCAGCTGGGTCTCGAGGACGCAGCATTCACAGATGACAGCATATAAGTGCCGCAGGGTGCGTGCAAGAAGGGTAATCATGATAGGGTTTCACACTATGCCCTCCTGGCCATGTGCGACCAGGCTGTAGTCGTCATTTGGCTATAGCAAAGTTGTGAAGAACTTAAAGTGAGCAAATAGTCTGACGTACCATCCACCTGCAGACTAGAAGTGACGCACAGGTAGAACGCACGTCAGGTTATGAACAGCATCCATCTTTTTGGATGTAACAGTGGACCAATCTGTATGATGTACAATGGATTTTGTAGCGCTTTTTAATTACTTTTAATACATTTACTATGAGATTTTACACCACGAGAGGCTCCCTCTCTGTTTTTAGTATTATTACACTGCCTGCCTATTGACTTTACTGAAGTTATACCAGGATAACATTGAGGAGGAGAAGAGATCTGTACCAAGAGCCATCAGGAAGATCTGGACGGGCCTCCCAAATGACCCAGAAGCGTTGATGGCTTCTCATGGTGTACAGTAAGGGGGTCACTGACATCTGGTGAGTGCAGTGTGTGTTACTCAGCACAAGGTGGAATATTAACTACATGGGGTATCTTGGGAACCTGGGTACTCAAGCACTCAAGATTTCACAGGACATTTGAAAGCACTAGTTCACTTTAAAAACGTTTCTATTTTAATCTATATTTTCTCCATATTTGCATTTATAGTTCGAAATTTGTGATAATTCATGATGGTTAGACTTCCTGTTAGGATTATTACACTATGTGAAGTGTGTGTCAGTGTAGTGTTGTGCAGACTTACTGTGCGACGTGATCTCTCCTCAGCGGTGGTTGAAAATACCGCTGAGGGGAGAGATCACATCACTTCCTCCTTCTTGTGTTTACACAGGAGGAGGAAGTGCAGGACGGGGGAGCACGCGGATTGGCTGGGAGCGATCCGGAGAGGGCGGACAAAAACGAAAAGCCGCCCCCCTCATCCCGGAACGCTCGGCCAGCTACGGGGACCGCCACATGTACCGGGGGGGGGGGGGTCCCGATCGGACCCCCGACCCACCTCAATGTACCACCGTATATATACGTTGATGTGCCTGTCGGTGCCATTCTGCCGACGTAAATGTACATGCGGCGGTCCATAAGAGGTTAAGTAGGCGCGGGTGATTTGGTAACATTTTTACAGGCTGAAAATGAGCATGTGGACAGGAGGAGGGAGCACAGAAATTATTTTATGGGTGTGTGGATGCTTCTTCACTCAGAACAGGGTGTGTTCTAGACCATTGTGCTTTTTGTTACAGTAAAGGTCTAAAGCCCTGTACACACGGTCGGATATCTCATGGAATTAAATCCGATTAATTTTTTCATCGGATATCCGATGAAGCCGACTTTCATCAGTCTTGCCTACACACTATCGGTCAAACGCGGTGACGTAAAACACTATGATGTGCTGAGAAAAATTAAGTTCAATACTGCATGCATCGACTTGATTCTGAGCATGCATGGATTTTTGACCGATGGACTTCCACACAGATGATCGTTTTTTTCTATTGTTTTTTTTTATCCATAGGAAAAATGTAAAACATGTTCTATCTTTTTTCATCGATGGAAAACAAACCGATGGGGCCCATACATGATTGGTTTGTCCGATGAAAACAGTCCATCGATCCGTTTTCATTGGACAAACCGATCGTGTGTACACGGCTTAACTGTGCTGTCTGGCAGGGGTGCCTGCATCACTAAACTGAACAGATTTGTAAGCCCACTGGCAGGGGGGAAAAAAGCATGTATATATGCATTTTGACAGCGTATGTAGCAGATTGTCTTAAAACACCCTGCTGGTTGCCATGAGAAACAGATTCCTCTTCCAACCTTTCCTTTAGTGTCTATAGACATTTTTTTGCAGAAATGTGTGATTTTCTATGGGATTGTTATATTTATTCCCCTAAACACTTTGGCAGAAGGTAAGAAAAAAAAAACGTAGAATTGCTTCACTGAAACAGCAGCAGCTTCGATGAAAAATTAATGGCATCTTTTACACAAGCCCTTTTCAAGAGAATTAAAGGAACTGCTATAACAACTTTGCCACCAAGGCTATGGGAATGTTATTTTTAGTGCAGAGGATGATGCAGACAAAGCAGAAACCAGCCAAAAGCAGATTAAAATTCCAGTATTTAGGACAAAACTGTTTTTTCATGAAAGGCTTCTTTATCCAAAACAAAAAGTTACTTTATATGCATTATGTGAAAGACCCACCAATACTATCCACAATAAGACACAGAAATTGAGGTGACTAATATTTATGGAAATTTGCCTTGCAACCTGTCACTAATAATAATAATTATAATAATAGCTGGTAGGTGTCTGTTAAAGTAGATGTAAACCCACTCTCATCCTTTCTAAACTACTGCCAAAGTGCTGCTGATCTATAAGGATATACATGCATCCTGCATGTATCCTCACCTGTCAAATGTTTCCCCTCTGTCTGTTATGAGACCCAAAAAACTGTAGATTCTGTGGGTGGGTCTGTTTGGAGCTCGGTGGGTGGAGTCGTGATGTCAGTAGACTCCCCGCCCACCTCTACACTCCCCTTGTCAACATACATTTTATCTTGTGTATTCCTTACACTGAATTCTGCTATGATCCCTAACATCCAGTCAAAATCCAGAAAAGTAACCACATGACTTTAGAAAAGGAGTGGGTGGGAATTAAAAAATAATGCCCGTCTCCAGGCTAGTACATGAGATATGTAAATAACCTGATGTTGCAACTGTGATCAGGTGACCTCAGACACGCACACTACAATATAACAATCAGATCACTTGAGCTTCTCCTCTGCCCAGCTCTCACTAAATACATCTAAAATAAATCACATCACTTGTCTGTATATTCTGTTTTCTAGTCTGTGTTTTCACTGCAATATACATCCATTTCCTCGTCACACTGAACTGTGGATCACACCCTTTGATGACAAACATCCAGTCAAAACACAGTAAATGCAGCCAATCCTGGGAGAGCTGGAAGGGAGAGGAGGGGAGGGGAGAGGGATGTGAATTGTGAACTTTTTACACAGGATGTGCCTCTGTCTCAGGCTAGTGCATGAGATATATAAATAACCTGTCACTCAAGGCAAGGGGGCGGAACGGACCAAGGTTTTTCTCTGTAAGTGTTTCACTGAACAGTAAAAGAGGATTGTTCAGAGCTGGATTAACTCTGTGTGGCAAGACTGGGCACAGATGATACGAAGTCTTATACCCTACATTGCGACATCAATAATAAATAAATTCAGGTTTACATCCACTTTAATGAACTATTAGGAACATATTGAAATATTAGGAAATAGGGAGTCTGGGTATATACCCTGCCATTTCAAGGTGACAGGGTTACGCTGCATGGTAAAGCATACCTGTAAAAGAAGAGGCACTACACCAACGTTTCCAGTGGCATAATTTTGACATGCTCACTTTTCCAAGGCTGCTGCAAGTATTCAACCGGCTAGATGGGTCAAATACTTGCTTTCCCTGCTTGTTTAAAGTCCTGTAGTGGTAGAGAGAAACCACAGTGAGTGGAAGAGGAACAGAGTTTGAAATATTTTCTTTGGCCAGGAAGCATATCAACAAAAAGGCCACCAGAAAGGCAAGTATAGTGCCTCTTCTACTACAGGTATGCTTTAACATATAAAGGGACACGTGCTAAAAGGGTCACTTTTAAATCTAAATCAAGGACAAACTACGCCGGGGGGGGGGGGCACTGCAAGGGAATTTTTTGTTATGCCTGGAGTTACGTTTTATTACATTTATAAAGCTACCCTTTTCATGCTACCAAGCTACATTGGTTGAAAAATCTTAAGCATCCAGCAGACTTTCAAGCGGGTCAGATGTCTGGTCCCCTGCTGCGATCTGTGGTTCCTTCCTTTGATTCCCACCTTATGATCATGTCCTGTGGTGATGTAGAGGCCAGAGCAAGGAATCACAGCAGGGATTCAAGCATCTGACAGTCCCAGGAAAATTTTCAACCAGTATAGCTTGTGAAGACTGCAGAATAGGCAATGCTGCACAGGTCAGATTAACCATTTTTTTTGTTGCAGGGATACTTTTGATTTTTTTTAAATGTCAGAATCACTTTAAACATGTAATTTTTTGTCCAGGACGGTAAAAGTGCAAGCATTGGTAATGCATTTATAGATGGATTCTTGGGCTAGGTCACCTGCAGTCTTCTTACAACCTCGTTGGTAGCTGCAGTACAGAGATGACATAATTCCTGACTAGGGATGAGGTTCGTATTCGAGTCGAACTCATGTTCGACTCAAACATCGTATGTTCAATCGTTTGTTGAAATACGAATATAACGGTTCGTTCGCGTTTGCCATTTTTTGCAGGTAGATAGAGCAGGCAGGCTAGTCAGTTAATGTTACAGTGTGTAGAGGATATATATACATCCCAGGTGTTGTACATATATTTATACACTGTATAGTTTAGATAGATCAGTTCTACCTAATTTACTGGCAGGCAGGTGATTGTGCTATTTAAAGACATTTTCACAGGCATACTATAGACACCCAGCAGGTACAATATTTAAAGGAATTTTTCATTTTTTATTTAAGCATCATTAAAATCACTGCTCCTGATTCAGTTCGGCTCATCCCTATTCCTGACCCTGTTTTTGCCTCTTGTAGGATCCATTCACATCACTGCATTTTTCCTCTTGTGCAATGTATGTTCCAAAACCCATCAACCGGACAGGAAGTGGGAAGAAAACATTAAAACGAGGACACGAAAATAAACACCTAACTTGTATCTAAGGTTCCCCCTTGGCCAGACACCCCTCACTTCATATCCCTCTCTATTTATTATTCCTGCTCTGATCTTCCTGTTCTTACTGCGCCAAAAGTAGTCGTACTCTAGTACTACTCTTTTTTTGAATAGTGAACTGCTGGTTCTTTTTTTCCAATAATAACCAATAGATGTTTTCAGACAAGACTTGAGAACTCTGCTCGGGGCACAAAGTCATCCCTCACATTATTACATAATAATAGTTATGTATGTGTTATTAGATCTCTCTGTTCCCACTTGATGCCTTTGCTGGTTTGTTAAGCAAATTGTTGTACAGTGTGTTATACTGCCCCTTTCTAATTTACTGAAATTGTTCGCAAATAAATATAATAAAAAAAAAAAACGTTTTCTGACACCCATCGCCTGGTCAGTAAGTGAGCAAAAAGAAAAGTGGCACCTCCAAGTGTAGCAATAAGTTGCTAAATGTTGTACCTTCATTAAATGTAACCATATTGCTACACTTAGAGTCTCCTCTCTTCTTTTTTATACTCAGTTGTGACATGACGCTATTCTTATATCAAGACATCGCTTGTATATCAAGGCAAAATGTAATAAAACATTTTGCTTGTCTTGCAATACACTCTCAAACCAAGGTTTTACTGTATTATAAACAGGTTGTAGACTTATTTGGATCATAGTAAAGGGAGCTTAGTGACATATTGCCACAGAATGGAAGTGCCTATCTCAATCACTTAGGAACTATTCATTACAGAAAATGTTATTATGATGCGTGAAAAGTTCAGTGCAAAGAAAAAAGATAACATTTATTATGTTTTCTAAAATATGTCAATCTTGGTTAAAGCAGTTGGGCTAGTGAGGCTGGAGACATAGCAGTATAATATGAGAAGGAAAGTACACAGTTCATGCCATCATGCCCATAACATCTCAACTTGGTTACATGGTTTGGCCTTTAACCATAGGTTATCTTTATATGTTTTGATAATTTTTTTCCTCTGGTATTGCTTTTTGTGCAAATTCAACTGTATTGACATATGATCCTCTTTTCCTAATCCTCTCAGTGTAAGAAAACATCAATAGAACTCTTTGAACTTAAGGAGTAACTCCACTTTCGTGGGGAAAAAAAAATGGCAAATAAAAAAAAAGAAATTCATTTACAATTGCGACAGTCATATTGTAATGGAATGTTATTAAAAATAACCTCTCCTTTTTCAATCTGTAGCTCTGAAATTTTCTGAAAATGCATTGGAATATGGCTACCTGGATGTGTTCTGTATGTGTTCCCCCCGATATGTAATTTCTTGCTTGTGTGATTGGCTCACCAATTTCCCCAGAAATCTGCACTAAGATACAAGTCAAATTTAAGGCATCCCCTGCATCAAAAATAATGTTTTTGGTGAGATACTTCCAATAGAATATCACATTTAAAGGGATGCATGCCCAGAAGCTTTCCTCATTGAAACCCTGCAGGTGCTTGTAGCTGAATGATAATTATGAAACAACGCCCATTGGATTCACTTTCCCACATGAATACAGACAAAACACACAGGGATTTCTTCAGAATTAAAAAAGGTAGGAATCTACAAAAAAGTTTGTTAAAATCCCTGAAATGTAATTCACCCATGGGGAATGTTTATTTCTTAACAAAAGTTCTGCTTTAAATCAAAAGTTTGAGTGGACAATTGGCTAATATGTATGTGCCCATGTTGGTACGGATTTCAAGTAAAAAAAGAAAAGTGGCATGAGAATGATGTAGCACACAGGAGAACTCACAATAATAGTTATCTGTTCAAGGTTAAATGTCTGTTGTGTACCCACTTAATCCCCGGACCAATATGCAGCTAAAGGACCAAAGGAGTTTTTACAATTTGGCACTGCCCTGCTTTAACTGGTAATTGCGCGGTAATGCAATATTGTACCGAAACAAAATTTGCGTCCTTTTCTTCCCACAAATAGAGCTTTCTTTTGATGGTATTTGATTGCCTCTGCGATTTAAAAATTTTGCGATATAAATGGAAAAAGACTGAAAATTTTGAAAAGAAGAAAAATCAAATAAACGAAATTTTAGTCAAACTTTTAGGTCAAAATGTATTCAGCCACATGTCTTAATCGTAATAAGCGTATATTTATTGGTTTTCGCAAAAGTTAAGTTATAGCGTCTACAAACTAGGGTACATTTTCTGGAATTTACACAGCTTTTAATTTATGACTGCCTGATCTCATTTCTTGAGGTGCTAAAATGGCAGGGCAGTACAAAACCCCCCAAATTAACCCATTTTGGAAAGTAGACACCCCAAGGAACCTGCTGAGAGGCATGTTGAGTTTATTGAATATTTTTTTATTTTTATGTCCCAAGTGATTGAATAATGAAAAAAAAAAAAATTCTTTACAAAAAGTTGTCACTAAATGATATATTGCTCACACATGCCATGGTTATATGTGGAATTGCACCCCAAAATACATTCTGCTGCTTCTCCTGAGTATGGGGATACCACATGTGTGGGACTTTTTGGGAGCCTAGCCGCGTATGGGACCCCGAAAACCAAGCACTGCATTCAAGATTTCTAAGGGCATAGATTTTTGATTTCACTTCTCACTACTTATCACAGTTTCGAAGGTCATAAAATGCCAAAATAGCATAAACCCCCCCCAAATGACCCCATTTTGGAAAGTAGACACCCCAAGCTATTTGCTGAAAGGCATAGTGAGTATTTTACAGCTCTCATTTGTTTTTGAAAACGAAGACAGACATTTTTTTTTTTTTTTTAAGTTTCATAACTTTGTGCCAAAAAGCGAGATCTGCGAAATACTCACCATACCTCTCAGCAAATAGCTTGGGGTGTCTACTTTCCAAAATGGGGTCATTTGGGGGGGGTTTGTGCCATCTCGGCATTCCATGGCCTCCGAAACTGTGATAGGTAGTGAGGAGTGAAATCAAAAATTTACACCGTTAGGAAGCCTGAAGGCGGTGATTGTTTTTTGGGGTCCCGTACGCGGCTAGGCTCCCTAAAGGTCTCACACATGTGGTATCCCCGTACTCAGGAGAAGCAGCAGAATGTATTTTGGGGTGTAATTCCACATATGCCCGTGGCATGTTTGAGCAATATATCATTTATTGACAACTTTGCACAAAAAAAAAGTATTTATTTTTCTTGCAACTTGTGTCAAAATATAAAATATTCCATGGACTCGAAATGCCTCTCGGCAAATAGCTTAGGGTGTCTACTTTCCAAAATGGGGTCATTTGGGGGGGTTTTGAATTGTCCTGGCATTTTATGCACAACATTTAGAAGCTTATGTCGCACATCACCCACTCTTCTAACCACTTGAAGACAAAGCCCTTTCTGACACTGTTTGTTTACATATAAACATATATTTTTTTTAAAGCACAGGCCCTACAGATCAAAACGGTGGCGGTTTCATTTTTTTTTTCCATAGGTATTTGCGCAGCAATTTTTCAAACGCATTTTTTGGGGAAAAAAAACACTTATTTTAAAGCACTAAAACACACTATATTGCCCAAATTATTGATGAAATAAAAATGATGATCTTAGGACGAGTGCATGGATACCAAACACGACATACTTTAAAATTGCGCACAAACGCGCAGTGGCGACAAACTACATACATTTTTAAAAGCCTTTACAGCTTACCACATTAGATTTACAGAGGAGGTCTACTGCTAAAATTACTGCCCTCGATCGGCCCTTCGTGGTGATACCTCACATGCATGGTACAATTGCTGTTTACATATGACTCCAGACCGACGCTTGCGTTCGCCCTTTGCGCAAGAGCAGAGGGGGGACAGGGGTGCTTTTTTTTTATATTTATTTAGCTTTTTATATTTTATATGTAAACAGTTTTTTCCTTTTGGTTTTGTTTTTTACAATTTTTATTGTTATCTCAGGGAATGTAAATTTCACTTAGTTAGTGACAGGTACTCTTTTTTTTTTTTTTAAATGGGGTCTATTAGACCCTAGATCTTTCCTCTGCCTTTAAAGCATCTGACCACACCAAGATCGGTATGATAAAATGCTTTCCTAATTTCCCAATGGCGCTGTTTATATCTGGGTGGGGACATTCCCATTCCCTCCCTCCCACTAAATGTAAAAACAGTCTAGAGGCTAATTAGCCGCTAGGACTGCTTTTACATGAAAGCCGACCGCTGTCTGAAAAGAATGATACAAAGATGATACCTAAACCCGCAGGCATCATTCTGGTATAACCATTTAAAGTCCAGCAACATACCAGTACGCTGATGGTTCTTGTTGGACATGTATTGTAATCTTTTTTTTCATGCAGCCTGTTGGCTGAACGAAAAAAAAAAGATTGATCGGTGGGTATGCCCACCATTAGAATACCTCCCTTTATCCACCCACTTCTAATGATGGGCATACATGCACCATTTATATATGCCGAAGTATGGGGGCATCCTCCCGCAAAAAAGTAATGCCGTGTACACACGGTCAGACTTTTCCACGGGAAAGCCTCCGTAGGAATGTCAACCGTATGTACATGGCATTAGGAGCAAAATCGCTCCTCCGCCCCTAATGCCCCCATGCTCCTACAGCACTGGAGTCATGGCTTTATATATCGTGGGAGCAAACGCTGTTGCTGTCAAGATAAATAAGTCCGCACAAAAGCTGAATGGCGTACCTGGAAACAGTAAAGTAAATGACATACCTGAAAAGAAAGCATGAAAAAACATAATAACAATAAAACTTTGCAGAATAGAATACAGTAAAAAAGAGCAGAACAATAGAGAGAGAATAGAGAGGGAGAGAACAATAAAACGACAATGTTTTGTTTTTTTATTTTATATCCTTTTGTGTTATTATTTTTTACTTAGAAAACGCTTCCAAAAAAAACTTAGCAAATTGCAGGGATCAGGCCTGTCTCTGCGAACGCTGCAGTTATGCGTGTTCAATGTCCCATTGAAAACGTCTCTTAATGACGAAACGCGTCTGGGAGACACGCAGTGACGTCACCACGTAGGGGGAAGGTATCGCTCCGTTTGCCGGCCGGCTTGTACATGCAGATTTACATGTTTTATATGTGAGTACTTACTTGCTTTTATAAATACATTTAAAATGTTATTACACTATGGTATACTTTTCCATTACTTTCACGCCCGGACTGTGAGCTGCGTTATACTAATCGACTGCTAGACTGACTCCTGAGAATCGTGAGACTCGTGAGAATCCACTGGAGCCTCTGGTAGCCAGGGCCGTGGCTGGGCTGTAGCCAACTGCTTTAACCCAGCTTGCCTCTGGTAAGCAGCCATTACATAGTTGGTGAAGGGATCACTTTCAGTCACAAAATTGTTTTCCTTGTGGTGTGAGGGACGGACATTTATGTATGTGCAAACATATGAAGGAGACATCATTGGGTTCACATTCACAGCGGTGTCATTAAATGGACTTTCCTTTATGTTACACAGCATATCTTAATTGATGTGCAATATAGACTGTTGGTACTTTCTAAACTTGTTGATATATGTTGCATGGTTCACATTTTTTTGCCCAATTATTTATACAGTGTTTGGTATATACCTCCTATTGGCGCGGCTTTGCTTTTGTTTTTATATATGTCCTAGTGTTATCACACGACAGCTGCAGCCTTAAAAACATCAACGTTTTTTTATGTATATATTTTTTTGAATTAGCGCAGTTTTTTGTTTATTATTGTCTTTATGTGTTGTGTTTTGTAAGTGACAGTGATCGATCGATACTGCACTTGGGTGGGTTGGGCTGGGCGGAGGGGCAAAAACACAGGGGCTAGCGGGTATCTGGGCTGATTCCGCTAACAATGCGTTTTTGGGTAACTTAAACTGCTGGGTACGCTAGTATAGATCTGATCAGATCAGGCATCGATCCGTTCAGATACTATACCACCATGCTTTGCACGTGGGTGTAAGCGTTACTGGCACTAACCTGGGGCGACGCAGACCCTAACTGACGCTAAAATTTAATTGATATCACCCGCCGGGCGATCAGGGGGATAAACTTTTATTGGGTTATATACGGCGGGTTCCCTAATGCTATAAACAGCAAACTAACCAGCGTCAACCGTAACACTTATACGGTGATCATTGGTGAAAGGGTTAACTAGGGGGCAATCAGAGGGTTAAAACCCTTGTTAGGTAATATATGGGGGTACCTGACGCTTTATAAAAACCTGGCGGCGAACCTAACTAACTGGCTAACCAGCATCACCAGTGACACTTATACGGTGATCACTGGTGAAAGGGTTAACTCTAGGGGCAATCAGGGGTTAAAACCTTTTTTTTTTAAATGTATAGGGGTAACTAATGCTATAAAAACCTAGCGGCGAACCTCAAAAAATAACTAGCTACCTAGCGGCACCAGCGACACTAATACAGCGATCGGAAAAATGATCGCTTAGTGACGCTAGCGATAGGGAGTGAAAGGGTTAACTGGGTGGTGATCAAGGGGTTAAACCTTTATTAGGGGGGGTGTAGGGAGCTACCCTGGACCTAAGACTAACTGCCCTGCAACTTTTAACTGTCACACTGACACTAAATGCAGTGATCAGAAAATAAATGATAAATTGCAGTGACACTGTGACAGGGAGCTGGGGGGGTGATCGGGTTGGTGCAACTCACTTGTGATGTCTTTCCTCTCGCCGGACGAAAATACCGCCGAGAGGAGAGATGACATCACTTCCTCTGCCTGTGTTTACATTACACAGGCAGAGGAAGTCACACAGCGGAAGGGGATTGGCTGGGAGCGATCGCAAGGGGGTGGCCAGAAATGAACAGCCGCCCCCTCATCCTGGATCGCTCCCAGAGGCTTACCGACCGCCGCATGTACCGGGGGAGGGGGGGGGGGGTGTCGCGATCGGACCCCCGTCCCGCAGGAAGGCTGGCACATATAGGAACGTTGATCTGCCTGTCCGTGCCATTCTGCCGACGTATATGTATATGCAGCGGTTGTTAAGTGGATACTGTGCCTTATTAAAAGGAAATTCCCCCTTAATATGGCCAGATAAAACTCAAGTTACCTTTGCAAATTTACATTTACTTCAAGAAAAACTTTATTCCATATAAATGGTTTCCAGGCCAATATATATATATATATATATATATATATATATATATATATATATATATATATTTTTTTATTTAATATTTCCTAACACTGTGAACCAGGGGTTCTCAACCTCAGTCCTCAAGTACCCCCAATGGGCCATGTTTTCAGGTTTTCCTTTTCTTTGCACAGTTGCTTTAAGCCAATATCAATGACATGGTATTAATAAGAGCTATTTTTTCTAAGGGAAGTTCCCAAAACATGGCCCATTGGGGGTACTTGAGGACTGAGGTTGAGTGTCACTGCTCTAGACCATTTACCTGAAAAAGCATTATTACCCCCCAAACATGTTTTTAGATGAAAAAATTTTTCTCCAGGCATACAGTTTGCAAAAGTTTTAACAGATTTTACTGCAGATAGGTAATGTCAGGGTACTTACCGAAATAAAGTAGGAGGGGTCTACCAACTATAATGACATCATTAGCTCCACTGTTGTGAAAATTGTAACAGTGAGGAGCACTTGATTTCTTGGTATTGTTGAAATTATGGTTAGCTAGGTTGTTCCTACAGATCTAATGTACAGGACCCTTGGATAACTACTTCGTATAATGTGGTGATATAAGGAAGAGTGAAAATGTGACCTTTTCCAAGATTTTGAAAATAGCCGTTTCCTGTCTAAAACAGAAAGGCAAATTTAAAGGGGTTGTACAGTTCGTTTTTATAACTTTCTAAATAGGTTCCTTTAAGCTAGTACATTGTTGATTCACTAACCTTTTCTGTCGATTTCCCTTCTAAATGATTTTTTGTCTTTGTCTAAATTTCTCACTTCTTATTCCTCCTCAGTAATCTGTCCTGGCTGACTAACCCCCAGCCAGAACAGCTTCGGATGATGGGGGGAAAGCTTACTGAGGAGAAACAGGAAGTGAGAAATTCAGACAAAAAAAAAATACATTTAGAAGGGAAATCGAAGGAAAGGGTAGGTGAACCAACAATGTACTAGCTTAAAAGAACACATTTGGAAATTAAAAATCAAACCTTTACAACCCCTTTAAATAAAATGAAATTACAAACTTTCAGTTTTATTAACCACTTAAGACCCGGACCAAAATGCAGGTAAAGGACCTTGCCCCTTTTTGCGATTCGGCACTGCGTCGCTTTAACTGACAATTGCGCGGTCGTGCGACGTGGCTCCCAAACAAAATTGGCGTCCTTTTTTCCCCACAAATAGAGCTTTCTTTTGGTGGTATTTGATCACCTCTGCGGTTTTTATTTTTTGCGCTATAAACAAAAATAATGCGACAATTTTAAAAAAAATGCAATATTTTTTACTTTTTGCTATAATAAAAATCCCCCAAAAATATATATAAAAAAATGTTTTCCTCAGTTTAGGCCAATACGTATTCTTCTACCTATTTTTGGTAAAAAAAATCGCAATAAGCGTTTATCGGTTGGTTTTCGCAAAATTTATAGCGTTTACAAAATAAGGAATAGTTTTATTGCATTTTTATTAATTTTTTTTTTTTTACTACTAATAGCGGCGATCAGCGATTTTTTTCGTGACTGCGACAATATGGCGGACACTTCGGACAATTTTGACACATTTTTGGGACAATTGTCATTTTCACAGCAAAAAATGCATTTAAATTTGCATTGTTTACTGTGGAAATGACAGTTGCAGTTTGGGAGTTAACCACAGGTGGCGCTGTAGGGGATGTGTGCCTATGTGTTTTGTTTACAACTTTAGGGGGGTGTGGCTGTAGGTGTGACGTCATCGATCGCGTCCCCCTATTACAGGGATGACGCGATCGATGCTACGGCCACAGAGAAGCACGGGGAAGCCGTGTGTACACACGGCTCTCCCCATTCTTCCGCTCCAGGGACGGATCGCCGCACTGCAGCGGCGATCGGGTCCGCGGATCCCGGTCCTGGAGCTTCGGACCGGGTCGCGGGCGCGCGCCCGCGACCCACGGCTGGGTACTAAAATCAACGTATATATACGTTGATGTGCCCAGCCGTGCCATTCTGCCGACGTAAATGTGCAGTAGGCGGTCCTTAAGTGGTTAAAAGAGGCTGTCTGGTAAGGGCAAAGAATGACCACACATATATGATCCATTCACTTAATGCACAGACACTATAGACAGACAACTTTTTCATTTTACATAATTTTAAGGGTTCATGAACACTGCAGCTCAAAAATGCTTTTACAGGCATTTGAGCTTTTATTTCAACTGGAAGAAGCTTATGTTTTTTTTATTAAGCTTCTTGAAGCTCCTTTAAACTTTTTTGAGCATAAGCGTTTTTTATTCACAAACCCTCCCAGATAGTATTTTCTTAACCACTGTATAAAAATAACTCAAAACCCTGATCAAATTTGGGGGGGGTTTTTCTCCGCTTGCATATGCATAAAAATGCCTGAAAAAGCTATTGTGTGCATGGACACATTCCAGGCAGAAAAAAATTGTGCTCAAAAGCCTGTAGGAGCAGCTTCTTTGATCTGCAGTGTGCATGAGCCCTATGGAATAGTCGTATTTTAAAAATTAAGCCATTACCCCCTCCCCCCCTATCTTCAGGAGCCATACATACTTAAACATAGAAGAATGAACATAAAGAACATAAAAAAATGACAGCAGAAAAAATACCAAAAAGTCCATCAATTCTGCCTGTTTTTTTTTTTTTTTCCTGATCTCTGCAGCTGCGCATCGGGACAATGTCTCACTGCCCGTGATTAGTGCAGCGCAGGGCCAACGTCCTGCGGCCTCTACACGTGGGCTGTGTGAACACGCCGAAGCTCATCCTAAGCAGACATGGCTAGCTCAGTTTCTGGTCAAAACACTGCCTGGCACAACAGGAGATGGGCACTGCAAAAGGAGGAAATGTCTGCATCTGAGGTCTTTATTAGTGGTAAATATGTAGACAAAAATCTCAATCTTTAAGATGTTTGTATAATTTTAGTCATTTTCCTATCTCCAAAATGCATTTAACTATGTGAGCAATGTGTGCAGGTGTTAATGGGGCATTGATCATTTTTTTAAATAATTTCTAGACGGACCAAAGGTGAACATATAGATGGACCATAGGGTGCCAATGGTGCTACTTTAATACCGATTTATTACCGTGAACCTTATTAAAAGACCTGACACGACAGTCTAACTGTTAAAGCTAAATAAAATGGGAAAATAAAATGGCTTTTTATGACCCAAGGGAAAGTCAACACGGTGATGGTATCAACCATTTGGAAAAATAGCAGATCTGCCTTAGGTTTCCTCTTCCATTCGCACATGTCAGTGTCATTACAGCATCAAAGTGAAATATATCAGATAGTAAAAAAAAAGTGAATACAAATTTTGTATTTTTAGCCAATATCAGTTATTTTTTGTTCATACTACCCTATTTAGAAGCTGAACTCCAGTCATTCATAAAAGGCACAAATTAATGCAGCTCTATATTTATGAGTGTATTTGTTTTAAATGCAAGCAGTGAAAGTACCTGAATTTGACATTATATCAGCCTCTTGCAATCTTCTGTACAGCAGCAGAGCTCACAATGGGAGAGACAGGAGAAGCACAAAGGAGCAAGTGCTGCAGTGCTCAGAGAGAAAGGAGATTATCGCTCCAGGTGGGTGTGATGAACAATCAGTGACTATTCAGGAAATCAAGGGTGCCGGCAATGAACAGGGCAAATTGTAGAGAAAAGCAGCCTACGCGTTTCACACTATAGATCAGAGCCATGACTAAGCCATGACTAAGCACTGATCTATAGTGTGAAACGCGTAGAATGCTTTTCCCATTTTCTGCTGGTTTTTGTAGTGCATTTTTTTCATTCCTTTTTATATTAAAGACAACCTAAAATGTTTTTTGGAGTGCGGCTGTCCATATCTTATCCTCTACAATTTGCTGCAGTGCTCATGTGCTAACCAGGAGAATTCTGTTAGGGGTGCTGTAGTGCTAAAGTGTTAACAAAGATAATGCTGACAGAAGGAGAAAGCAGAGTGATATATAGATGAGATAATCAGTCCACTGCTTCTCCTTTCACTGTCCAGTTACAGGCTGCGTGTCAGAGATGTGTAAACACCAGAACTGGATGTCCAGCTTGGCTTAAAAGAATATTACAGCACTGAATGCATTATTCCACTGCTAAAAGTCAATGGAAATTATTTTTGGAGGCTGCCAAGTATTGTGCCTTTGCCTATAAGCCCCCTCCCCACCTCACATTTCTATTAGACCATCAGTATTATGTTCAGCTTCACTGGTCAATGGGAATGTGCAGAAGGCATGTAAGCTTTATCAGGAAGGGTTGAAGATTTATATGTTAACATGGCTGGGTACTGATAGGAAGGTTTGGGAAGCTGCTGGGTGTGGTCAGGAATTCTTGTCCGGTATTATAAGTAGAGGGTTTCAGATCACTATGGTACCTTCAAATTGGTATGGAGGGCTGATTGATACACTACACAAAAAACAAACTGAAACTGAATTGCTGAGTGGGTAGGCATCATTTCCGGTGTTGATTAGAGTACACATTAAAATTGTATAAATCTGTACAGTTATAAGAAAAATTGTTATGTGGAAAGTCCTTTTGCTAGAGGTTACAGTAAATGAACTGCGATCATATCATTTAACGAGGAAATATCCAACATTTTTTACATACTTGGAAAACTTACCTAATCGGGAAAGCTTTAGTATGTGTCTAGTCATGTAGCCATCTTTTAGTCAATCATCAGAAAATCAAAGGCAAATTGGCATGACTCAACCCAAACTTTAATACCGCATGATTGTGTCGTGTAAGCTTGTTTTGTGCGAGGGCTGCTGTGGTTTTAGCAGAGAGATTAACGACCGGACCTAAGCTGGCCTGCAAACCTTGCCCTTCTGATGCCTCCAAGCCTTTGAAGTCTGACCACCATACCTGGCATAACAACAGTGGGAACTAGACTGGTGTCACTTCTAATCAGGTTTTCTGCCTTAGCACTGCTAACTATGGCTCTCACTAATTGGCCCAATTGCGGATTATACCTTTTGCTAGGAGATTCAAGATAATAATTTAGTCAAATGATGGTTTTTATCTCCTCCTAATTAAGATTCCAAAGTGGGAAGAAATAGGATTAGACAACTAACCTTCACATTATTGCTTTTTTTAAAAGATGTTATTCTCTTTTGTACCAGCACATTGGAGAAATGTGTATATTAAAAATCAACCAAATTTACTTTTATGGTTAAACTATTAAGGGTGACTTCTAGCTAATATCCTGTTGGTATTGAACTCACCAAAATTACTACTTGGTAAAGTATTTTTATTTATTTTTTAAATGTATCTAAAGATAGTTTCTATTTAGTTTTGAGAATCATTGATTTCTGGTGTTTTGTAACTATAAGAAAATTACTAAAAATGAAAAAATAAAATAAAAAAAACCCTTGCCAATTTTTTTTTCTTGCCGTCTAAACCAATTGGGGAGATTTACCTTCACGCCATGTCCTGGAAACAGAAAGAAGTCAAAGAAAATCTATAACAAAAGGAATGGAAAATCCCCTTTCAGTTATCACACCTGCCCAGTTTTCATATGTGAATTACAGTGGAACCTTGGTTTACGAACATAATCCATTCCAGGAGAATGCTTGTAATCCAAAGCACTTGCATATTAAAGTGAGTTTCCCCATAGAAGTCAATGGAAACTAAAATAATTTGTTCCACATTGACTTCTATGGCATGCAATACCGCATGTGGCCAGAGGTGGGGGGCGCCAGAGAGACTTGGAAATGGTCGGAGATCGTTCAGCTGCCCTTGGAAACCCCTGGAAAGGCTTGGAAACACTCGGGAACTGAGTATTTACGAGTGTTTCCAAATGGCTCCCGCGCCCCCGCACCTCTGGCCAAATGCGGTACTGCACAATGCAGAGGCTTGAATCCTGCTCGTGTTGCAAGACAACACTCGCAAACCGAGTTAGGATTAAAAAAAAAATTGCTTGCATTACAAAATTGCTCATTAACCGCGTTGCTCGCAATCCCATGGTTCCACTTTACCTCCCACTCTCCTCAAACCATATCAAGGGGGGTGGTGTTCTTTGGTTCACTTATATAACAAAATATATCAAATATATAATATATATAAAATATACAAAATATATAATATATATATACAATTTAAAGCCCACAATGGGCAAATAATAAAATATTTCTTGCAGTGAGGATGTGCTTGTACTGCAAAATGTAATTGCTCATTTTATCTAGGGGAAAGGGGAATTCATTTTACTTACCTGATCCTCCACTTCCCCAGCTGTTACTTGGCTTCCTCATTTCCAGAGCAGGGTTATAATCCCTGCTCTGGTCTAGATGACATCAGGACCCTAGACCGCTAGAGTGTGGGGGTACAGAAGCTGTGGGGATCAGAGGATTGGGTAAATATATCTCCTGGTGTTGTTCCCCTAGACATAAAAAAAGCAAACACCCATGTAGCGTAGGCACAGCCCCATTGCAAGGCACCATTTTTATCTGCCCGGAGCTGTGCTTTAAGTAAACTTTAACTGGGCAAAATAATGCTATTTTAGCTAACTAATGTAAAATATGTTCATATTTTGATAGCACTGTTGTAGCAACCTGAAAAATCCCAGAGAACTAGAAAATAAGTACACCCACCCCCAAATCCTACAATGCAGTGCTCGATGCCCGAGTGATCTATCGCCAATCCTAAGTGCTGGGTGCTAGGACAGTGTCTAAGCCAGTGTTTCTCAACTCCAGTCCTCAAGCCCCCCCCAACAGGTCATGTTTTTAGGATTTCTCTCAGATGAAAAGGCTGTGGGAATTACTAAGGCAGTGAAACTGATCAAAATAATGGAAATCCTGAAAACCTGACCTGTTGGGGGGCCTTGAGTACTGGAGTTGAGAAACACTGGTATAAGCTTATACAAATAGACTTTAAGAAAGTTGTCAGTTGCTTTGGAAAGTTCCAGTGGCAATGAACCAAGCATTAATATTAGAGAAAAGTCTGGTACTTTACAGTGACACATTCATCAGCTAGATTAGCATAGTATTTTTATTTCACTACAGGTGTGCATTATTACCACATAGGCATTGGAAATTCCTTTGATCATACACAGAATAAGATCTCCTTCATCAGGCTGATGTACTGAAAATACACAATTACTGTATATATACAGCGGGTAAAATAAGTATTGAACACGTCATCATTTTTCTAGGTAAATATTTCTAAAGGTACGATTGACATGAAATGTTCACCACATGTCGGTAACAACCCATACATACAAAGAAACCAAAACAAATAAGTTCAGAAATTAAGTTATTTGTAATAAAAATGGAATGACACTGCACAAAAGTATTCAACACATGAAGAAATATATACTGAATTATCCACAAATGATGCAATTCCGAGGTGGAAAGATGAAGGGTGGAACAATGATGAACCCCTCCAACACCTCAAAACCCTGGGTTAAGCCTTATGTGGAAAAAAAAAAAAAAACACATGAAGAAAGTGAAGTGCAAAAAGGCATGGAAAGCCAAGACACCAGCTAAAATCTATCAGTAATTAGAAAGCAATCCTGCCCCTTGTCAGTGCAAATTAATATCAGCTGGTTCAGTCTCAACTGGTCACCTAAGCCCTGGTTCACACTGGTGCGTTTTGACATGCGATTTGGCATGTCAAATCGCATGTCAAAACGGCGGATTTTGCCGCAAATTGCCGGCAATGGCACTGTCCTAATCAGTGCGACGCTGCATCTGCGGCATTGCACCGATTTCAAAAAGTAGTCTCTGTACTACTTTTTGCGATTTCAGCCTGCGATTTACATTGACATCTGTGCAGAAACCTGCACAGATCTCTCTGAAATCGCGGCTGAAATCGGGACTGCCGGGCGGGAGTGAAATCGTGCGAGTTCAGCTGAACTCGCACTGCTTCACTCCCGCAGCCCAGTGTGAACCAGGGCTCAAAAAGGTATCTCATTACCAAAGTGTCACACAAGAAACATCTCATGATGGGTAAAAGCAAAGAGCTCTCTCAAGACTTTTGAAACCTTATTGTTGCAAAACATACTGATGCCATTGGTTACAAAAGAATTTCTACGTTTCTGAATGTTCCAGTGATCTGGAGAAAGTGAAAAGAAGATCTTTTCACCATTAACCAGCTACAACCAGGTGCTCCTCACAAGATTTCTGACAGAGGAGTAAAAAGAATTATCAGAAGAGTTGTCCAAGAGCCAAGGACCAGCAGTTGCGGAGAGCTTCATAAAGACCTGGAATTAGAAGGTACAATTGTTTCAAAGAAAACAATAACCAACATGAACTGTATGCATGCTCACGCATGTTGAAGCTTGTTTAAAGTTTTCTGCACAGCATTTAGACAAGCCTGCAAAATACCAAGAGAATATAGTCTGGTCAGAGGAGACCATAATGGAACTCTTTGGATGCCATAATACACACCATGTTTGGAGGTCAAATGGCACTGCACATCACCCAAAAACCACCATACCAACAATGAAGTTTGGAGGTGGCAACATCATGGTGTGGGGCTGTTTTTCAGCATACGGTACTGGCAAACTTCATATCATTGCAAGAAGAATAAATGGAAAAATGTACCAAGATATTCTTGATAAAAATCTGCTGCCATCTACCAGGATGATGCAGATGAAATGAGTGGACATTTCAGCAAGACAATGATCACAAACACAAAGCCAAGGAAACTCTCAATTGGGGTCTAAGAAAAAAAAAAAAAAAGATGCTAGAATGGCCCAGCCAATTACCTGAATTGAATCTAATAGAAAATATATGGAAGAACTAAAGATCGGAGTTCATAAAAGAGACCCATGGAACCTTCAAGATTTGAAGACTGTGTGGGAGAATGGGCCAAAATCACACCTGAGCAATGCATGCGACTAGTTTCTCCATACAGGAGGTGTCTTGAAGTGGTCATTACCAACAAAGGATTTTTGTACAAAGTATCATTCAATTTCATTACACATAACTTAATTTTTGAACTACTTTGTTTTGGTTTCTTTGTATGGATGGTTTACATGGGTTGTTACCCACATGTGGTAAAAATTTATAACTATCAGCACCTTTAGAAAAATATATTTACCTGGAAAAATGGTGGCGTGTTTAACAAATATAATTTTTTTACAGTTGTCTATTAAATACCAGAGTTTCAAGCTCAGTACAGAATATTTTGACAAGCGATAGCAATTTTTAACATAATCTAACACTAGCTGTAACTAGTAACTATAACAAAAGAACTCACAAAACAAGAGACATTCCTTTTGACATGGTTGTTCATAAAGAAGTGCCCTGGAATCTCAGACACCTATACAGATGACCTACAAGAGGAGTGGGCTGATTAACAATTAACTACTCCCAATACGATAGGACAATTAAGCACACCACTGAGCATTAGTTGGCAGGAGGGCAACTAAGTGTGTCAATGGTTAGCACCTACTTGTGATTTTTAGGACAGAGCTAATTGCAAATGTGAAAAAAGTGAAAGCAGACACTTAAGTGTCACTAGCATGTAGCCAGCTGAAGAGTGAACAAGGTCACAAAAGGGCCACAATGGTCACTTAAGGGTGACATCCCACAGACCAAAGTCATGCCAACCTGGATAGACCATCATTTGGCAAGGACCTAAAATATGCTAATTTATTGGTGGCAATTCTCTTTTTAATGGCCTAAAGACAAGCGGCCTACTTAAAATTCAAACTTCAAAGGAGATTAGGGAAAGAGGTTTGCAGGGCTTATTGGACAGCTTTGTTTAAAACATAAGCCCTAACTATATTTGTAAACCTCACAGAAGATGCCACTTTTGCTAATGGAGAATTTTATGTGAGATTCCATTTATTAGGACAAGTAAATCAGTAAAAGAGAAATGTATAGCCTGCTACTGCTGACCTTTTCTAAACGAATAGTTCAACAGGGCTGGAGATACAACCAATAGCAGGTGATACAAGAACAGCTGAGAGACTAAAAAGACAAAAAAACATTTTTTTTGAGAGTATGAAATTGTGTTATGATGAGATATCCTAACTAGATAATTGGCCAGTTGACATTTTGGTCTCGCTCCTCTGTATGAGAGTCCATCGGTCAGCACTGTCTGACCTCTTATAATCTTGAGATCTTAATATTTGGTAAGAATTCACAGTGTCTGTGGTGTTGGCAAGTGGTAATACCATTTTTTTAAATTTGATTGGATTTGGGAGTGGACTGTCTAGACGACAAATAATGAGATTATTTTGGGACTTTTGGGTTGCACTAAAAAAATCACTTATTGGATTATATTTGTTGACAATTATTTTAGCATATTATTGTGTGGTTGATTCACAAGCTATTTATGACTACAATTTAAATGGGTAGTGTAGCATATTTTGAAAGTTAAATAAGCTGAATTGTATCTGTAAACCACACATTAGATACAGCATGATAGCTTCAAACATTAGGTAAAGGAAAACCCTGAAAACACATCATTACCCAGAAGTTCTTCTACTTTATAAGGGGATTATTTATAAATATTTCTGCTGGTAGTATGTATGATGCCAAATCTGTGGTGCTTCACACAACATAAAAATGGAGGATCGCACAGGATATATGAGCTAAATGAGGTGACTGCCACCCTTATAAAATGTATATGGACTCCCCTAAATAAAATACAATGACATCATCACAAATGATCCTTATCATTCAGCTTTTCACTGTAGAGACATATGCATAAAGAAAAAAAAAGACCTTATACTTACCTTTCTGACAACCCATGTCTTGAAATGCCGCCATGATGCTGCTCCCAGCAAGTACTTAACAAATGTAATTATTCCTGCCACTTTATGTAGTGGCATCTCCTACTGGTTTGTATATCACTAAAGGATGTACAAGTAGGCAGGAGGAACCACTGTGTGTTATGGGGGAAACGGGTATTCAACCTATCCAGCCAGTCAAATACGCGTTGCCACTGGGGAGCAGAATTACAGCAATGTTTCAAAACATGGATCACCAGAAAAGTAAGAATAGAGCCTCTTCTTTCTGCAGGTATTGCCATTTGCTGTTCTGACAGCGCACACACTGTACATTTGCCTCTATGGGCAGCAGAGGTTTCTGTGCTGAGAGCGTGTTCACTGTGTGCTCCCAGCACAGAGACCAAGGTATCAAAGACAACTACTAGCGTATCGTAATGATCGGGAGCCTGAAAAATCAGCTTCTGGTTATGTGACCATTAGGACAGCTAATCACAGTGGTCATGTGATCAGGCATACCTTGCTTCCCCCATCCCTTTAGGTGTAATATCCCTATTAGAGGGACACCTGGACAGGAAGGGAGTAACAAATAAACACAACACATCCCACAGTTTTATATTCTTAGAGCTTTGCCTTCCTTTAGAACACTCTGCATTCAGCCACATGACAGCTCAGGGCTGCAATGTAAGTCAATTCTGAAAGGCTCCGCTCTGCAAGGTGCTGTGTATGCAGGTATGAAAAGGGAGCAGATAGCTATATAACGTACAGCAGCGGTCACGTATTACAGGTCTTGTTCACATTGAGGTCTTATTGGGGGGGGGGGGGGGAGTATCTAAACTCGGGGCCACCAGCCCCACATATACGATCTTTAATAGGGGAAAAAACCCTCCGTCTTCAAGTCCACCCTAGATCGGTGTAAGTTTTGAAACGCTGTCCATGTAAAACATGGCATCACCCAGCAGGCAAAAGGAGCTCATAAATGACAGACTATTTGTTCTCTTGGTTACTAATCATTTCTTCAGACAGCTGGGAGTTTATTTAAAAAAACAGTGCTGAAAAGTGTACCGATGTGTGGTACTTTATAGGAGTCTTTTTTAATCAGTTTGTATTGAGAAAGTTTCTGACTGATGGCTACAGATTGTTGAATATTGCTACCATGACTCAAAATAGACTCGTCTTCAGATATATTTTACTATGTTATGTGCATCCATGCCAACCTATGGACTCCCACAGAGATCACCGTACTCACAATGCCTTCATGTGCGTTCTCTCCAAAGGGATGGGACCACCTTGTGCCCAGGCATCATGCCTTAGCATCTACTTCCTGAGATGCTAGTTTTATATCTTGGTGCATGTGCAATTCTTGGCTGTATTCACAATGTCCGACACAAATCTATCCTGGTACAGTTTCTTACCTTGTGTCTTTCTACATAGATATCATGTTGTAGTAACACTGGGGGAGAGGAACGTAAGGAAATGCTTCCTCCTGTCTTCAGCTGATTGAGAAATCATCTCCATCTATGAAAAATTCACTAAACCAGAGCTTATTGACTGAAAAGTTAAAAGGTATGGTTTTATTTTAAATTGTACTATTACTCTATCTTGTGACATGCTGGGACTTTATTCATGTAGTTTGGAAGGTCCACCTTAACCATCTGCCATTCAGCTATTGTACATAAATGGCTGGCTTCCCTTTTGTGGTGCTCACATGCACCCTCTAGCACATGCGCAATGTCTGCCATGTCCATTGACAGAGAAGGGTACAGACCCAACATAAAAATGGGTCTGTACCACACGATGGCTGTGACCAATCACAAATGTAAACAAAGGCTGCACAGCTTTGTTTTCTTTCACACACTGTCACCAGACCAGTGCAATCCAGTCACAGTGTCCCTGATCACTAGTCACAGTGTCACCAGTCCAGTGTTTACCAACAACAGTGTTTCTGATCACCATCCCCAACAGTGCCAGTGTCACCAGACCAGTGCCGCCATTAACAAAATCCTTGATCCCTAGTCGAACACACCAGTGCCGGTTTCACCAGTGCAAGCTAGAAACAGTGTTCTCATGCTACCACACCATTGCAGTGTCCCCTTTGCCTAAACTGAGGCTGACATGTTTATTGACCCCGTTTCTGCCTACCGCCTGTCCTGATCCTTTGCTTGCATACCAACCATGTGTCTCCCTGAGGCTTCAACTGACCCTGGCCTGTTTGCTAATGACAACTGAACTGACCCATTTGCACATCCTGCTGTCTATGCTCCTGCAAGACAAAAGCCTCTTCCATCCTCTGTGGAAAACTGCACTCCTGGAACCACAGGTTCTCTTTAGTTCACACGTTGTTCAGTTTCCTCTACGTCCTGACTCGGTGAATCCAGAATTCTGTAGAATTCTAGGGGGCATCCAAGTACCAGTATGTTAGGCCTGCATAGCTTATAGGAATGGAGACTGCTACAGCTGAATCTACATTAAGCTTAATTTCCTGATACCTTGTACAGAGGTGAACATTACAGTACACTGTTTTTGATGAAATATTGATTGATTATGATACAAAAGATGCAATGTGAAGTACATAAATATTCCAAACACCAAAAAGGTCTCACATGTGGTTTCACCATACACTGGGGTGTATTTCTAAGCTTGCCCATACTGCATGATAAAAAATTGGCCACTGCCCCCCCTTTTAACTGGTCTTTGCAGCAAGGAGCAATGGAAGGGAGACATATGTCAAACAAATACAAAAAGATTTCAGAGCTCAAACTTATCAATCAGCCAGTGACCTTGTTAAAAAATGTGCATTAAGTTACAACTCTATGTAAAAAAATCAATTTTGTTTCCAAAAATGTGTGGCAAAAAAAAGAAAAAAATCTTCAAAAGACTATGGGCCAGATTCAGATACACTTAATATTGCGCTGCGTAATCGAAATACTCTACGCTGCCGTATTTTACCAGGCTCTACACCAAATTCTGGTCGATTTTTGCCCGTACGCTACGGCGGCGTAGTCTATTTCTCGCCGCGTAATCGAAATACGCGATTAGGGGGCGTGAAGCATTTAAATTAAGCGCGTCCCCGTGGCGATCGAACTGCGCATGCTCCGTTCAGAAATTTCCCGCTGTGCATTGCACGAAATCACGTCGTTACGTCATTCGTTGTTTGAGTAGCGTCGTTTACGAACATTCCTATTCCCGGACGACTTACGTAAAAAATAATAAAAGACATCGGAAAACGTAGAAATTTGACGCGGGAACGACAGCCATACTTAACATGGGCTGTCTAATATTAGAGCAGCAAAAAGCTGGTATAGTGTTACGCAAAAAAAAAAGATGACTAAAGGTGCCGTAAGAGATTGCGAATGAAGATCGTAATTTCGGGGATCGCCGGCAAAAGCTCATTTGCATACCCCGACGCGGAAAACGACGGGAAGTCCACCCAGTGGCCGCAATTTTACTGCAGCGTAGATCCGAAGGCGTACGAACACGTAATCCAGTTTAATTGAAGCCCGCAGCCGTCTATTCATGGTTTGAGGTTTCCGACTAGCTAAAAAACGCGCGTAATTTGAAATTACTTCAGTCTAACACCAGTTAGACAGGAGTAAGGGCTCTGTGAATCTGGCCCTATGTCTCCTAACCACTTAAGGACCGAGGGTGTTTTTCAGATTTCGTGTTAACGAGACTAAAACATTTTTTTTTGCTAGAAAATTACTTAAAACCCCCAAACATTAAATATATTTTTTTCTAACACCCTAGAGAATAAAATGTCAGTCATTGCAATACTTTTTGTTACACTGTATTTGCGCAGCGGCCTTGCAAGCGCACTTTTTTTTGGAAAAAATTCACTTTTTTTAATTAAAAAATAAGACAACAATAAATTTGGCCCAATTTTTTTACATATTGTGAAAGATAATGTTACGTAAAATAAGTAAAATGATACCCAACATGTCACGCTTAAAAATTGCGCCCGCTCGTGGCATGGCGTCAAACTTTCACCCTTAAAAGTCTCGATAGGCGACGTTTAAAAAATTCTATAGGTTGCATTTTTTGAGTTACAGAGGAATGTAAACATCCCTTGTAATAGAAAAAAGCATGACAGGTCCTCTTAAATATGAGATCTGGGGTCAAAAAGACCTCAGATCTCATATTTAGGCTTAAATTAAAAAGAAAAAAAAAAGAAAAAAAGGTAAACAAAAAAAAAGGGATTTTTAAATACAGCTTACCTGTAAAATCCTTTTCTTGGAGTACATCACGGGACACAGAGCGGCATATTCATTACTATGTGGGTTATATGGAGTACCTTCAGGTGTGGACACTGGCAATCTCAAACAGGAAGTCCCCTCCCTATATAACCCCCTCCCCTAGAGGGAGTCCCTCAGTTTTGTAGCAAGCAGTATGCCTCCCAAAATGGTCACCCAAAAGAGGGGTGGGAGCTCTGTGTCCCGTGATGTACTCCAAGAAAAGGATTTTACAGGTAAGCTGTATTTAAAAATCCCTTTTTTCTTTCTCGTACATCACGGGACACAGAGCGGCATATTCATTACTATGTGGGATGTCCGAAAGCAATGCTTTAATGAGGGGAGGGAGACATCTTCCAAAGAAGGATTCAATTTAGAGATAAACTCAAATCATAATAATAATTCCAACTTAGTCAAGAAAAAAACTTTTTTTTTTTTTTTTTTTTTATAACCAAGGGTGTTTCTGATCCCGAGGATTTCAAACTGCAGCCTGTAGTACTGCCTGACCAAAGGCAGCATCCGCATTTCTTCTCACGTCTAGTTGATAAAACCTTGTAAACGTGTGGACTGATGACCACGTTGCCGCCTTGCATATCTGAGCCATAGAGATCTGATGGTGTGCTGCCCAAGAGGCGCCCATGGCCCTGGTAGAATGGGCCTTTACCGACAACGGAGGAGGCAACCTCTTCAAACCGTATGCTTGAATGATTAATTGTCTAATCCATCTCGAGATGGTGGATTTTGCAGCTGCCTGCCCCTTCTTGGGGCCATCTGGTAGAACGAATAACACATCTGTCTTCCGGATCTTTTCTGTAGCTTTAAGATAGGCCTTCATGGCCCGGACAATATCCAAGGTATGCAGCAACCCCTCCTTTCTAGATGTAGGTTTTGGAAAGAAGGATGGAAGTACCAAATCCTGGTTTAAGTGAAATTTGGATATAACCTTTGGTAGAAAGGAAGGATGGGGCCGGAGAACTGCCCTGTCCTTATGTAGAACGAGATATGGTTCCTTACACGATAAGGCTGCTAATTCTGACACTCTCCTGGCCGAAACTATGGCGACCAAGAAAACCAATTTTCTTGTCAGTAAGACTAAAGGAATCTCAGCCAACGGCTCAAAAGGCTGTTTCTGTAGAGTGGACAGGACAAGATTTAAGTCCCATGGACAAATTGGTGACTTGACAGGAGGATTAATACGCAAGACCCCCTGTATGAAGGTCTTTACCAGCGAGTGGGTGGCCAGCGGCCTCTGAAACCACACTGACAGAGCTGAGATCTGTCCCTTGATTGTGCTTAGTGCCAGGCCTTTATCCACTCCTAGCTGGAGAAAACTTAACACCCTATCAATAGTATATTTGCGGGAATTCCATCTTTTGGATTCACACCAGCCTACGTAGTTCCTCCACACCCTGTAATAAATCACCCTGGAGACCGGCTTTCTAGCCCTAATCAGGGTAGGAATTACCTGCCTAGACAGACCTCTACCCCTGAGAATCAGGGATTCAGCCTCCAGGCCGTCAAATTTAGACGCTGTAATGTAGGGTGGAGGATCGGGCCTTGTGAGAGTAGGTCTGGTTGTAGAGGAAGAGTCCAAGGGTCTCCCACTGCCATCTTCAGGACTAGTGAGTACCAAGTCCTCCGGGGCCAAGCCGGAGCTACTAGAATGACTGGCTTGTTCTCCACTCTGATCTTGCGCAACAGGCGCGGGAGTAACTGTAGTGGAGGGAATGCATATAGAAGTTTGAATTGATGCCAAGGGCAAACCAACGCATCGGTTCCGCAGGCCATAGGATCCCTCGCTCGCGACACGAACCTGTCTAGTTTCTTGTTGAACCTGGATGCCATTATATCTACGTCCGGCATTCCCCACCTCTGGCAGATTGTCTGAAAGACCTGGGGATGCAGAGACCACTCCCCTGGCAACAGACTCTGGCGACTTAAGAAGTCTGCCTGCAGGTTGTCCACTCCGGGAATGAATATCGCTGAAATGCAGGGTACATGAACCTCTGCCCATTGAAAAATCAAGTTCACCTCCCTCTGAGCGGCCTGGCTCCTGGTTCCCCCTTGGTGGTTTATGTATGCCACCGCCGTGGCATTGTCTGACTGGATTCTCACCGGGAACCCCTTTAATCTGGAGGTCCAAGCCAGAAGGGCTAGGCGAGCAGCTCTGATTTCCAAGATATTGATGGGGAGCTGACTCTCTGCTTTCACCCAAGTTCCCTGGCGGGAGAACCCCTCGAAGACCGCCCCCCAGCCTGCCAGGCTGGCGTCTGTGGTAACTACCTTCCAGACAACAGGGCTGAAGGATTTTCCCTTTAGAAGATTCTGAGGGTTCAACCACCAGGCCAGGCTTTGTCGGACCCTTGATGATAGCGTCAAAGGGGACTCTAAGGCATATGCCCTCTTGCCCCAGGCTGCTAGAATGGCTGCCTGTAGGACGCGAGTGTGGATCTGAGCGTATGGTACTGCCTCGAATGTGGCCACTAGCTTGCCTAGTAATCGCATACACAGGCGAATAGTTGGTTTTTTCTTGTTTAGAACCAACTGAACCAACCCCTTGATAGCCTCGATCTTTACAAGGGGCAGGAACACCTTTTGATGTTCTGTGTCTAACCTCATGCCGAGGTATTCCAACTGCCTTGTAGGCTGGAACGCTGACTTTCCCCGGTTCAGGACCCAGCCGAATTCTTCGAGGTACCGAACCGTGAGGTTTACTGCCTTCTGCAGACCCGGCCGTGAGTGATCTATGATTAAAAGGTCGTCCAAGTATGCTAGGACTGTGACCCCTTGGATCCTTAAATTGGCCAGAACTGGGGCTAGGATCTTCGTGAATACCCGGGGGGCCGTGGCCAGCCCGAAGGGGAGCGCCCTGAATTGGAAGTGTCGCTGCCCCACCGCGAAGCGTAAAAACCTTTGATGCGACTGAAAGATTGGTACATGAAGGTAAGCATCCTTTATGTCTATGGAGGCCAGAAAATCGTCCTTCTGAAGCGCGGCGGCTGCTGACCGGATGGATTCCATCCGGAAGGAACGAACCCTTAGGTAACCGTTTAACCTCTTTAGGTCCAAGATTGGCCTGACATCGCCGTTGGGCTTTGGTATGACAAAGAGATTGGAATAGAAACCTAGGCCTTGCTCTTGGGCTGGCACTTCTATAATTACGTCCTGGCCAAGCAGGTGATCCAAAGCTGCCAGCATTGAGGCCTTCCTTGCTGGATCCCTTGGTAGCCTTGATTCTTGAAAATGAGGCGGAGGATACCTTAG
Source organism: Rana kukunoris (assembly GCA_029574335.1). Lineage (NCBI taxonomy): Eukaryota > Metazoa > Chordata > Amphibia > Anura > Ranidae > Rana > Rana kukunoris. The sequence continues at coordinate 188,177,492 of CM056059.1, forward strand.
AAACTCCAGTCTGTAACCTGTGGTTACAGATGCCCGGACCCATTTGTCGGGGATTTTGGCTTCCCAAACTTCTGAGAAGAAACGAAGCCTTCCCCCCACCCGCGAGAGTGGGGGCGCCCCTTCATAAGGCAGCCTTAGGGGCTGTCTTTGACGGCTTGCGATACCACGGCCTCTTACCCCCAGGGGTCTGTCCCTGCGATCTACTGTTAACGTTGGATCGTGCAGGCGGCCGTCGATACTGCCTGGAATTAGAGGGCCCCGAGACAGGAAAGAGCTGCCTTTTAAATGTAGGAGCCCGGAATGTCTTTTTGACCGGTAAAAGGGTACTCTTGCCATTTGAAATAGTCTGAATATATTTATCCAGATCCTCTCCGAAGAGTCGTCCTCCATGGAAGGGAAACCCTGCCAGAAGCTTTTTGCATGGGGACTCCGCCGCCCAGTTCTTCAACCATAAGAGCCTTCTCATGTGCACCAAACATAGTGATAAACGAGAGGCCTGCTGGATGGAATCTTTTATAGCATCTACCGCAAAACACAGAGCTCTGGGAATGTCAGAAAACTCTTCTGCTTGTTGGGTAGGCATGTCCCTTAACATTTCCTTTGTCTGGTCTTTTAATGCCTGACAAACTCCAATTGCAGCCACCGCTGGCTGCACCACTGCTCCTGCCGTAGCAAAGGATGCTTTTAAAAGTGTCTCTAATCTTTTATCAACCGGATCTTTAAACATATGTATGTTTTCCACCGGGCAAGTTAGTGATTTATTCACACATGAGATGGCTGCATCCACTACTGGGAGCCTCCACCTCTTGGAGAATTTTTCCTCCATGGGGTAAATGATCGCAAATCTTTTCGGTGGCAGAAAAATCCTGTCCGGCCGTACCCAATCCCGAAAGATCAATTCCTCCAAGAGAGGATGGACCGGAAAAACTGCGTTGCTTAACGGAGCTTTCAAAGAGCCCAGAGAGGATACCGGAGGAACCTGAGGCTCTGGCAATGGCAAACTAAATGCCGAGCGGACCATGTCCGTCAAAGACTGTACCCACAGTCTTTCTGTCTGGGAATCTGAAAATGGTTCCTCCGAGGCAGACCCCTCAATCCCTGAACCCTCTTGGTTCAGGTCTAGTTGATCCTCCTGTGATTCCAATTCCTCCGGAGAGAGAATCTCAGCATCTGAGGATACACCTCCTGGTGATGGGGATCTAACCCGTTTCTTACCAGGAATAGCTCTAGCGATCAATGCTGCTATTCTCTCTTCTAGCCCCCCTAGGGATACGGCTAGCATCTCCTCTGTGATAAACACAGGGCTGGGCTGATCTGGGCCAGCCTCCGCACCAGATCCCCCTAATGGCTCATCCAAGGCGCTTCTTATGTTAATAAGTTGCGGGGAAAGTATCGGCATATCAGAATCAGAAAGGGAACCCTTTTGTTTTTTGGTCTTTTTTGTACCCTTTGACCCCGAACCTTTGGAAGCCATAATACAAAATCGAGGGACTCCGCCCACACAACAGACTGTAGTGGCCAGGAGTACAAAAATCAGAGTTTAGGGGACAATAGATCACTAATGCCCAAAAACTGATGGGATCCCGTATGTTCTTTTTTTTTTTTTTTTTTTTAAATATATTATAGATTTTCTTTTGACAACATACAGTGACCCCAAACTAAGTTTGCCAGCCTCCAAACCTGCTGCAAAAAAGGGGGATTTCTTGGCTTAACAAAAAGGTATTGGAACAAAGTCCACATGTACTACCCCTCTTCCGCCACCGGGAGTCACTGTTCTGCCGCTCTGCGTCCTCTCCTCTGAAAATCAGCCTCAGACTGAGCACTGACAATGCCTGCTGTCTATAACAGCACAAAGGCGCGCCCCTGTATGACGCCGCAGGCACGCCCCCCCCCCCGCCCTCCTGTCTGAACGGCGCGAAAAACGTCAAGACGTGCGCGCGCACGCGCGCGCGTATGCCGGAAACAGGAGGAACATGGAGGAGCCGCGCTGCTGGAGATCCAGGAACGCAGAAACAGGCGGCAGATTCAAACCCCCGGCCAGGTAGGACTCTCCAAAGGTCCCTAGGGATCCTTACTAGCCCTAGGAAGAAACAGCAGGTTTAGCTAGCACACATATTTAGACAGGGGGACCTAGTGATGGGGGAGAAAAGGTGTCATCCTGTCTCTCTTCAGACATAGTGAACAAGGTTGCCCATGCAGAGCATACTTAGGCTATCCCCCCTTTTAGGTTACCCCGGAGAGCCTGCTGTCGAACCAAGTCCCGCAGGCTCCCCCTTACCTGCTCCATGCTGCAGGATGTTTGTCCAGCAAACTGATCCAATCTTCTCCCATCTCCGTGGGTAGCGTAGTAGACCTTCAGGCCCTGGGGTCCTATGAAGGTACCCACTGTCCTGGACCTATATAGCACCCTGGCAAACAGGAACTTTATGGTTTTTACAAACTCCAAGTCCTGGGCCCAGGGTCCAGCCCTCCAAAGAGGAGCATTATAGGCAAAACCCCACGGCTTGGGGCCCGGGTACTGTCCACTTTGGCACTGAGGCTCCTTGGACAGATCCGGTTAGCCCGCCCTTAATCCCAAGGATGTGGAGCAAAGCTTTTCCGTGACCAACACCTAAGACACTGGCGAAAAAACTGAGGGACTCCCTCTAGGGGAGGGGGTTATATAGGGAGGGGACTTCCTGTTTGAGATTGCCAGTGTCCACACCTGAAGGTACTCCATATAACCCACATAGTAATGAATATGCCGCTCTGTGTCCCGTGATGTACGAGAAAGAAATTGTCTCTTTAAGACGCTGGCGGGACAGACGTTTTGACGTCACTTCCGCCCAGCAGATCTATGGGGACGGGTGAGGGACATTTTTCCCTCACTCGCATTCCCCGGACAGCAGACCCGTTCGCCTCCGCCGCTGCCGACGGCTACGGTAAGCGGATATCTCGGTTGTGGCAGCAGCTGCTGCCGTTATCGAGATATCCATCTTTAAAAATAGGACGTATATATACAGTGGGCGGGCGTTAAGTGGTTAAAAAATACATTGTGGGTCTGATTTCCAAATGTGTTAACTTTGTGGGTATTTCTTCTGTTCTGGCACTCCAGGGATGTCACAAATGTTAACGGTAGTAAGGAAATTAAATGTGTAATTTATGCCCCTTGAAAGCCCAAAGGTGTTCCTTAGATTTTGGGCCATTCTAAGCATCTAGGCAAACGTCTCACACATGTGGGAGCTACCTATTTAGGAGTAAAAGGTGTTCCTTGGAGTTTGGTCTCCTCAATGCAACTAGGCTGCTAAAAAATCGTACATATGAGGTATCTCCATACTCAAGTGGAGTAGCAGAATGTGTTTTGGGATACTCATTCTCATTTTTTTCCTTCAATTTCCAAAAACTTGGAAAAAATGTGCTCTTCCAAAGACTCATCATGTCTCTCAGTAAATACGTTGGAGGGTGTACTTTCAAAATATGGTAATTTTGTGGGTGTTACTTCTGTTCTGGCACACCAGAGCCTCAACATATGTGTTAGGTAGTCAGGAAATCACATGTGAAATTTATGCACCTTGAAAGCCCAAAGGTGTTCCTTAGATTTTGGGCCATTCTAAGTATCTAGGCAGTGAATAAGTCTTACACATGTGGTAGCTACCTGTTTAGGAGGAGTAAAAGAATGTGTTTTCAAGTGTAAGTATGCTTTGCTGTGTGAAACAACTTGTTAAAATTTTTAAAAAAACAAAACATTTTTTTTTATTTTAGATACGCTAAAGGGGCTGTATACAGCACTTTTGGAAGCAGTTACAACGAAGGAGATTTACTAAAACTGTCGCATACAGAATCTTGAGCAGATGTGCATAGCAACCAATCTGGTTTTATTGCTAGGTTTTATTGTCAAAGTTTAATTGAACAAGCTTATCTTAGAAGCAGATTGATTACTATGCACAGCTGCGCCAGATTCTGTGTGCTCCAGTTTTAGTAAAACTCTCCTTATGTGTCCTGGATCATATTAGAAGCTCATTGCTTAATATAGCATTTCAGGAGTCACCCAAAAGTTTTTGATGTTAAAATGGAAGCATACTATTAATTTGTAGTTTAGTTGTAGTAATTAAACATGTTTACCTATTTCGTATCTCCATGCTATTGCAATGTTTTTTTTTCTCTTTCGTATTCATTAAAAGATAATTGCCAGTAACATAAATATATATAAGGCATTCGTCTAGTTAATGCAGGAGGGTTTCCATCTTGCAAAGCACAGCAAGTAATTAATCATTAGACATAGACTGTTATTGAATTAAGTCTGTGGCCTACTTTCAACGCATCTTTTAAGACGTTATTGTGTTTTCTCTAATTTGAGGTATCAAATGCCATTATGTTTGCTGAAACTGGATATGATAAACAGTTGAGACATTGCGCATAATTAAAAGTATGTGCACTCATGCAGAAGAACCTGTTAGTGTTTAACCACTGAAGACCCGGACCAAAATGCAGGTAAAGGACCTTGCCCCTTTTTGCGATTCGGCACTGCGTCGTTTTAACTGACAATTGCGCGGTCGTTGCGACGTGGCTCCCAAACAAAATTGGCGTCCTTTTTTCCCCACAAATAGAGCTTTCTTTTGGTGGTATTTGATCACCTCTGCGGTTTTTATTTTTTGCGCTATAAACAAAAATAGAGCGACAATTTAAAAAAAATGCAATATTTTTTACTTTTTGCTATAATAAATATCCCCCAAAAATATATAAAAAAACATTTTTTTTTCCTCAGTTTAGGCCGATACGTATTCTTCTACATATTTTTGGTAAAAAAAAATCGCAATAAGCGTGTATCGGTTGGTTTTCGCAAAATTTACAGCGTTTACAAAATAAGGGATAGTTTTATTGCATTTTTATTAATTTCTTTTTTTTTTACTACTAATAGCGACGATCAGCGATTTTTTTTGTGACTGCGACATTATGGCAGACACTTCGGACAATTTTGACACATTTTTGGGACAATTGTAATTTTCACAGCAAAAAATGCATTTAAATTGCATTGTTTACTGTGGAAATGACAGTTGCAGTTTGGGAGTTAACCACAGGGGGCGCTGTGACTTTTGAGTGTTCCCTGTGTGTGTGTTTACAACTGTAGGGGGGTGTGGCTGTAGGTGTGACGTCATTGATCGCGTCCCCCTATAACAGGGGGACGCGATCGATGCTGCGGCCACAGAGAAGCACGGGGAAGCCGTGTTTATACACGGCTCTCCCCGTCCTTCAGCTCCAGGGACAGATCGCCGCACTGCAGTGGCGATCGGGTCCGCGAGTCCCGCGATCCCGGAGCTTCGGACCGGGCCACGGGAGCGCGCCGCGGGCGCGCGCCCGTGACCCACGGCTGGGTACTAAAATCAACGTATATATACGTTGATGTGCCCAGCCGTGCCATTCTGCCGACGTATATGTGCAGTAGGCGGTCCTTAAGTGGTTAATAAAGCTTTGTGGACTTTTTATTCAATTTACAACAAAAAGGAATAGAAACATCTGGGCGTCTATGCCATATATTATAACAACCAAAGTATGTACTTAAAATTTTAGTACTGCTTGCCTGTAAAATAAAAATAAGGGAACAGTTGCGCACTCCTAATGGTAGGTCAAAAATACTGTGGCTTGAAGACTGTAGAAATGCAGGGCATGTAATTGTAATCTCTACAGATCATAATAACAGAACACTTAGGGGTAGATTTACTAAAACTAGAGAGCACACAATCTAGTGCAGCTTTGCATGGTAGCCAATCAGCGTGCAACTTCAGCTTGTTCAATTAAAGTGGATGTAAAACCGAATTATTTTTTATTTTTATGAAGACTTCTACCTGGTACAGTAGAGGATGTCAAGTCATCTGTGCCCAGTCTTGCCACGAAGAGTTAATCCAGCTCCGAGGAATCCTCTTGTCTTTTTTTACGGAGATAAAAAAAAGACACAGAAATCTGTGCCTTAATTTCCCCTACTGCTGTGACATCTGCTTTCCTTATGTCATGCACTAACATGAGAGCAGAGTGCACCTATGGCACGGAGTGTATTACATGCGCTCATGCTCCTTCTGCTGTGCGTGTCTTCACTCTACAGGTGCGTTTGTGCTTGTGATGCTGCCTGGCCAAGGGGAGTGTCCTTCAACTTCTCACCATTCTGCGATCAAACACCAGTCCTCTTCCAGGTTGAATGTCACCCATTATTATTCAAACCAGTTCAGGATGTCAAGGACCCTCCCCCAGGGGTATGCCTTCAGGCAGCACTGAGCTCACAGGAGAATGCTCCAGAGAATGGAGTTACTTCATTACGTTGTACTGTCCTTAGTAGTATTCAGGACCACCCACCACTGAAGACAGAGGTCCTGTGACTGGACTTCAGACCCCAGGACTCCAGATATGTATTGGAGGCAAGGGCTGCTCTATCATTCAAAGCATGCAGCATTCCATGTCAAAAACCACTACTAAACACTTATAAGTGCCAACAAATGCCCTCACTTTTAACCATTTTAGGTTCATGTTTCTGTTAAGATTTAAACATGTAGTAAGCTACTGTATATTTCAGTGGAAGTATAACAAGTTGGTAACTATCACAAAAGAAAAACTACACACCATCACAGGCCAAGCCAAGATGGATAACCTGTAAACCCTCTCCAAAAATATCAAGATGAGAGCAATCAGGCTAGGGAAAAGGTGGGAGAAAAAATGGGGGAACATTGTCAAGCATTTAAAGTGGTTGTTCAGCCACTTTAATAAAAACATCCCATCCTCTCTGTGACATAATTTAATGTGCCCCAGTATCTGTGTTATATAAAAAAGATGCTAATTTGTACCTATATTAGAGCATCGCCCAGTGCTCGCATGACTCCTCAGCTCTCTCCTCTGTCAGGCTGACAGCTATAGCGGGAGGGGCCGAGCACTCCCGCTGACGCCAGCCAGGGAGGAGAGAGCCGACGAGTCAGGTGAGCTCGGGAGATGCTCCGATATAGATACAAATGGGCAGCTTTTTTTTTTTTTTTAATATAACACAGAGCACATTATGTTATATTACAGAGGGTATGAGATCTTTTTATTGTAGTTATGATAGCAGAAGCAGGGGGGCAGGCACTGACCCATAACAGACAGCCGGGGGGTGGGAGGACGACAGAGCAGGGCTGCGGGTGACTGAGGCACGTAAACGGACCACAGTGTCAGGGCTCAGCAGCCATGATAAACCAAGGTCTGTTTACAGGGGGAGGGTGTAGCTAGGCAGGTTTACACAGATTGTTTTAGGTGATAGAATGGGGCCAAATGTCACAGTACATGCACATGCTTTAAGGGAACAAGATCTGTATTTTTTTTAGGGTAAAAAACACTTTAAATTCTCCTTTTTTCCCCAGAAGCCATAAAGTATAAAGCATATGATATGCCCAATACCCACTAAAATTCTCTCTCAAAAAGAAGAGGCAAGGTAGGTGTTAATCTAAATATTCTTACAAAGCATGTATGAAAACTTTGCAAATGCCTGTAGAATCCATGCAAAATACAAGAGATAAAACTTCATCGTTCATAAAAACCGCCACCACTAAATGAAAATCCCCATCATTCATTTACAAAAAAGGTCATCATATGCTGCCCACAACATTTGCATTGCTGTTATAAATGTTGCCCATTCACAAAGAATTTTGAGCTATTGTCCATATTTTGGGCCAATTCCCACCAAAATCAGCTTAAAACCTTACCTCAATAGAGAAAAGCTTTCTCTTTAACTTAAAAGCCAGGTCTTTGGTGTCTGTTTCATCACAAATCAAACTATTAAGTCGAGGAATCTTGTGGACATACAGCAAACCTGCAGGGGAACAGAAAAGAAGATGGGGGTGGGGGACAAAAAAAAAGGAGAAACAACATTAGAAAAAAAAAATCTGACTTGGAGATGAATAAATTAAAGACTTAAAAGGCAGTCTTCGTATATTTGAACACATTCACTCCCTTTTATCTATTTAGACTCGAGCTTGCTTGTGCGACCACTCAAGCAAGCTGGGTGATTATGCTCAAGTAATGAAGCAGAATAAGATAGAGCAGTCCTAGTGCACGGAAAGCTAATTGCACTTTGGTACAAATGTAAAGAGGGATCTTAATACTTGTCAAAGCCACGGCAGATTTGTGTGCGATTTTCTTCTTGTATTTACAGTAAGCAAATCCTGCTATCGTCTTGCAAGCTGCCTACGGCTCTCTTGGACTGAGCTTTATTTTATTAGCTGCACCAATAAGCAGCCAACACAACGCGATTTATGGGTTACTGATAGCCAGTGCAATTCTAATGAAGGCTATTTAATTTTACACCTTGTTGCTAAGCTTGTTTCTGGTGTGAGAAATTGATATTTTTAGAAACTTAAACGGTCGGAAGGACGGGGGAGCAAAATCCCATTTCCTTCTCTAAAAATTTTTTTTCCAACAGGAAAGAAGTGTGTGTCAGGGTTCTGTTCTTGTATACAGGGTTTCAAATGCCATAGGTAGACTGCCAGCCTGGCATTCTGTCAGCGGAAATTTATGCTGATCCTTTCTGACAAGGACGCTGGATGGCTTTTTGTGCTGCCGAAAATAATTTCTTAAACAACCCAGGGGTAATTTTCCACGGCTGATAACTGCGGAACGGCTGTAGCCATCCTGTTTTGAGGAAGAAGCAACTTCTATACAACATGTATTGGACATTTAATTATACTAGTGTGGAGATTTAAAATAATAAATTAAAAAAATAAATCACAATAGGGAAAGAAATTAAATATCAAATTTAATTATTGAGATCAAATTCTGACCATATATATTTGTGCTTTATTATTAATATTTAAAAAATATTATTTGCTTTCATAGTTGTTTAAACATTAAAATAATTAATATTATGCCTTGATAGTTAAACCTAAATTTCAAACTCCTGACAAGTAAAATTTCTAACTTATGGAAATGATACCTAAATGATACTAGCAGTGTTATTTTAACAAAAGAAAATGCTGGCATTGATTTTAAAGCTGTTAATAAACGTGGGTCATTTTAAACAAACTACAACAGTTTCAAATTTCAATATTCCATGGAATACTTGAACCGGAAAGTGAAAATGTGACCAAGAAAACAACAAAAACTAACAGTACAAAACACAAAATCTAAGGAATTTTATAAAAGCGAATAAAAAAATAAATAACGAGGTAAAAGGTTGCAGGAAAAAGAAACATGAGCCCAACAAGTATCAGTTTAGCATACAATAGATAGCATACTTGTAGGTGTAACTGAACCAACTGTGGTTTTAGAAAAGTTAAATGCAAATATAAACTAAAAATATATATATATTTTATTGAAATTCAACTGGCTGCCCAAGTCTACAAAAATTACCCATTTCTGTGGCTGCAGCCAGAGTGTAGAGGAGAATTTGAGCCTCACCAAGGTTACCATGGGACTACAGTATTTGTAACCATAATAAAAGCAGTAATTTATGCAAACTGCGAGCGCCGCCCTGAATTGGAACCGTTTGCCATTCATGCCTTTCAGCATTCACGGTGGACACAAGTTAACCCTCAAGTTATTCTCTCATCTGACAATTTAACTATCAAGCATACACAAGTACTATTAAAATGTACATGTTTAGATATTTAGCAGATTAAACCACGCTTGCCAAATATTTACTAGTTAATATGAAAACCCTAAAATGTTCTTTGCCAGGTTTGATTCTAAAATAACCCCTGAGACATCCCCCCCATACACCAACACAGAGAGGCCCATTCTTCCTGTGATACATTGATATTTTCTACAGCGCAGCTTCAGGACAAAACGGGTACTGCAATCTGCCCATTTAGAAAATCCACTTCATGAACGCAGTTCTGTTTAAATGGTGAGATGTACAGCTGAAGAATATAAGGCAACAATGTTGCATATATTTATATCACAATACACCATGTAAGGAACCAAATTACATGGCCCAAATTACAGAAGAAATATGAAAAAACAAAAAACAAACACATACTCCCCTCCATGCTGCAGCATCGGTGTGATGCTGCAGCTGTCTCAAATTGGCTCTAAGACCACAGAACACTTGGCTTTTGGTCTTCACACCCAACACTTACTGGAGCGTCGAGCAGGGGAGTGGCAGGCACAGCCGATTCTGGCTCTCAGCCGGGCACTGAGAGCTGGAGACAGCTGTCAATCGGGCAGTCTGGAGGATCCTGACAATATTGTCAGAATCCTCCTGGAGTGGCTCTGCTATGTAAACTGATAGTGAGCAATAGCCTACTATTAGCTTACGCTGGGTCACAGGAGAACAAAAGTAAGTGCACTCCTGTGACCAACAAAAGGAGTTTGATCAAAAAAACATTTGGTCGTACTTCTCTTTTAAGCGAGCTGTGAATCTGAATACTTTAACCGCTTCCGGACCAGCTGCTGCAGGTATACTGCGGCAGGCTGGCTCCCCTGCGTGGGCCATCGTAGCTGTACATCGGCTCTTTAAGTCGCCTCCGGCGGCGCACATGTGTCCCCCCCGAAGCCTGTCCCCAGAGCCAATGCAGGTGTCCGGCGGTCGCCATGACCGCCGTGTACCTGCAATTACTCGTTACAGAATGGGGATGTGTGTGTACCCTGCCACAACCCATTTTCAAAGCCCTGGCTGAGAGGAGGTTCTCATCCAACATTTGATAGTACATGGCCCTGTCCATCATCCCTTTGATGCGGTGAAGTTGTCTTGTCCCTTTAGCAGAAAAACACACCCAAAGCATAATGTTTCCACCTCCACGTTTGAGGGTGGGGATGGTGTTCTTGGAGTCATTCCTCCTCCTCCAAACATGGCAAGTTCAGTTGATTCCAGAGAGCTCGATTTTGGTTTCATCTGACCACAACACTTTCACCCAGTCCTCCTCTGAATCATTCAGGTGTTCATTAGCAAACTTTAGACCGGCCTGCACATGTGCTTTCTTGAGCAGGGGGACCTTGCGGGTGCTGCAGGATTTCAGTCCTTCACGGCGTAGTGTGTTACCAATTGTATTCTTGGTGACTATGGTCCCAGCTGCCTTGAAATCATTGACAAGATTATCCTGTGTAGTTCTGGGCTGATTCCTCACCGTTCTCATGATTATTGAAACTCCACGATGTGAGACCTTGCATGGAGCTCCAGACCGAGGGAGATTCACAGTTATCTTGTGTTTATCCATGTGCAAATAATCGCACCAACTGTTATCACCCTCTCACCAAACTGCTTCGCGATGGCTTTGTAGCCCATTCCAGCCTTGGGTAGGTCTCTTGTCCCTGACATCCTTGGACAGCTTTTTGGTCTATTCAGAAAAGAAGATACGCCGGAATTCTGCTAATATACGAGCGGCGTAATTCTGTTACACCATCGTATATTAGTTGCAGTTTTTACGCTGGCCGCTAGGTTGCGTTTCCGTTGTTTTACGCGTTGAATATGTAAATGAGGGATTTTTTACGGCGATTCCCGTCGTAGTTTACGTTGTTTGCGTTAGCGTTATAGCAGCGTAAGGTTACCCCTGCTATAGGAGGCGTAGCCAATGTTAAGTATGGACGTCGGGACAGTATCGAACTGTACGTCGGTTACGTCGCTTGCGTAAATCGTTCGGGAATGGGGCTCGACGTTAGTTACGTTCACGTAGTTTACACTGACAAAAAGCGTCATGATTTTGAAAAAAATCACGTCCAAAAAAAAGTCAATTACGTGGGGTCATGATTCATTTACATGAATCACGCCCCCACTTCAGAAATTTGAATTACGCGCTGTTACGACGGGCACTTTACACTACGCCGCCGCATATTATGGAGCAAGTGCTTTCTGAATAAGGCACTTGCCCATAATATTTGTGGAAGCATAGCGTAAATACCATACGCTACGCCGCCGGAAAGATACATCAAATGTATCTGAATCCGACCCTAGATTTTTAGTTGCCTTTTCAGGTTTGCTATATTTTTTTTTTCCAGGTCATTTATCGTTTTCAGCTTTCTTTCCAATATGACATTTCTTGATGTCTGTACGGATGCCTCCAAATTAACTGTACCAAAATGATCATGATTAAAAACCATATGGCTTCCTTTCATTCCATTTTCCACCTCAATTGCAATTTGATTTCAAAATATCTACATGCATGATAAGGGTTAACCTGACATAGCCATCCTCAGTTTACTGGCAAATACAGAAATATAAAGTGAAGGGGTGGCTGAATCCCTGAAAAACCCCAATCTGTCTTGACTTTTAAGTCTTTCACCCCCTCCTTCCCTCTTCATTCAGCATGAGCTTTCATTTATTTACTTTCACACATTAACTGAACCGGCAATGCCAAATCTGGAGATTGGCAAAGAGTCAAATTTCTGCGGCTTCCACAGGACACAGAATAAAGGCCTCACTGGTAGCCATATTGTATTTTGTTTGAGGGATGAATGCACAGTGGGCTGATGAGCAAGCCAATAAAAGCACTCTGGAGTGCCTCCATATATGTGTCAGAGGATCCCCCGATACCCAACGCCTTTGTGTTTTTGAGGCAGCATAACTCTAGGAGATAATACTAATGAACACAAAAGGGTCAGCTCTGTTTTTGTGTCATTTGTATTTTGAAGGTTAAAGTACAGATGAACATAATAATGAAAACATAATTAACTGTTTTGATAATAGTTCTAAAAAAAATGCCTAAAACCTTATTATTTTTCCAACAAAACCCTGGACTAAGGACTAAATGGACTATAGGTGTAGGACTTTAGGCAGCTTACAAAGGAGGGGACCACAGAGATGACTTCAATAGTGTGTTGATACCAATTCATTATCCAATCAGATGGATTAAGATAACACATGAAGCTCCAATAGTGATGCCACTACCCTGGCTATGGTGTTGATAGAGGAGACAGGAGTACATGGATCTCAGGGCTGGTAGAAAGTTACAAGTAAAAAAACAAAAAAAACAAAAAAAAAAACACTGTATATAGAGTGTTTGTGTGTGTGTGTATATGTTTGTATGTATGTATGTATGTTTGTATGTATGTGTGTATGTATGTATGTATGTATGAATGAATGTATGAATGTGTGTGTATATTATATATATAACATATACATATACAATATAGAAAAATAAATAAATACACTCCCTGTGGCATTTAACCTGCCTAGCGGTATTCATGAGTGTGGCTCGGGGTGGAATTTCAGTGCCATTAGCAGTAACCCAGAGCCACATTTGGGATTGCATTGCTGGATCCTGGTAGAGGTTACTTACCTTGTCCCCGGGATCCTGAAATGTATTTCCGCAGTGTACGGCGGCCGGATCTTCTGCCCGATACACTGTGTGCACTGGATTCCCCTCCCTGCGAGCGCAGGGAGGCCCGATACAATGTAATCCTATTGGATTACTATACAAAATAAAATAAATTGACCTTAGATTGTCCCCCAGTTCTTTCTCCAGTGCCCTTGCCAGAGCAAACACGGCATCAAAAAAGCGCGCAACCTCAAAAATGGTACATGACCTGCTGAAAAACAGCGATGCAGAATCGCTTGCAGAGGAGTTGAGTGATAGAGACTCGTGGGGAAGTTTGTCATCAGATGCAGAAAGCGATTTAAGCAATGATCCTGTGACTGTGCCCAGCTATGTGCGGACTTGGTGCTCGATTGATTGCGGTACGGAGCACGTAGCGCCCCCAAGATTTCCATTTACAGGAGCACCTGGGATCAAAGTGGATGTTGAGGATGACAAGCCCTTGGCATACCTCAAACTCTTTTTGACTGATGAGATTATTGCAAAAAATTGTTATGGAGACAAAAATCGCTACCAGAGGCAACAAGCTCCTACCCCTTAGCGGTTTTCAAGGAGCAGAAAGTGGGAACCGGTGACCAGAGAGGACATCTGGAAGTTTCTGGGCCTTATAATTGTTCAGGGAGTAATGGGGAAACCCCTGCAGAAATGATACTGGACAACTAAATTACTGGCCACTCCTTTTTGTGGCACAGTCATATCGGAATACTAATTCTTTGTCATAATGATATATTTGCACTTGCCAATAATGAAGACTTTGATGTGAGTACTCATCCAGCTCCAAAACTGAAAAAAAATTGGGAGATTTATCAAATAATTCAGAAGAATTTCAAGGACACCTATGTGCCAGACAGAGACATAAGTATTGACGGAAGTCTAATGGTCTACAAAATAATATTTAGCTGGATACAGTATATCGCATCAAAAGAGAACAATTTGGCATAAAGTCATTTATGGTATGTGAATCCAGGACTGGGTACATCTGGAATTCGGTCCTATACACCGGGAAAGGGACCAAATTCAGCGAACGATTCAGCAGTTTTGGAATGGCAACCGCTTTGGTTCTTTCTTTGATTGAGCCATTGCTGAACCACGGCTATTGTGTCACCACAGACAATTTTTATACTTCTCCAGAACTCTACGAGTTCCTTCTTCTGAACAAGACGGATACATATGGGATCGTTAGGGCTAACCGGCGTGACATGCTGCCAACCATTATCAAAAAAAAAGCTCAGGGTAGAAGAAATAGTTGCCTGGCAGAAAGGAAAAATTATGGCACTGAGATGGCGTGACAGAAAAGACGTGTGCTTTATGAGTACCATTCACAACACCTCTACTGTCATGGTACACACCAATGGTGGAAAAGACGTAAGAAAGCCCAAAGTCTGTTGGATTACAACAATAATATTGGAGGTGTGGACAGAGCTGACCAGGCCATGACCTTTTAACCTGCGATGAGGTAGCAACAAAAAATTATTACAAAAAAATCTTCAGTCATCTTCTTGAACAGTGCCTGTGGAATGCATTCATTCTGAAAAAAAAAGAGCGACAGGCCTATGGTTCATGCGGACTTTGTGTGGAAGGTTGCCGAACTTATATTTCTGAAGCACCAGAAGCCAACGACTGTAAACAGATCTGGACGTTGAGCTGCTGGCGTTGTGAACCCGGAACTCCTGACTGGTCGTCACTTTATGGACCACATTCCACCAACTGAAAAGAAGACAGCACCCACAAGGATGTGTGTGGGTTGATGCTCTAAGCGTGACGACACCCGTGACGACACCAGTTTCTATTGTCCAGATTGTGACGTCAAACTTTGTGCTGTACCTTATTTTAAAAATGTCCATACCCGAGACGTTTACTGAAGCAATGTGGCTACCAATATTGCACCCTTGTTTGACCAAATTTTTTTTTAGTGTTTTTGATTATATTATTTACTAAAATGTATTGAATAAAAAGTATTATTAAATTATTATTATTATTATTATATTATAATTTATGATTTTGTGTTTCAAACTTTATCATACCCGAGATGTCTACTAGACTTGGACAGATTTAAGTGAGTTATTCCTAAGAATTACAGACCTACAATGAAAAATGCCAAATTTCCATGCAAAATAATGGTACTGCTTTTAGCACCTAATAATCATGCCGCCAGGGAAGTTAAATCTACTTATAACTAATATTTAAATTAATTGACACTGTGGAGCTTAGCTTCCAGTTGCTACTTTTGGGCCAAAGTTTCTGTTCCTGGGGCAGCTGTAGTTACAGTACAGGCTCTTCTCCCTTAACGACCAGGTTTTGTTCCAATGACTAGGTCATTAACCACTTCAAAACAGGGCATTTTTACCCCCTTCCTGCCCAGAACAATTTTTAGTTTTCAGCGCCGTCACAGTTTGAATGACAATTGCGCAGTCGTGCGACGTGGCTCCCAAACAAAATTGGCGTCCTTTTTTTTCCACAAATAGAGCTTTCTTTTGGTAGTATTTGATCACCTCTGCGGTTTTTATTTTTTGCGCTATAAACAAAAGAAGAGCGACAATTTTGAAAAAAAAAAAAAAAACACAATATCTTTTACTTTTTGATTTAATAAATATCATAATTAAAAATAAAAATAAAACACAATAAGCGGATTTGATCGGTTTGCGCAAAAATTCTAGCATATACAAAATAGGGAATATAATTATGGACTTTTTTTTCTTTTACTAGTAATGGCGGCGAATCTACGATTTTTATTGTGACCGTAACATTGCGGCGGGCATATTGGACACTTTTGACACATTTTTGGGACCATTCACACTTATACAGCGACTAGCGCTATTAAACTGCACTGATTACTGTGTAAATGTCACTGGCAGGGAAGTGGTTAACACTAGGGGGCGAGGAAGGGGTCAATATGTTCCCTTAAGTGTTTTCTAACTGTAGAGGGAGGGGGACTCACCGCTGACAGGACATGGATCACCGGGTCCCGAGCAATGCGGCAGCGGGCGCGCGCACCCTAGCCGCCCGGGAATGCAAGAACGTCCTACGACGTCCAGTCTGAAGGAGGAAGGGTTCCCACCGATGCCAATTTACAATGACTCGGTAGGGAACATGTTAACCACTTAAGACCCGGACCAAAATGCAGGTAAAGGACCTTGCCCCTTTTTGCGATTCGGCACTGCGTCACTTTAACTGACAATTGCGCGGTCGTGCGACGTGGCTCCCAAACAAAATTGGCGTCCTTTTTTCCCCACAAATAGAGCTTGCTTTTGGTGTTATTTGATCACCTCTGCGGTTTTTATTTTTTGCGCTATAAACAAAAATAGAGCGACAATTTAAAAAAAAATGCAATATTTTTTACTTTTTGCTATAATAAAAATCCCCCAAAAATATATAAAAAAACATTTTTTTCCCTCAGTTTAGGCCGATACGTATTCTTCTACGTATTTTTGGTAAAAAAAAAATCGCAATAAGCGTTTATCGGTTGGTTTTTGCAAAATTTATAGCGTTTACAAAATAAGGAATAGTTTTATTGCATTTTTTTTAATTATTTTTTTTTTACTACTAATAGCGGCGATCAGCGATTTTTTTCGTGACTGCGACAATATGGCGGACACTTCGGACAATTTTGACACATTTTTGGGACAATTGTCATTTTCACAGTAAAAAATGCATTTAAATTTGCATTGTTTACTGTGGAAATGACAGTTGCAGTTTGGGAGTTAACCACAGGTGGCGCTGTAGGGGATGTGTGCCTATGTGGTTTGTTTAATACTGTAGGGGGGTGTGGCTGTAGGTGTGACATCATCGATCGTGTCCCCCTATTACAGGGATGACGCGATCGATGCTACAGCCACAGAGAAGCACGGGGAAGCTGTGTGTACACACGGCTCTCCCCGTTCTTCCGCTCCAGGGACGGATCGCCGCACTGCAGCGGCGATCGGGTCCGCGAATCCCGCGGTCCCGGAGCTTCGGACCAGGCAGCGGGCCCGCGGGCGCGCGCCCGCGACCCACGGCTGGGTACTAAAATCAACGTATATATACGTTGATGTGCCCAGCCGTGCCATTCTGCCGACGTAAATGTGCAGTAGGCGGTCCTTAAGTGGTTAAACGAATTGGTCGTTAAACGAAGAACCACAAGTAATCATTATTTTAAGTATTCTTAACAAATGTATTGTAACAAAAAAAAAAAGGGTCTAAACACAAACAAGTTTTACTGCGGCAATTTGGCTCGGCTGCGCAAAACGATGTACTGGTGCTTTTGTAGTCGCATGCCCACCGTGGGTCCCGGGAGCTCGCCGGCTGGTCCTGCGGACTCAATGTCTGCCAGCCACCAGCGATCTTGGGAAAGAGAGGCAGAACAGGGATCTACCTTTGTAAACAAGTCAGTGTCCCAGTTTTGACTGGCGAGGAGAGAGAGATCAGCTGTTCCTAGTGATCAGGAACAGCAATCTCTCTCTACTCCCAGTGATCCCACCCCTCTGACAGTTAGAAAAACACCTCCCTGGTGAAAACGTAACCCTTTGATCACCGATAGTGTTAACCTCTTCCCTGCTAGTGCCATTTACAGTGGTCAGTAATTTTGTTAGCACTGATAGCTGTATTGGTGTCACTGGTCACCAAAAAGTGTCACTAAGGTCAGATTTGTCGCAGTTCAGCTAAAAATCGCAGGTCACTGCCATTAATATTAATTAATTTGTAGACGCTATAACTTTTGGACAAACCAATCAATATACACTTATTGCGATTCTTTTACCACAAATACGTGGCAGAATACATATTGGCCTAAACTGTGTTTTTTATATATTTCTTTGGATATGTATTATAGCAGAAAGTAGAATTTTTTTTATTTTTTTCCAAAAAAATATTTTTGTGCTATAAACAAAACAAAACTACAAAAATCACAGAGGTGATCAAATACCACCAAAAGAAAGCTCTATTTGTAAGAAAAAAAGGGACATCAATTTTGTTATGGTACAGTGTCGCACGACCGCGCAAGTAATGCAGTGCTGTATCGCACAAATGGCCTGGTCAGGAAGTGGATAAATCTTTCCAGGGCTGAAGTGGTTACACAGGCAAGTTGTTACATAGTTAGTCAGGTTGAAAAAGACACAAGTCCATCTAGTTCAACCATTAAAAAAAATAATATCAGACAATCCTATATACCCAATCCTATACCCTCAGTTGAGCCAGAAAAAGGCGAAAAACCCCAGCAAAACATGATCCAATTTGCTGCAGCAGGGCAACAAAATCCTCCCTGACCCCCTCAAGAGGCAAATCGGATATTCCCTGGAACAACGTTAAATGAGGAGTATCTGTATATGCAAAAGTTTTTTTTTCCATGCCTTCTTATTGGTCTTTACGAGAATGGATTTTGTTGTCAACAAGCTCAAATTTTTGTTAGAAATTCCAACAGAAATGTCCGGAAATTCCGACTGTGTGTAGGCTCCATTGGACATTTTTTGTCGGAATTTCCGACAACAAGCTCCCATCGAACATTTGTTGTCGGAATGTCCAATTGTCTGAACTCGACATTAAGCTGCATGTACACGGGACGTTGTTCAACCTTGCCTGAACGATTTAACTTGACAGCTAGAAACCGGCATCTAAAAAGTGTTTATATGCCGCGTTTGCATCTAGAAGCGTTTGAAAAAATTCATTTTTTTGTTAAAATGAAAAACCGTCTGTAAACGAAACACTGCTAAACGTGATTTACCGTGTTTAGCCACGTTTGGCGATTTAAATGCCTCTAAACACAACTTCTGAATGTATTTTTTGCGGTTCCAGAAAAAGCCTCTAAACTCAACTGCCTAGAAACGACTATTAACAAACCAGTGTACATGTACTGATAAGATAACAGAGGAGAGTTCAGGAGCAGTTGAAAAAAATGCCAAACTGCTCCTAAACGTCCATTTACCAGCAGCAGTGTACACAAGGCCTTAAAGTGATTGTAAGGGTTCAACATTTAAAAAAAAAAAAAACAACAAACATATACTGCCGCTGTGCAGCTCGTTTTGCACAGAGTGGCCCTGATCCAAGTCTTCTGGGGTACCTTGGCGGCTGTCTTGGCTCCTCCCCGCATCAGCTAACCCCCTCTAGGAAGCGATTTCCCAAGAAGGTTACCTTGCGGGCGCACTCCCGAGTTCAGCATTTGCATCCATAGACATGAATGCTGGATGCTGCCCCACCCCCTGTATCATTGGATTTGATTGACAGCAGTGGTATCCAATGGCTGCGCTGCCATCAATCTATCCAATGATGAAGAGACGATAAGAACGGGCCGAGATCAATCGCGTTCTCGATGCAGGACTTTTGAAGGCTGGGGGGCCTGTAATTATCAGATGTTTTTTTTCACCTTAATGCATAGGATGCATTAACTAGTTAACGACCAGCCACCGTCATATTACTGCGGCAGGTCGGCACCGCTACGCGGGAGCTCTACGTCATCCACATGAACGGCTGTAGGGCGCGCGCGCGCGCCCCCCCGCCGTTCCCGACGATCGGATTCGGTACAGAACCGATCACTCACCAGGTCCAGGCCAATAAAATCTGGTCTGGACCTGCTGATCACCCTCAGCCAATGGTTGTTTTCCCCTAGCAATGTTTTGTAAACATTGCTAGGGGAAGTGCTGCTCTCTCCCTCGTGTCGGTCTTTCCGTTCCTGACCGAGAGGGAGAGAGCATCTAAACGTGAGTTGCACAACAGTACACTGACACCAGGTCACATAGGTACACATTTAACCCCCCGATCACCCCCAAAATTAACCCTTTCACTGCCTGTCACTGTGTCACCCAGTACAGCAATCAGATTTTTTTTTGATTGCTGTACAAGTGTCATTAGTGACTAAAATAATTGTTAGGGTAATTGGTCTTAGACCCTAATAAGTCTAGGGACCCCCCCTAACCCCCCCAATAAAGGTTTAACCCCTTGATTACCCCGTCACCAGTGATCACAGTGTAAGTGTCACGGGTGACGCAGTTTAGCTAGTTTATTTTTTTATAATATCAAGGCACCCGCCATATTTTTTGCAATAAAGTTTTAACCCCCTGATTGCCCGGCGGGTGATCAAAGTTTGGTTTTAGCGCCAGATAGGGTCTGCGTCGCCCCAGGCAGCGTCAGATTAGTGCCAGTAGCGCCAACACCCACACACGCACCATACACCCCCCCTTAGTGGTATAGTATCTTAACTGTTCGATAGCTGATCTGATCAGATCTATACTAGCATCCCCTGCAGTTTAGGGTTCCCAAAAACGCATTGTTAGCAGGATCAGCCCAGATACCTGCTAGCACCTGCGTTTAGCACCTTTGCCCAGCCAAGTGCAGGATCGATCGATCGATCACTGACACAAAAACACATAACTGCAGCGTTCACAGAGTCAGGCCTGACCTCTGCGATCGCTAACAGTTTTTTGGTAGCGGTTGACTGTCGCTAACAGGTCAGGTGCTTTTTTTCCTGTGAATCTCACCACTGTACCCCTAAATTTAGAGCCCAAAATGGCAAATCGAATGTACGGTGATGAAGAGGCCTACTTGTTTATAAGCCTGTCAGATAGTGATGAGGAGGTCACGCATCTGTCAAATTCTAGCTAATATGATCCTGTAGACGACAGTGGCTCCCTGACAGATAGCTCCGACGACGGAGTTGTGGTCCCTGCTAGGGTCAGGCATACCAGACCCCGATCTTCTGCTGTCGCTGAGGTGCAAGAACCGCAGGGCTCTCGTATGGGGCAGAGTAGTATTAGCGCCGCTATTCCTTCTGGTGATCTGGCAAGCACCAGCGGCCTAGTACATCCTGGACATACATCCAGCACTGCAGTAACACTTGGTGACGTGGCGAGTCCCATAAGTGCACTTCAAGCTGGCGAGGTGGCAAGCACAAGTAGTGTCCCGCTGTCACCAAGAAGAAGACGACAAAGACAGGCCCGTCTTGCCCATAGTGCCCTTCCTGCTGCATTAGCCAATCCTGATTGGGTCCCCACCACTTCTGCAGCACCCGTACTTCCCCCATTCACTGGCCAACCCAGAATTCAGGTGGAAACAGTTGATTTTACGCCACTGGATTTTTATTCACCGTTTTTCACAGAAGATCTCTTTAGATCTATTGTGGACCAAAGCAATTTATATGCAATTTATATGCTGGTCAACACATCGCCGCTAATCCCCAGCTGTCCCTTGCCAGAGATTGGAAGCCAATTACGGTTTCCGAATTTAAGATCTTTCTGGGCCTTACCCTCCTCATGGGCATTACTAAAAAGAGTGAACTGCGGTTGTATTGGTCCACGCGCCCAATTCACTATATGCCCATTTTCTCTGCCTCCATGTCCAGGACACGATACGAGCAGATCTTGCGCTTCATGCATTTTAGTGACAATGAACTCTTTCGTCCTCGGGGAGACCCTGAATTCGATCGGCTCTACAAAATTCGGCCCCTCGTAAACCACTTGAACGAACGGTTTGCAGCCTTGTATAATCCCCAGCAAGTTGTCTGCGTTGATGAGTCCCTGATTAAGTTTTCTGGTCGCTTGTCATTCAAACAATACCTTCCCAGCAAGCGTGCCAGATACGGGGTCAAGATGTATAAGCTCTGTGACAGGGCAACAGGCTATACATCTAGCTTTACAGTCACGTAGAGCCAGAAAATTGCCCTGATTACATAGGGAGCGCTGGTAGGATAGTCTGGGAATTGGTGTCACCCTTATTCGGAAAGGGGTACCACTTGTACGTGGACAATTATTACACGAACGTGCCACTTTTTAGTAATCTTTTTGATTATGGAATTGGCGCATGTGGCACCATGCGACCTAATCGCCGGGGGCTTCCCCCAACGGCTTGTAGAATTCCGTCTTAGTCGGGGGGAGAGAGCCTGCTTACAGTGTAATAATTTGTTAGCAGTGAAGTGGAGGGGAGGGATTCACGGAATGTTTTCGTTCTGTCCTCGCTTCACGCAGACACGGCAGTCTAAATTCCTACGGCGACTGGTGTTGTGGAGAAACCCCTCTGTATCCACGAGTACAACCTTAACATGGGAGGGGTGGACCTTAATGACCAGTTGTTGGCGCTGTACCTAATTACCCGTAAGGCCAGACGCTGGTACAAAAAAGTGTCTGTTTATTTGTTTCAATTGGCTTTGCTGAACGCTCATGTGCTATACAGAGCTTCAGGACGGACTGGATCCTTCCTAAAATTCCAGGAAGAGATCGCCGAAGCCCTTCTGTTTCCAGACGGTGCTTTGCCCCACCTTCCCAACGCAAATACAGTGAGCCGGCTGTATGAGAGGCATTTTCCTTTTATCCTCTCTGGTACCCCTACCCAAAGAACCCGCCAAAGAAGATGTCGTGTCTGCAGCAAACTCGGATTTAGGCGTGACACTCGCTTTTATTGTCCCGACTGTCCTGACCAACCTGGTCTCTGCATTGGTGTATGTTTCAAACGCTACCACACACTAATTGAGTATTAGCGTAGGGTACAGCACCACACAGTCCTAGGCACACTAACACAGGGTCTCGGAAGATGTGATGGCCATCACATTTTGAGAGACCATAATCTGCAACGTTCAGTTTACAGTTTTTATAAAAGTGAAAAAAAGTGGAAAAAATATTAAACTCACACAAAAACACAAAAACATATAAAATAGAAAATCCAAAAATAGTTGTGGTTGTATTTTTCTCCTCTCTTCATTCTCTCTTATGTTCACTCTCTACTGTCCACTCACTATTGTTCTATATCTATTGTTCTCTCTATTTTTACAATGTTTTATTGTATTTGCTTTGCAGGTATGGTATGTTATACTGTAATGTTTGTTTTATTGTTAACCATCATTTGCTTAGCAGGTACGCCATTCAGTTGCATTGCGGATTTATTTAGCGTGACAGCAACTGCGTTTGCTCCCACGATATATAAAGCCACGACTCCAACACTGTGGGAGGTGATTTCACCACCACAGCTAAAAAAAGAGCATATATGCCGAAGCATGGGGGCATTAGGGGCGGAGGAGCGATTTTGCTCCTAATGCCGCATACATACGATCGAAATTCCGTCGGAAGCTTGCCCGTGGAAAAGTTCAACCGTGTGTACGCGGCATAACTTTTTTAAAGAGAGGATGCCCCCATGCTTCGGCATATATATTTTTTAGGCACAGGTTGCGTTAATTTATTTTTTACTGTTTTTTTTATTTTTTGGTATTTGCTTTGCAGGTATGGTATGGTAAGATCTTACTGTTAAAATGTAATGTTACTTTGTTTTAATGTTAACCATCATTTGCTTAGCAGGTACGCCATTCAGTTGCATCGCGGATTTATTTAGCGTGACAGCAACAGCGTTTGCTCCCACGATATATAAAGCCGCGACTCCAACACTGTAGGAGGTGATTTTACCACCACAGTTAAAAAAAGAGCATATATGCCGAAGCATGGGGGCATTAGGGGCGGAGGAGCGATTTTGCTCCTAATGCACGTAGATACGGTCAAAATTCTTTTGGAAGCTTGTCCGTGGAAAAGTCCGACCGTGTGTATGTGCCATAACTTTTTATGCAGCGTACATACGTCTGTGAGCGGCATAACTTTTTTGAGGGAGGATGCCCCCATGCTTCGGCATATATGACTGGTGCATGTATGCCCATCATTAGAAGTGGGTGGATGAAGGGAGGTATTCTAATGGTGGGCATACCCACCGATCAATCTCTTTTTTTCGTTCATCCAACAGGCTGCATGAAAAAAAAAAAGGATTACAATACATGTCCAACAAGAACCATCAACGTATGGTAAGTTGCTGGACTTTGAATGGTTATACCAGAATGATGCCTGCGAGTTTAGGTATCATCTTGGTATCATTCTCTTCAGCCAGCGGTCAGCTTTCATGTAAAAGCAATCCTAGCGGCCAATTAGCCTCTAGACTGCTTTTAAAAGCAGTGGGAGGGTATGACCCCCCCCGGATATAAACCGCGCCATTGGGAAAGTGGGAAAACATTTTATCACACCGATCTTGGTGTGGTCAGATGCTTTGAGAGGGCAGAGGAGAGACCTAGGGTCTGATAGACCCCAATTTTTTCAAAAAAAGAGTACCTGTCACTAACTATTGCTATTATAGGGGATATTTACATGCCCTAAGATAACAATAAAAATTATAAAAAAAATAAAAAAAAAGGAAGGAACAGTCTAAAATAAAATTAAAAAAGCAAACTTAATAATAATAAAAAATAAAAAAATAAATAAAAAAAAGCACCCCTGTCCCCCCCTGCTCTCGCGCAAAGGCGAACGCAAGCGTCGGTCTGGCGTCATATGTAAACAGCAATTGTACCATGCATGTGAGGTATCACCGCGAAGGCCAGATCGAGGGTAATCATTTTAGCAGTAGACCTCCTCTGTAAATCCAATGTTGTAACCTGTAGACGTTTTTTAAGGCTTTTTAAAAATGTATGTAGCTTGTCGCCACTGCGCATTTGTGCGAAATTTTAAAGTATGTCGTGTTTGGTATCCGTGTACTCGGCCTAAGATCATCTTTTTTATTTCATCAAATATTTGGGTAATATAGTGTGTTTTAGCGCTTTAAAATAAAAAAAAGTGTATTTTTTCCCCAAAAAATGCGTTTAAACAAAATCGCTGCGCAAATACTGCGTGGAAAAAAAAAATGCAACACCCACCATTTTAATCTGTGGGGCCTTTGCGTTAAAAAAATATATAATGTTTGGGGGTTCAACTTAACTTTCTTGCAAAAAAAAAACGTTTTTATGTAAAACAGTGTCAGAAAGAGCTTTGTCTTCAAGTGGTTAGAAGAGTGGGTGATGTGCGACATAAGCTTCTAAATGTTGTGCATAAAATGCCAGGACCGTTCAAAACCCCCCCAAATGACCCCATTTTGGAAAGTAGACACCCCAAGCTATTTTCTGAGAGGTATGTTGAGTACATGAAATATTTTATATTTTGCCACCAGTTGCTGGAATATGACAAACTTTGTTTTTGCACAAAGTTGTCACTAAATGATATATTGCTCACACATGCCATGGGCATATGTGGAATTACACCCCAAAATACATTCTGCTGCTTCTCCTGAGTACGGGGATACCACATGTGTGAGACTTTTTGGGAGCCTAGCCGCGTACGGGACCCCAAAAACCAATCACCGGGGGCGTGGCTTGCCTTGTGAGAAGATGGACGCTTAATCCCTGAGCTCCGACAGACCGCAGCCTTTCATCAGCCTTTCTAGGAGACGAGTGAGAGCTTTACCTCCCTGAGAGATGGGGACCTCTTCCCGACACTCTTCGGCCTCTAGGTCACGCTCCCCGAGAGACACGACCGGCGGGCTGACCCAGCAAATACCGGACATGTTCCGAGCCCAGAGATCCAACATGGCGACGCCACCTCACACATCGGCACCCACCCTTGCCCCGTTGGACATCGTCCTGACACCGGCAGCCCCATCCCAGCCCGGTTTGGGTGTCAGGGCCCCAGAATCTTCTGTACACCCGAGCCTTTCTGATCTCCATGCCGTGGCTGCGGATATAAAGAACACGCTGTTTGCGGCCATTACAGACCTCAGCCACGAAATGCGCGCCATCTCTACTAGAGTACAAGAGATAGAGATCACCACAGCCCAACACCAGACGGCCCTACGGAGAACAAGCCATAAGTTGGACACCCACACCCTACAACTCCGGGACCTCCAGAGACACGTGGAGGACCTGGACAACAGAGGCCGCAGACGGAACCTGAGGGTAAGAGGCCTACCTGAATCGGTGGAGCCGGACGATATCCTGCCCGCGATAACAGACCTCTTCAACCAGGTCCTGGATAGGCCTCCGCAAACACCGATCCCGATGGAGCGAATCCACAGAGCCCTGCGACCGCGTGGTAAAGATGCGGACCCGCCGAGGGATATCATCTGCTGCCTGGAGAGCTTCCAGACGAAGGAAGACATCCTACGAAAGGCGCGTGGAAAACCCAGGCTGGAACGCGACAGTCGCCCGATCCAGATTTACCAGGACCTGTCCGCTATCACCCTACGCCATCGTAAGGACCTCCGCCCACTGCTTGACGTCCTCCGAACACAGGAAACACAGTATCGTTGGAAGTTCCCTTTCGCCCTTTCCGCCTCACGTCTTGGGCGCACGGCACTCCTCCGAGTCCCGGAGGAACTAGACAACTTCTGCCGGGCTTTGGACATCCCGTTCGTGGACCTTCCAAACTGGTATGCCGAATTTGCCGTGCATGACCTGAGTCGCAGAACCCCCAGAGAGGAACCGATGGATGCGCAAGCCTCCCGATATAGAAGACGCCGCTCGCCTTCCTCCGACAGGGAGCCCCTATCATCCGCATCTCAACCTGGGAGTTATCCCCTCAGCCCGCACTCAGCACCGCTTCCTCGCAGGGCACGCAGAGGTCGTTGAGAATAGACGACTCTTCACGGATGGGTCCATACCGGAGGGTCAATGCTTCGCTTCCCCAGATCTCCCCATTCGGAGGACCTAGTTGGTGGACTCTCCCTGCACCCAGTGGCTGTTGGCCCCCTTTCACTGCATTGCTGCCACATTCTACCACAGAAAACTGTGCCTTACCATGGATAGCTGAGTATACATGGACTTCTTCATATGTGTAATGGTTTAAGGTTTAGCACAATGAGCTATTTGAGTATATATGCTTTTCCTCAGCCTCACTTCTGATTGCAGAGCACTGCTCTCTCCCGGGTGTTAACAGCTTAGCTCTATACCCCAAAACCCCTTAAGTTACAGGCATGCTTCACTCCACCCTCCAACTCGGCCTACGCCTCCACCTCCCATGTATTGCCAGTCTTGCCGCTCTATGCCAGTTTCTAGACAGCTGCTTACGCCCACACATGCCATCCTACCCCAGCTTTGAGAGGCTGGTTGCCTGCAAATGTGCCATGCCCACTGAACCACGCCCAACTCCCCCTGAGGGGTTTGTGTGTGGTTCCCCCTGCCCCCTCCTCTGAAATGTGGCACACTGCCTACACTGTTGCAGCGACCTCGTAAGGTTCTCAGGGCTGTGTACACACAGTCCCATAAGCCCCTGTCAAGCCCCATGCCAATGCTCCCACATGCCCCCCTTCCGTGTTTCCTTTTCCTCTCCCCCCTCCTTAGCCCTCCCCTCCCCCTTATCCCTTCTTGTTGCCAGCTCAGTATGGACCCACTCAATTTCACTTTTGGTCCCCTGGGATTCTTTGTTTAAGGCTCTGAGACACTGCAAAGTTATATTATTACAGTTCTGACAGAATGCACGTGAACCTCCGGTTTAATGGTTTAAAGTTTTAAAGTCTTAAAGTTTTGATGTTTTAAGTTAGGATGCCTCTCTTAGTTTTGACCTTCAGTCACTGTTTCTTGTTCTAGGTCGTACGATACACTGTTGGGTTCACCCACGGTGGGTGCCCGACGCACGTGGATTCATAGCTGCTGGGCCCATGGTGCCACGGCCACGGAGACCCTTTCTGGTTGTGATATATTAGGTGCTGCGGCCCGAAGGGGCCTCCGGCTCTGACATCCACCCTCCCTCAACACCCACTTTGCTGACCCTCGGCTGTCGAGCAACACTAATCTCTGCCCTTAACAGACGAGAGTAGATCTCCTACATACTCCTACCAAAGAGGCTACTGGTCTGTCGACCTCTTTTCTTTGGACCCTCCTCCAAGCCAATCACAACACCCCAACAGTGGCCCTTCCCCTCCTCTTCTGTTACACCACACACGGGAAGTAAGCACACCACTGACGTTTTCCGGTGCTACCCCGGTAGCTGGCCTACACGGTGCTTGACCGGTGAGGAACTCCTCACCGATCTTCGGATTAATATCCTCTCAAAACCTAGATCACCTGTTGTCACTCCTCCCTTGTCCCCCCTCCTCACACTTCGACCTGATTTACTCGGTGACGAGTCCTCTCCCTACTCACTCTCCCTTGCTATCAGCATCCAAACCCTATTACCTCGCGCTCACTACACTCCGGTGTTGCACCGCACCTTCCACAAGGGGACGGGATGGCGCACGCCCCTTCCAATATGGAAGTACCCACGCTCAAATTAGTGTCCCTCAATGCCCGTGGGCTTAACACTCCTGAAAGGCGATCGAAACTCCTTCAAGTTATGCACCGTAATAGGGCGGATGTCATTTTCGTGCAAGAAACGCACTTCCGCAGGGACGCAGCGCCGAAACTACACAATTTCCGATACCCCACGGCGTTCCACGCTACAACACCAATCTCTAAGTCTAAGGGGACCTCCATCCTCATTGCAAAAAATTGTCCCTTCCAGCTTACAGACACGCTACTAGACGACAACGGCCGATATGTCATTGTTAAGGGGTCCCTGTATGGCAGGACTATCACACTAGCAAATATCTACGCCCCAAACACCCGACAGGCCTCATTCTTCACCAACATCGCCTCGGTCCTGTCTTCCTTCCAAGAAGGAATGCTTGTGTTAGGGGGGGATTTTAATGTCCCCCTGGACCCATTGCTTGACACATCCACCGGGACCTCCTCCCTCAAATACGTGACCCTTAAATCTATTAAAGCCCACCTCCACTCACTGCTTCTACATGACACGTGGCGTACTCTCTACCCTAATGATAAGGACTTCACCTTCTTCTCACCCCCGCACAAAAAGTATTCGAGGATCGACTACTTTTTTCTATCACAGGCAGACTTGCCTGTTCTGAGTAAAGCCTCTATTGACCCGATGTTTCTCTCTGACCACCACCCAATATCGCTTACTGTCGCCCTACCCGCACGGCGCATTTCGACATACTCTTGGAAGCTAGATCCTTCGCTCCTCACTGACCCCATAATCATGGCAGATGTACAACAAAGTCTGTCTCATTATTTTCTAGAGAACGCTTCGGATGACACCTCGGCTATCGCAACGTGGGAAGCACACAAATGTGTGATCCGGGGAGTTCTGATGGCAGCGGCGGCCAAACGCAACCGGGAGCGTAAACGACACTTTTCGGAACTTACTGCCCGGATACATAGGCTTGAAAAGACACATAAAGGTCTTTAGCCATTTCCACCCTCTCTTCGCTTCAATCTGCCAGAAGAGAGCTCCTGGACTTACTAGACAAACAAATTAAACGCAAATACGCTCTTTCCCAACGGGTCTTTTACGAATTCGGCAATAAGTCGAGTCGCCTGTTGGCCAAGGCTCTTCAGGCAAAAAAGGCGTCCACCACCATTCACTCAATAACTGACACGTCGGGTCGAAAGCTATCCTCTCCCCCTGACATAGCGCAACAGTTCGTGGCCTACTACACTCAGCTGTATAACCTACACCCATCGGACTCCCCAGATGATTCACACGCTCGGCAGGCGGCCATTAAGGCTTTCCTGACTGAACATAACCCCAAGCCCATTTCACCTAACCTAGCAGTCGACCTGGACTCCCCCTTGACTGCGACTGAAGCCGAAGCCGCCTTAAAACAAATGAAGCCCGGAAAAAGCCCGGGCCCCGACGGACTAACGGTGGTCTACTACAAATCTTTTGCCCCCATGCTCATGTCCCACTTTATCACAGCCTTTAACACATTAGACCCCTCTACCGCCCCCCCTCCTCGTGACCTGCTGACAGCCCACAATACAGTGATCCCAAAACCCGGAAAGGACCCCTCAATGGTAACAAATTATAGGCCCATATCCCTACTGAATGTCGACCTGAAATGGTACGCCAAGATCCTGGCAAACCGTCTCCTCCCTCTCCTGCCGGGACTGGTCGACTTAGACCAGGTGGCCTGGGACTATATGCGGGAAGTACTGACCTTTTTGGGTCTCCCGCAGCGCATGCTCCAATTTATCCTCGCACTTTATGCCAACCCCACCGCCAGGGTCCGGGTCAACGGCCACCTGTCGAGTGCCTTCTCCATCACCAACGGAACCAGACAGGGCTGCCCACTGTCCCCACTTATCTTCGTCCTCTCTCTGGAACCTTTCCTACGAAGACTCAGGACTAACCCAAACATTAAGGGGATTGATGTCGACCACCGCACGTTCAAAGTTGCAGCTTTTGCTGATGATGTACTCCTCTTTTTGACGGACCCCATCACAACCCTTCCAAACTTACTAGCGGATCTTAAAGCTTTCCAATCCCTGTCCAACTTCAAAATAAACTTCTCGAAATCTGAAGCTCTTAATATATCCCTTCCCAATGTTTTGCTTACCCAATGTCGACTGAACTTTCCTTTCAAATGGAAAGACACATCGATTACTTACCTAGGCATCCAAATCCCGAAATCCCTAGTGGACTTATACTCTACCAACTATCTACCAGTTTTGCAACGAATCCAATCTGACCTTAAACGTTGGTCTACGGGCCTCTTCACTTGGTTTGGTCGAGCCGCAGCGATTAAAATGAACGTTTTACCCCGTCTGCTGTATCTCTTCCAAACGGTCCCAATTAGATTGCCTAAAGCTTTCTTTTCCACATACCGTGCAGCATGCTCACGGTTTGTGTGGAATGAGAAGGGCCCCCGTCTGTCCTATGCCAAACTAACGACTCCAAAACTGAAGGGTGGTGTGGGTCTCCCCGACATAGACAGATACCATCTTGCCTGCCACCTGTCCAGAGTGGCCGACTGGAACATCCATGCCAAGTCAAAAGCATGGGTGGGCCTGGAACACGCCTTCTCTCCCGTCCCATTGGCGCAAACTCCGTGGACCAGGCCGTCCTCCCTCCCTCATTCCTGCCGAACACACCCACTTATCGCTCCGACCTTAGCTAGCTTCAAAACAGCGTGCACTAAGTACCGGCTTTCCTCTTGCCTTGGACCAATGACCCCCTTACGGCTGAACCCTGACTTCCGTCCGGGCCTTACACCCTCCTTTTTAGCAGACATCTGGCCTCACTCACATGTTCGAGCTGCTCACTTCTATGCCGGAGATCGCCTTATTCCCTACGAAGCCCTACTATCCAGGATGCGATCGGGTCCCTTACCGTTTTGGACGTATGTCCAAATGCGTCATTTCCTAGAATCTCCACGGCCGCGTCCACCCTGGTCCCGTAACCTCACCCCCTTTGAAGAAATATGTACGAGCTCCGCCCCTGCGTCGCACCTACTGTCTTTTGTATACACGCTGTTGTTCCCTGATGACACACCGAAAACCAATTGGGCCAGCAAGATCTGGGAAACAGAACTATCCATCAATCTCACGAACAAAGAATGGGAAACGGTGTTCTCGCACATTCACAAAGGCACGGTGAACGTGCACACACAAGAAAATGCATACAAACTGTTTTCACGATGGTACCTGACCCCGACGAGACTTCACGCAATCTCCCCCGCAATTTCCCCACTATGTTGGAGGTGTGGCTCCGAGAGAGGGTCCCTCTTACATATATGGTGGTCATGCCCCAAACTAACCGCATTCTGGCGCGAGGTCCATCGTATCACGGAGGACGTAACTACACTCTCCCTAGCCTTTACACCAGAGCAATTCTTATTGCACCATTCCCAACTGGCCACGAGGTCGTACTTTCGATCCCTGGCTATGCACTTAGTAAATGCTTTGAAGCTCTGCATCCCCGCATGGTGGAAGGCGACGGCCCCGCCCTCGATAGCGGATTGGTTCCGACGGGTTGGCCATATTGCGGAGATGGAAAGCTTAATCCACCAAGCCAGAGACACGCCCACAAAATTCACGGAACAATGGGCATGCTGGATACACTTCACCACCACGGACAGATACAAACAGATAATGTCTTAACTATCTACCTAGAGAGGCGGTGCGACACTAATAACACTGATAACACTGATAATACTGATATTACTGACCACACTTCCATGATATCCTACCGTTCGCTCCCCTATGGGTTTGACCCTCCCCACTAACTGACCCCTTCGGACCTAACCCCTCATACCTGCCAAGTTTCCAAGTGGAAAACCCCCCTTACTCCACTCCCCTAGTCCTAGGCTCCGGACCCCCATTGCACCCCCCGGCAGACACTTACTGTGGAAAGCTGCCATCTGACGGGAATCACAGGGTGGTGCCAACCGGGTACGGCCTGACGACCTGCCCCGTTTGGCCTCTATCCCATCCTGACAACTTCCCTACCCCCTCATCCAGCCTGCAATGGGGGTGCCATCCCACACTCCTAGCGACCACCATTCCCTCCCCTATTCTTCACCCTACCCCAAAGTTCCTCTACTCATCCCCCGCCCAACCCCGAGTGACAACTGAGACCCCCCTCTGTTCGTGAACTATTTTGCATTCATGTGTTCTGATTACAGGTTGAAATCAGAGCTCTGTACTCTTTGTTAATTTTTACTATTTGTACTATTGTTCACACGCACCTCGTTATGATGCGGCTGCATCCGCAATTTCTGTTCAACTACTTGTTTTACTGTATGACTTACTATGTTGCCTTCAATAAACTCTTGGGAAAAAAAAAAAAAAAAAAAAACAATCACCACCTTCAGGCTTTTGAAGGGTGTAAGTTTTGATTTCACTCCTCACTGCCTATCACAGTTTCGGAGGCCATGGAATGCCCAGATGGCACAAAACCCCCCCCAAATGACCCCATTTTGGAAAGTAGACACTCCAACCTATTTGCTGAGAGGTATAATGAGTATTTTGCAGTTCTTGCTTTTTGTCAGAAAGATTTAAAAATTGAAAAAAAAAAATATATATCTTTCTTCATTTTCAAAAATAAATGAGCGCTGTAAAATACTCGCCATGCCTCTCAGCAAATAGCTTGGGGTGTCTACTTTCCAAAATGGGGTCATTTGGGGAGGTTTAGTGTCATCTGGGAATTCCATGGCCTCCGAAACTGTTATAGGCAGTGAGGGGTAAAATCGAAGATTTGCGCCCTTAGAAATCCTGAAAGCGGTGCTTGGTTTTTGGGGTCCCGTAATCGGCTAGGCTCCCAAAAAGTCCCACACATGTGGTATCCCCGTACTCAGGAGAAGCAGTAGAATGTATTTTGGGGTGTAATTCCACATATGCCCATGGCATGTGTGAGCAATATATCATTTAGTGGCAACTTTGTGCAAAAAAAAAAAAAAGTTTGTCATATTCCAGCAACTGGTGGCAAAATATAAAATATTCCATGTACTCAACATACCTCTCAGAAAATAGCTTGGGGTGTCTACTTTCCAAAATGGGGTCATTTGGAGGGGTTTTGTGCCACCTTGGCATTTTATGGCCTTCAAAACGGTGATAGGTAGTGATGGGTAGTGAGGAGTGAAATCAATAATGTATGCCCTTAGAAATCCTGAAGGCGGTGCTTGGTTTTCGGGGTCCCGTACGCGGCTAGGCTCCCAAAAAGTCCCACACATGTGGTATCCCCGTACTCAGGAGAAGCAGCAGAATGTATTTTGGGGTGTAATTCCACATATGCCCATGGCATGTGTGAGCAATATATCATTTAGTGACAACTTTGTGCAAAAAAAATAAAAAATTCATATTCCCGCAACTTGTGGCAAAATATAGAATATTCCATGAACTCAAAATGCCTCTCAGCAAATAACCTGGGGTGTCTA
This sequence comes from Rana kukunoris, assembly GCA_029574335.1. Classification (NCBI taxonomy): domain Eukaryota; kingdom Metazoa; phylum Chordata; class Amphibia; order Anura; family Ranidae; genus Rana; species Rana kukunoris. The sequence continues at coordinate 188,211,175 of CM056059.1, forward strand.
CTTTCCAAAATTGGGTCATTTGGGGGGGGGGGTTGTGCTATTTGGGCATTTTATGGCCTTCAAAACTGTCATAGGTAGTGAGAAGTGAAATCAAAAATTTGCAACCTTAGAAATCCTGAAGGCCGTGCTTGGTTTAGGGGCCCTGCACGCGGCTAGGCTCCCAAAAAGTCCCACACATGTGGTATCCCCATACTCAGGAGAAGCAGCAGAATGTATTTTGGGGTGCAATTCCACATATAACCATGGCATGTGTGAGCAATTTATCATTTAGTGACTTTTTGTAATTTTTTTTTTTTTTTTGTCATTATTCAATCACTTGGTACAAAAAAAAAAAAATATTCAGTGGGCTCAACATGCCCCTCAGCAATTTCCTTTGGGTGTCTACTTTCCAAAATGGGGTCATTTGGGGGGGGTGGGTTGTACTGCCCTGCCATTTTGGCACCTCAAGAAATTAGATAGGCAGTCATAAAATAAAAGCTGTGTAAATTCCAGAAAATGTACCCTAGTTTGGAGACGCTATAACTTTTGCGAAAACCAATAAATATACGCTTATTGCGATTTTTTTTACTAAAGACATATGGCTGAATACATTTTGGCCTAAATGTTTGACTAAAATTTAGTTTATTCGATATTTTTTACTTTTTGTTATAAGAAAAATCATTTTTTTTTCAAAATTTACGGTCTTTTTCCGTTTATATCGCAAAAAATAAAAATCGCAGAGGCAATCAAATTCCATCAAAGGAAAGCTCTATTTGTGAAAAGAAAAGGACGCAAGTTTCGTTTCGGTGCAATATTGCATGACCGTGCAATTACCAGTTAAAGCAGCGCAGTTCCAAATTGTAAAAACACCTCTGGTCTTTAGGCTGATAAATGGTCCGGGGGGAAAGTGGTTAAGGTGAAAAATCAGGAAGGTTTACAACCTCTTTAGGGTATTTTTGGCACTTATCTAACAGATAAAAAAAAATAAAAAAATTGAATTCTGTGTGGATTTCACACCACGTCCAAATCACACCACATTCATGTGAACCACTGCAGATTTGTATGTTAAGGACACCCCAAAATTGGTTTACAAAATCCAGTACGATTTGCAGAATCAGATTGTATAGGTGTGAACACCCATGCGATCAGATTCTGGTGTGGCCTAAAAAAGGTTCCTGCACGTTTTTAAGGCAGATTCGGTGTGCTTTATAGCCATACAGATAATGTCTCAAATTGCACTGCTGAAGAATCGCATGTGATTTGAACAGGAATGCGCTGTGATTCCTGTTCAAAATCGCATGAGTTTTCCACACCGCATAGAGTTAATGGAACTCAAAATAAATAGCATATTTAAGATATAAAAGCACAAATAACATAAATTAATTGAAAAGGTTTACAAAAACTTTTGTGATTTTGTTGCCTTTGAAAGGAATGTCTGCGGAAAACACAAAAAAATGTATATAATGACTATTCTCTATTTTAAAACATTGAAAGGTAAGCTGGTCAATCACCAACTAGCTTATAGTTTTTTAACCACTTCAGACCTGCACTATAGCCGAATGACGGCTACAGTGCGGGTCTGAATACCAAACCCGCCGTCTTTTGACGGCCGCCCCTCTGGGCGTTCCCAGCGCGCGCTCCAGAGTGCGCTGCGGGGAAGCCCTGTGTTGGCCGTGTCCCTTGGACACAGCCAATCACAGATCGTGGCTAACGGCCAATCAGAGTGGCCGTTTGCGATGCGATCTGTGCGGCGAATGAGAGATGATCTCATAGATCATCTCTCATTGCCGTTTTACACAGAGACAGCGTCCTGTCTCTGGAGAGGAGGAGACCGATCTGTGTTCCTTGTACATAGGGACACAGATCGGTCACCCCCCCTCCCCCCACAGTTAGAACACACCTAGGATACACATTTAACCCCTTCATCACCCCCTAGTGTTAACCCCTTCAATGCCAGTCACATTTATACAGTAATTAGTGCATATTTATAGCACTGATCGCAGTATAAATGTGAATGGCGCAAAAAATGTGTCAAAAGTGTCAGATGTGTCCGCCATAACGTCGCAGTACCAATAAAAATGGCAGATCGCCGCCATTTCTAGTAAAAATAAAAAATAATAATTCTGTCCCCTATTTTGTAAGCGCTATAACTTTTGCGCAAACCAGTCGTTTATTGTGATTTTTTTTTTTTTTTAACAAAAATATGTAGAAGAATACGTATCGCCCTAAACTGAGAAATAAAATGTGTTGTTTTTTTTTTTAAATTGGGATATTTATTATATCAACAAGTAAAAATATTGTATTTCTTTTCAAAATTGTCGCCCTTTTTTGTTTATACCGCAAAAAATAAAAACCATATCAGTGTTAGGGCTAACTTATGCTGCATCTCCTGCACATTTAGACAGAAGGCAAATCCCCATTAGATAAAGCAAATCACAGGGGTCACAGAAAGTAGGAGGAGCTGGAAACTTGGGTAAACAGACCCTACAGGTGTACTTCCAGGCAGATATGAGAGATCCAAACAGCTAACCTTGATCCAAAATTAAAACATCATTGTTTATACAGCTGTGCTCATAAGTTTACATACCCTGGCAGAATTTATGATTTCTTGGCCATTTTTCAGAGAATATGAATGATAACACAAACATTTCTTTCACTCATGGTTAGTGTTCGGCTGAAGCCATTTATTATCATTTAACTGCGTTTACTTTTTAAATCATAATGGCAACAGAAACTACCAAAATTACCCTGATCAAAGTTTACATGCCCTAGTGATTTTGGCCTGAAAGCACACATATTAACACAAAGGGGTTTGAATGGCTTTTAAAGGTAACCATCCTCACCAGTGATCTGTTTCCTTGTAATTAGTGTGTGTGTATAAAAGGTAAATGCGTTTCAGGACTCCTGACAGACCCTTGCATTTTTCATCCAGTGCTGCACTGACGTTTCTAGATTCTGATATATGGGGAATGCAAAATAATTGTCAAAGGATCTGCAGGAAAAGGTAGTTGAACTATATAAAACAGGAAAGGGATATAAAACGATATCCAAAGAATTGAAAATGCCAATCAGCAGTGTTCAAACTAATCAAGAAGCGGAATATGAGGGGTTCTGTTGAAACCAAACCACGGTCAGGAAGACCAACTAAAATTTCAGCCACAACTGCCAGAAAAATTCTTCAGGATTCAAAGAAAAACCCAAAAATAACTTCAGGTGAAATACAGGACTCTCTGAAAACATGTGGTTTGGCTGTTTTAAGATTTACAATAAGGAGGCAGCACTACTGGGGGTTACTGTGAGGTCTGCACTATTATGGGGGTTACTGTCTGAGGTCTGCACTACTGTGGGGGTTACTGTCTGAGGTCTGCACTACCAGGGGTTACTGTCTGAGGTCTGCACTATTATGGGGGTTACTGTCTGAGGTCTGCACTACTGGGGGTTACTGTCTGAGGTCTGCACTACTGGGGGTTACTGTCTGAGGTCTGCACTACTGGGGGTTACTGTCTGAGGTCTGCACTACTGGGGGTTACTGTCTGAGGTCTGCACTACTGGGGGTTACTGTCTGAGGTCTGCACTACTGGGGGTTACTGTCTGAGGTCTGCACTACTGGGGGTTACTGTCTGAGGTCTGCACTATTGGGGGTTACTGTCTGAGGTCTGCACTACTGGGGGTTACTGTCTGAGGTCTGCACTACTATGGGGGTTACTGTCTGAGGTCTGCACTACTGGGGGTTACTGTCTGAGGTCTGCACTACTATGGGGGTTACTGTCTGAGGTCTGCACTACTATGGGGGTTACTGTCTGAGGTCTGCACTACTGAGGGGTTACTGTCTGAGGTATGCACTACTGGGGGGTTACTGTCTGAGGTCTGCACTACTGGGGGGTTACTGTCTGAGGTCTGCACTATGCTGGGGGTTACTGTCTGAGGTCTGCACTATTGTGGGGGTTACTGTCTGAGGTCTGTTAAATAGGGGGTCTGTGATTGTGGGGGGTCTATCTGTGATTGGGGGGATCCATCTGTGATTGGGGGGGATCAGTCTGTGATGGGAGGTCTGTTATTTAGGGGGTCAGTCTGTGATGGGGAATCTGTGATTGTGGGGGGGGGTCAGTCTGTGATGGGGATGTGTGATTGTGGGGGGGGGGGGTTCAGTCTATGATGGGGGATCTGTGGTTGTGGGGGGGGGGGTTCAGTCTGTTAATCCCTTACAGTAAGGGGTTAAATGATTAATCCTGCAATAATTTACCCCTTACATGCTGAAAGCCCTGAGAGGAATACATTACAGATCCTTATAACCAGAGTGGATAAATATACAAAAATTCTGCCCCAGGCGCCCATAACTCTGGTTACGCCACTGACGGGGGCAATACACAGTATTATGCTGCGTACACACGATCGTTTTTCGTCATCTTCTTAAGAACGACAAAAAAAATTTGACCATGCTGCATTTTTTGACTTTGTTTAAAAAAAAAAATCGTTTTTCGGGCTGTAAAAAATGATCGTGTGTGGGCTAAAACGACGTTTTAAACCCGCGCATGCTCAGAAGCAAGTTATGAGATGGGAGCGCTGGTTCTGGTAAAACTACCATTCATAATGGAGTAAGCACATTCATCACGCTGTAACAGACAAAAAAGCGCAAATCGTCTTTTACTAACAAGGAATCATCTAAAAGCAGCCTAAAGGCGAATATAACTTCCCCTTAAGAGTGCCGTCGTACCTGTTGTACGTCACCGCTCTTTGCTCATCATTTTTTTTAAACGATGGTGTGTGGGCAACATCGTTTTTAATGATGAAGTTGGAAAAACGTCGTTTTTAGGACATGCTGAAAAACAAAGTTTTTTTCATGCCGAAAAACGATCGTGTGTACGCGGCATTAGGATCTGGGCAATGTAAACTTTCGATCAGAGTCATTTGGGTAATTTCTTTTGCCATTATGATTTAAAGAGAGTAAACACAGTTGAATGATAATAAATGGCTTTAGCCAAACACTAATCATGAGTGAAAGAAAAGTTTTTGTGTTATTCATATTCTCTGAAAAATGGCCAAGAAATTATAAATTCTGCCAGGGTATGTAAACTTTTAAGCACAACTCTATGGTATTTCATGTTATGATATATGGTAATATTTTTATATTTGGGTATTGTTATTTATTGATTGGAGCAGCGCAACATTTTTTTGAGATTTCTTATTTTTGGTGTAGAAACACATTGGGGTTGACAATCTGGTGCAGCTCTGCATAGAAAACAGCTTCCATTTTTGTCATTAAAGCTTAATTGGACAAGCTGAAGTTAGAAGCTTATTGGCTACCATGCACGGCTGCACCAGACTTTTGCATTCTCCAGGTTTTATTAAAACTCAGCTTAACCAATTTAGCTTTGACAAAAAAAAAAAAAAATGGAAGCTGGTTGGTTTCTATACAGAGCTGCACCACATTTTGCACTCTCCAGTTTTAGTAAATCAATCCTATTGCTTGTTTGCTGCAGCGCAGAGTTTTTTTTGTGTTTGATTTAATTTGGTTGGTTTTAAGGTTAGGTTGTGGTAGCACACAAGGGTTTTCATTAACATAATTTTGAAGTTGACTGACTCTTTCTATACATTCATATGAAAGAAGTGGCATGCCATATAACATCACTAGGCTGATAATTGAGAAAAAAAGACAACAGTATACTTTCAACTATCCTGGATCTGTCGTTATGTCAAAACGGCACCTTATTAGTCTTGTTTTGCTGTTTTTACAGAAAGAAGAAAAAATCTTGTATATATAAAAATTAAAAATAAATACAAAGAACATTATTAACCACTTGAGGACCGTGCACAACGATATACGTCGACAAAATGGCATGGCTGGGCACAAGGGCGTACATCTACGTCCCCTTTAAGAGCCCAGCTGTGGGTCGGGCAGCACGCAACCCGGTCCTCTCCTCCTTGACCGTCCTCGCGAGAACAGCGGACCTGATAGTTGCCGGTGTCCCGCAAATGGGTCACAGAGAGGAAGAATGGGGAGAGGTAAGTGTAAACAAGCCTCTCCCCATGCTTCCTAGTGTGGCTGTCAGTGATCGTCTGTTCCCTGTGTTAAGGAACGATGATCAGTGACGTCACACGTCCAGCCACGCCGCCCACAGTAAGAACACTCCCTTAGGGCACACTTAACCCCTACAGCGCCCGCCCCTGCTTAACCCCTTCACTACCAGTGTCATTTTCGCAGTAATCAGTGCATTTTTATAGCACTTTTCCCTGTGAAAATGACAATGGTCCGAAAAAAGTGTCCGATGCGTCCGCCATAGTGTCACAGTCACGAAAAAGATCACTGATTGCCGCCATTTCTAGTAAAAAAAAATATTAATAAAAATGCCATAAAACTATCCCCTATTTTGTAAACGCTTTACATTTTGCACAAACCAATCCAACGCTTATTGCGATTTTTTTTTTTTTTTTTACCAAAAATATGTAGAAGAATACGTATTGGCCTAAACTGAGGAAAAAACTGAAGTTATTTTATATATTTTTGGGGGATATTTATTATAGCAAAAAGTAAAAAATATTGAATTTTTTTCAAAATTGTCCCTCTATTTTTGTTTATAGCGCAAAAAATACCAAAAGAAAGCTCTATTTGTGGGGAAAAAAGGATGCCAAGTTTGTTTAGGAGCCACGTCGCACGAGCGCACAATTGTCAGTTAAAGCGACGCAGTGTTGAATCACAAAAAGGGTCCAAGTTCTCTACATGCATAATGGTTCGGGCCTTAAGTGGTTAAAATAAATAAGCTACCCAAAATAAACCTGAAAAAATGCACCCTGTAAAGAAAGAAAAGAAAATGGATTTTGTCCGAAAATCTCTTTAGCCAAAATCACTACACTCATCCCTATTGACAATATTTAAAGTCTGGTTTGTGTAAGTAAAACAAGAAAATAGTCTTTGTAAATGAGGTGTTACCTACAAGTTCTAGCAATGGAAATCTACCGAGAACATATGTCTTAGCATACAAATGATACTACTCAATGTACCTAGTTCTATTTTTCTTAATTCTGTCTGATGCATTTTTCCGTTCTGAGAAGTCTAAGACACAATGCTTGTCCAGGAACGGTGGATCACCAGACACCTCAACATATTCTGTCTTCTATCCTTAACAGTTTGAACTTAACAGATTTTTTTTTTATAATCAATCTATACATTTTTAAAAATGAGCAGCCATAGAAAGCCACTTCCCCCTAATCTCTGACTGCCGAGCTTCCCAGTTTAAAACTATTGATTTCATGACAACTTCGACTGGCTGGTCAGATGATTGCCAAGCCTTCCCTGACTACGAATTCCCCAAAGCCAGCCTATTGAGATGTGCGTCTGCTTGAGTCCTGCCTGGCTAATCTGATTTGACAACATGCAAGGAAATTCCATGTTCCCTTTTTGGTGCTTTAATGCACTTTACTGAAGGCGGAAAAAAGAAAACATCTCCAATGATTAGCAGTCAGGAAATGTGAACAAGATTTACTCAGTGAACGTATTTTGTAATTATAGAAAGAAATGCCTTTGTGATCTCAATGTCCTGTTTTTCGGGAGTAAAATATTGCCATTTTCTAAAACACAATATTTTTTTAAAAAAATAACCAAATATAATTAATTTATAGGGTAAAAAAAACACAACTATAGGTAGGGGAGAGAGCCTTGTGCTCCACCAGACATGGGTAAAGCGGGTCACACTTGTTAAGATTTCTTTAGCTTAGCCCCGTAGGATGAGCGAGATAAATCACTTTATTCCAACAACCACGCTTAACAGTGTGAATTGAAAATCTACCCTGTTGTATTCTGACAGCTGGCACCGTGGCTGTCAGAGTACCCAAACAGTGCCTACATCTGTGTGCCGGTTTGGATGAGGATTTTTTGCCTTATGTTTCCTTTGAGGAAGTTCATCATCGCATGGATGGGTTCTTTATCAATGAGAAAGTAACCAGCATCCTGTTAGACATGCAAAATAAATTCTCCCAGATATGGACCCCATAGATACATTATGTCTGTCAGTCACTGTCCATGGAGAGTAGAGCTGCACGATTAATCGTGAAGAATCAAAATTGCAAACTTTTTCCCTTCCCGATCTTCAAAACAGCATGTTGCAATCTTTCTAACAAGTGCAGAGAGTTCTCACAGCTGGAAAAACAAAATTCAGGTCCAGGCAGTCTGCCAAGTTTTAATACAACATGTCAATAGGTGGAAACAAAGTATCTTTTCGCTCTTTAATCAAAGGAAAGAACTCTGGCGTGTAGATGAAGGAAGTTTAACCACTTCCCTAATGGCCCATTGTCAAATGACATCCACAGATGGGATCTCCCATCCTGAGTGGACATCATATGACATCCTGGGCCCCCGGAATACGCGCGCCTTCGCTCAGGACCCGCAATGTCCGCCGGGCATCCGCGATTGCCCGCAATCACAGCAGGACCTTGGATCTGTGTGCGTAAACACACAGATCCACGTCCTGTCAGAGGTGAGGAGATCGATATGTGTTCCCAGTACAGAGGAACACACATCGGTCTCCTTCCCTTGCGAGTCCCCTCCCCCTACAGTTAGAATCACTCACTAGGAACCATATTTGACCCCTTCAGCGCTCCTAGTGTTAACCCCTTCCCCGCCAGTCACATTTACACAGTAATCAGTGCAGTTATATAGCACTAATCGCTGTATAAATGTGAATGGTTCCAAAAAGGTGTCCGATGTGTCCGTCGCAATGTCACGGTCACAATAAAAAAAATAAAAAATAAAAGGCAGATCGCCGCTATTACTAGTAAAAAATAAAATTAAATAAAAATGCCATAAATCTATCCCTTATTTTGTAGATGCTATAACAGTTGTGCACACCAATCAATAAGTGCTTATTTTTTAAATTGTCGCAAAAGCGCAAAATATAAAAAACGGCAGAGGTGATCGAATACCACCAAACAAAAGCTCTATATGTGGGGAAAAAAAAACAAAGATTTCATTTGGGTACAGTGTTGCATGACCGCGCAACTGTCGTTCAAAGTGCGACAGTGCTGAAAACTAAAAATTGGTCTGGGCAGGAAGGGGGTAAAAATGCCCTGTATTGAAGCAGTTAAAGTCCCAAATTCCCCCTTTTTTATTTGTTTTATCTCATGATTACTGTGAAATTGTGTGAATGCATCAATGCAGTGCAAGTTATCTCAGCTTAGATTAATTCCATGAGTTTACCAAAAATTTTAATATTTCAGAATATACACACTAATGCTAATGCTACATAACTAAGCTCCATTGCTTGCTGAATAAACTACATTTTTATTGTATCTTAAATAGAAAAATATATTTAGATAACTCTTTACTCCAAAAGCATTTTATTAAAATAAATTTGATACAATTAAATGGTTTTAAAAAATAAATCTGATTTTTTTGATTTGTATCCACCCTGCAGAAAACGCCCACTGCAGCATCCAGATAGGTTTAAGCTTAGCCCCCCCCCCCCCCCTAGAATGCACAATGTCGTACTGTGCTCAGCTCTGGATGTACCTCGTAACCTGTATATAACGGTTCACTTATGTTCACTGCAGAACCTTGTGTTGATGAGTACTCACAGTTGTATCTTCCAGAAAGAGCTACCATCTGGAGGATGTGTTCAGAGCCCTAAGTGAAGGAATGATCACTCAGGGCACAATAGTAAATTCCATGAACACATGCTACAGCACAGTTCAAGCACAAGAAAGAGACAGGTGACCAGAACTCCATGTACACTTTAGGCACCATAGCTATCTCCTGGATGTGCAGACAAATTAACTCACCATGATAGTCTTTGTATAATGGATTGGATTCCCTCTCTGAGCCGATAAATGATTCAAGGCCAACGACCGTATCTGACAAGTTTCTTACACGCACTGTAATTGCTTTATTCTGTAAAACAAGCAAAACAAAATAAACATTGAGGAGGATGTAATTAGTGTTTGCAGGATAAATCTGTGTCTTATCAATGAGCTGCCAAATAGGCAGGAATAAATCCACACTATGAAGCTTCCCAATGTGCGGTGATTATATAGAGAGACTTGTAGAGGAGAACACATAAGGCATAATAAGAGGAAACTATTCACTGTATTCTACTTCCTTAAAGCCCATCTCCAGGCAAATGATGACCTTCCTTCCACCTCCCTCTAACCTATTCTGCACTTTTTATTTCTTACCTTGTAAAGAAAAATATACTGGCCTAAATCTGCAGTCCAAGACCTTTGTCTGTGAAGTTTCTGAGTGTGGGGGACAAAAACAGCACTGCAGATGTGCCCCTGCCACCTGGTCTTGGACAGTTCCCTAATGATAATATCACTAGTGGCAGAATCCTCTTAAGGATCCTGAAAGCACCTTGCTGCTGGACAGCCAATTAGAAGTTCCACATCACACAGGCAGTGTTGTGGACGCCACAAGAAAGACCTTGCCTCCCGTAAATAGTATCCACTTCTGGATCCTAAAAAACCTTGTTGATGAACAGGCAATTAGAAGTGCCAAATCACACAGGCAGTGTTGTGGACACCACAAGAAGAACCCTGCCTTCCGCAAATAGCATCCACTTCTGGATCCTGAAAGGCCTTGCTGCTGGACAGCCAATTAGAAGTTCCACATCACACAGGCAGTGTTGTGGACGCCACAAGAAAGACCTTGCCTCCCGTAAATAGTATCCACTTCTGGATCCTAAAAAACCTTGTTGATGAACAGGCAATTAGAAGTGCCAAATCACACAGGCAGTGTTGTGGACACCACAAGAAGAACCCTGCCTTCCGCAAATAGCATCCACTTCTGGATCCTGAAAGGCCTTGCTGCTGGACAGCCAATTAGAAGTTCCACATCACACAGGCAGTGTTGTGGACACCACAAGAAGGACCATGCCTCCTGTAAATAGTAGAAGGGATTGGAGCATCACATTTGGTGAACAAAAAGAGCCCAGAGATCAGCTTAAAACAAAACTTCAGCTATACCTTTTTATTTTAATTTTAGAGCAGCATTACAAATGAAGTCTAGTATTAGTACTGCCTGCACCCCCACTAGAAAAATATTACCTCACTTCCTGTAACAAAGATAGGACAGGAAATCTCTAAGTCTCCCTAAGTGTGGAAAAAAAAAAGTCAACTTGGACAGCTGTCATCAGAAGAGGTGTCCACTTTAGAAGATATATCCTATGTGCCTGGTTTGTAAAGTTTATTTCCCATTTCTGTCTCTGTGACAATGGTCACCAGGTGAAAAGTTGCCATGAATCATCCCAACAAGTACACAGATATCCATAAAAACATGACAGGTGTTCTAAATCTACTATATCTAAATTTAGATAAAGGTGGGCCCTTCCTGTCAAAAGTGATATTATAAGTTATTCCAAATCTGGGAAGCATCATTTTAACTTGTACTCTTAAAAGACGCAAACAAATTACTGTAACTCAGTTTGTAGTGTACATAATTACTCATGATTAATGAAAAGCAAGACAAAAAATTGTGACTGGTAGGTGCGCACTGCCCTTGGCCTGAGGTATTGGTAAAAATGGCCACCCCTGCAGTTAGGCAAATATAGCTGGGTTGGGTGAAAGGCTAGATGGAAGGTCTAGGGTGTGATATTCTGTAGGCGGACACACTAGTAACAGAGGGGGACATTTGCACATACACATGATGTCCTGGCAGCAGTAAGGGATACCTAAAAAAAAGTACTTTTGCTACAAGACAGCAGCCATTATAATAAAATAAATAAGATTGTCAGCAGTTAGAGCAGTCTTGTGACTTGTATCAGTGTCTGGTTATAGAGGAAGTAAACCCTAATGGGTTTTACTTTCTCTTTTTTCCCCTGCAAAGTAAAACCATAATGGGCTAGTATGCATCGCATACTAGCCCATTATGTGGAGCTTGCCTGCAAACGAAGCTTGTGCTGTCCCCGCTGGTGGCCGCATCCATCTTTGTCCCTCTTGCTTCCGAGGCCGCAGACTCCGGCTCTGACTGGCCGTAGTTGCGTTGGAGCCATCAGTCACAGCACTTGCTAGTGAAGAAACGGCACGGGGAGGCGTTTTTTCACAGCGCATGCGTAAATGACATCGGAGCAAGTGTATATGGTAAATATCTCCTAAACCGTGTAGGTTTAGGAGATATTTACAGTGCCTACAGGTAAGCCTTATTATAGGCTTACCTGTAGGTACAAGTGGAGTAACTAGGTTTACAACCACCTTTAAAGCTTGTAGGAGGATGCTACTTTACTTTACGGCATATACAGACTGATTTTACGGTTGTGGGTTTAGTAAAACTTTAAAGTAAACCTTTCCTAAGAGAAATATGGAAGTCGCCATTGCTAACCTCTGGCACTGGTCTAACAGACAAGACACTAACATTGTTACAAAAGTAACATTTACAAGTGTCTCCACCTAACTTCTTCAAGCTCAACTGTAGTTAATGCTTTTGTATCTATACATTATAAATATGATTACAATTTATGTCTAATCACTTTTATAAATCAACATGTTAGGATATTGAAAAAAAAAAGTTTCTATATGCACTCTCATGTTATGCATGTGTAATACCCTATTGCTTTTTCAATAAAAACAAAATAAAAAAATTAAATATAAAAATAACAATAATGGTCCATTTGCACAAAGACGTGCAACACACTGCACACACTTTTGTGCATCGATTAACGCTTCTTTAGGTAGATCATTAGTTTCAAATGGACTGTCAATGTACCTCAATACCAGTGTTAATTTAGCTGACTAAAACCTTTTAGTCGACTAAATAAATACGTTTTTAGTCGACTAAAACAATTGAGTTGACTAAAATACGACTAAAACTAAAATGGTATTTTAGTCAAAAGACTGATGCCGCGTATACACACGACCATTATTCATGTCATGGAAAAAAAAACAAAGTTTTTCTTGACGCGATTCCTTGCAAGCCTGCCTTGCATATACACGATTGTGATAAAAAATGCTCGAGCAAAGTGCGGTGACGTACAACACGTATGACAGAACTATAAAGGGGAAGTTACATTCGAATGGCGCCACCCTTTGGGCTGATTATGCAAATTCCCCGTCTCATAACTTGCTTCTGAGCATGCGTGTTTTTTTCCTGTCGTTAAAGCGTACACACGACATGGTTTTCACGACGAGAAAAACGAAGACGTGAAAAACAAGAGCAGTTTCTAAATTTTTAATACCTATTGTTCTCGTCGAGAAAAATGCTCTGGAGCATACACATGATCGTTTTTCACAACCAATTTAAAAAAAATCATTTTCTCGTCCTGAAAAACGCCGTGTGTACGTGGCACAAGACTAAAAATTAACTTAACTACTTCTCGACGGCCGTACTACTTTGTATGGCCGCAGGTTGGCTCTACTTCTCTGGGAGGCCGTGTTTTTACAGCCTCCGCTCCTCCAGGCCACTGCCGGCGGCACGCGCATGCCCACCGAATCCCTGAGATGCCAATGCTTGTGACTTGCGGCCACGATGTCCGCCAGGCACAGAACAAGGACGTGGATCTCTGTGTGTAAACACAGAGATCCACGTCCTGTCAGGGGAGAGAGAGGAGACGGATCTGTGTCCCTTGTACATAGGGACATAGATCGGTCACCTCCCCCAGTCACCCCCCTCCCCCCACAGTTAGAACACAATTTAGGGTCCACATTTAACCCCTTCCTCACCCCCTAGTGAACCCCTTCAATGCCAGTCACATTTATACAGTAATTAGTGCATTTTTATAGCTCTGATCGCAGTATAAATGTGAATGGCGCCAAAAATGTGTCAAAAGTGTCCGATGTGTTCGCCATAACGTCGCAGTCCCAATAAAAAATCGCAGATCGCCGCCAATTACTAGTAAAAAAAAAAGAATAACAACAATTAATAATAATTCTGTCCCCTATTTTGTAAGCGCTATAACTTTTGCACAAACCAGTTGCTTATTTTTACCAAAAAATTGTATAAGAATACGTATTGGCCTAAACTGAGAACATTTTTTTTTTTTTAAATGGGCTATTTATTATGGCAACAAGTAAAAAAGATTGCCTTTTTTTTCAAAATTGTCGCTCTTTTTTTTGTTTATAGCGCAAAAAATAAGAACCGCAGAGGTGATCAAATACCACCAAAAGAAAGCTCTTTTTGTGGGGAAAAAAGGACGTCAATTTTGTTTGGGAGCCACGTCGCACGACCGCACAATTGTCAGTTAAAGGGACGCAGTGCCGGAAGCTGAAATTTCACCTGGTCAGGAAGGGGGTATACGTGCCCATTAAACAAGTGGTTAAAATATGACTTCAAAATGAATGAACTGTTTATTGAATATTTTTGTTAAGCTTTAAATCATATATGTATCAAAACGGTACCTGGCAACGGAACCAAGTGCCATTCGCCGTACATACAATAATAACAATAAAATCACAGACAGCAAAGCCGTTAAAACAGACAAACATTAAAAAGCAATAGCATAAATCAGATAAAAAAAAAAACAGTAAAAGAGCCCCAATAAGAAAAAGAACCCCCTGTCACCGTGTCAGTTTCCACCCTCTGTCGCACAGCCATCTACCCTGTTCTGTAGTGCATGTTCATACCCCAGTACCATAAATAAAAGCATATTCGATTTTTCACTCCAGCAGTATATAATGGGTTTGGAAATTGTAGAGAAATGTTAACTAATGCATTACAATTTAATTACACTCATTCGATTTTAATTGACTAAAATGTACTGGAGATTTTAGTCAACTAAAATACGACTAACACTAAAACAATTGTAGAAGACTAAAATGGGACTAAAACTAAAATGCCATTTTAGTCCAAAGACTAAAACTAAATTGAAATTTGCTGCCAAAATTAACACTGCTCAATACTTGAAAAAAATAGGTCCTGCGCAATCTTTTTTAATTTGGGGCAAGCAATGCACAAAACATAGGTATTATATTTGTATGTTGCAGCCCACTGTAAATAAGCAATGGGGTTCAATGAACTTTGAATGTCAACACACACCCATAGAGGTGTCAGGACACATGATATACCATTTTGTTTATTAATCATTACACAGTATCTTTTTTTTTTTTGTATGACCAGGATATTTCACAATTATGTGTTTTCCAGTCCATGTGCTGCCAAATAAGTAATGTTTTCCTCTTTCCTGTTCATAGGAAGAACGATCCATTGATACAACCCTTACGCCTGAGAGTAACAAAACACTACCTAGTAACCTTTAATATTATCCTTGTGATCATACTGGTTTCAAAGCATCACACAGTGTGCAACTTATCTAGTGCTCTGCAGACATAAAGGGCTGCAGCATGCTGTTCACCCAGTGTGCCAGCACTAGCAGGGCGGACAAGCACTTACTGTTGAAATTACTTTCTGGTCCCTGATGTGTGCTTCCAGCGCACTATCAATTATTCATATGTTTCTGAAAGATTAATAATTAATAGATTTTTATTAATTGCACATAAAAATTGCTTTTAAGACAATCCGTTTAATTTTGAGTTGGTAAAACCTCTTGTCTCCCTGGTTATCATTAGATAACAAGCTGTTCAATTTTTAACATTTAAAATGATTCAGGGGATGGGTAACTTTGTATTGTAGGGATTGAGATGCTTTAAAGCATACCTATAGTCTTGACACTTTTCTTAAAACAGGAGCTCCCTAAGCATTGCATACACAGAGAAAAGGAAAGAGGCAAAATACTATCTAGGAATTCCTGTCCCCAATCAGGGTCGGCATCTCCACTAGGCGAAATAGGCAGCAGACTAGGGCACGCTGCCACCTAGAGGGCGTAGCTACGGACCCATGGAGCTGCAGAACACTGCACAAGGGCCCGGCTGGTAAGGCCCGGAATTTTGACAGCAGGTGTGAAGAGTGGAACAGTGAAGGCGACAAGGATCCTGGATGATACTCCGCCTCCAGCTACTGAGCTATCACCCCAACACTGCGAGCCCAGGAGATGAAGACCGTGGGAGAGCAGTGAGGGTAGGAGGTGCAAGCACCAATAGCCCAGGAGGTGGAGGACCTCTGAAGATGCGGGCACAGCGCCCCAAGCGCCTGACAGATCCCGCATTCAGCCTCCTGGCCCGAAGGACAGGCTGACCTGAGAGCAGAGAAGAAAGATGGGTGGGAGGCACAGGTTGCCAGGAACCACTCAATCTTCAAGACCCACCTAAAGTAGTAGAGCGAAAACGGGTCCTGTCTGCTGCTGGTCATCCTGCTAAATGGTACTGGATCACGCAGACCTTTTAGCAGACAGGGTTAGGGGTCTCTCTTGATCCCACCTCTCTCTGTCACCCCCTCCCGCTCTGTCACCATCCCCCTCCCCTCTGTTACCCTCTTCTCCCTCTTTCAGCAAGGTTCTCTAACAAACATTGGAGGACTTCACAGAACAGCTGTATTTATACTGAGATTTAATTACACACAGGCATTAACTAATTATGTGACTTCTGAAGGCAATTGGTTCCATTAGATTTTGGTTAGGGGTATCAGAGCAAAGGGGGCTGAATTCAAATGCACTCCACACTTTTCAGATATTTGTAAAATATTTTGAAAACCATTTATCATTTTCCTTCCACTTCACAATTATGTGCAACTTTGTGTTGGTCGATCACATAAAATCCCAATAAAATACGTTTATATAAAATATGTAGAAGAATATAAAAAATAATTAAAGTTTTTTTTTTCTTTAAAGAATTGGGGGATAGTTAAAATATCAAAAAGTTAAAACAATTGTTTTTTTCTTCTAAAAAAGGGCAGAGGTTATCAAATGCCACCAAAAGAAAGCTTTATTTGTGTGAGAAATAAAAAGGACGTCAATTTTGTTTGGGTACAGCGTCGCACAAGCGCGCAAATGTCAGTTAAAGCAACGTAGTGCCCTATTGCAAAAAATGGTCTGGTCATTAAGGGGGAAAATCCTTCCGGGCTGAAATGGTTAAAGAATTTTTATGGTATTGCAAGCAAGTGCGCCTCCTTCCTTTGCTTTCTTTCAGTACTGGTTTCTCAGAGCTGAAGTGAGCAGCATGGCCGATCCAATATGCAGTTCAGTGGCGTTCTCTGCTTTGCATGGACTAGCGTGAAGAGGAGCCTATGTTGAGCTTGCGCTTGCTGGTGAATTTGGACCGAAGAGGGTCTTCTCCCAGTTGCGGATGGTGGTGGTAGAGCGGCACCACCCGCTGTCCTAACCTTGGATGTGGGTGGCGAGAGCGTGGCGGGTTCGGGGAAAGCTGTTTTGGTGTTCTCTCCTGGAGCAGCTTCTGCGGTGTCTCCTCTCTCCTGCTCCTAGGTTTGCCTGATGTTTTGGCCAATCGGGAAACAGGTTTCATACCTGCTTTCCGATTGCCCGGGAGGAAGATCAGTGTTGCAACAACAAATTTCCATTCGCTGTTGCAACACACCTGGGTGGGCTCCAGATTCAATTCTCTGCGTCCCGAGTCCATCCTATTTTGAAGCCTATTAGAGCCTATGGCTGTAATCAGGTGCTTAAAAAAACAAAACATGGCCGCTCTAATTCATATGCCCGGTAACCTGAAAGGGCCAGGACACATGAATAGCGGCGGCCGCTGTGGCAGTTGATAGATTTATGCTATGCACAAATCTATCCATTGCATAAAGAGGGTGGAGAGGAGAGGGGGGCGGTGCCCGGGCGGCCCTAATGGATGGGCCCCGGGTCTCTCCTATCAGTAGCACTGTCAACAGTGTTTGCTATAAATAGGTCCTTCTTAAAAAGGTTTCAAGTCTCCTTCACATCAGGCATTATTACAACTCGATACTGTGCATTACTGCATACTGTATCAATGCAGCCCTTTCAAGTGCATGTATAGGGAAACATTTTTTTCACTTTGAATAGAGTAGGGAGATCTCCAATTACTTCCTGTCATGGTCAAGCAGGAGGAAGTGAGAGCAAATCTCTAAAAATGAAGGACTTTTCATTTTATACAGTTGTTATCTGAAGTGACCCAATTGGAGGATTTCCCCTCTATTTTTATTCTGGGGCAACATAAAGTTCTGGATTTTTCTTTACTAAACACAGTGGTCACCAGCTCAAAGACAGAGTAAATCTCCCTAATGGGGACACAGACAGCAAGAAATATCTAGTGGGGCACCAACACTTCACTACTTAATCCAATCCAGCAATGCCTGGCAGGGTTGAGGACACAGGTGTGCGCAGCCTATTGCATTAGGGTGTGCACCCCAAAGATCAAACACACACTACCAATCACGTACAATGTTCATTCAGAAAGGGAAGGGGCCAGTGAATTACATGTTTACCGGCTCCTTCCCCCTTTCATCTTAAAGCATCCCCCGCAGCAACAGCCAGTGAGAGAGGAGAGGAGGGAAGCCGGAGGCAATGTGGGGGAAGGAGGGGGAAACCAGGACAGTAGGGGAAATCTGTGCTACACAGGGTGATTAGGGTGTGCCTGGGCACCCCTGGCACACGCCTATGGTTGAGGTTTATATGTGTCATGTGCTATGGAGAAATAAACCCTTTTTTTTTTTTTTAAATCTGTACTAGGTCCTGGAGCCAGGAGACTTTGTAGAGCTTTGAGAGGGATAAAGCCTCCATTGCCAGGTACACATCTTACCTAGCAACCAGACCAAATTATTCAGCTGTATGTAGGTCTTTTGTTTTGGGAGCTAACTGAGGCTGAGCGCCGGTTGTAGCCTGCCTGGCCATCGCCAGAAAGATAAGTTATCGACTGTACAGAGACAGACTGTGTGTCTGGGTGGACAAAAATAATAGGGAGGCTGAAAGCATTAAACTTAATTTTGTGAGACGGTGAGAACCATTGCATGGACTACCCTTCCGAAAAATAACATTTGTTATGAATGAATAAAAGGGGTGGGAAGCTCTAAAATGCAAGATAATGAGTGGACTGAGTCTTCAAAGCTCTACAGTTAAAGTTAATGAAAGAAAATGCATACCTCCTCATTGGCTTACCTTTAAATAGGCTAACCCCTATTCAGTCCATCATGAATGCTGCTGCCAGTCTCAACCACCTTACAAACCCCTCAGCATCTGTTACCCATCTCTGCCAAACCCTCCATTGGCTTCCACTTATTCAACTAATGAAATTCAAATTACTAACAATAACTTACAAAGCCATCCACAAATCTGCCCCCAGCTATATCACTAGCCTAGTCTCAAAATACCAACCAATTTATTCTCTTCGCTCCTCCCAAGACCCCCTGCTCTCTAGTCCTCTTCTCTCCTCCTCCCATGTTTGCCTTCAGGACTTCTTTCAAGCCTCTCCCATCCTTTTAAATTGCCTACCACAATCTGTCTATCACCAACTCTATCAAACTTTTGGGCGATCCCTGAAAACTTTTCTCTTCAGGAAGGCCTATCCTGCTTCCATCTAATAACTACTTTTAATTTTCTCCATCAGCTCACCCCCCCCCCCCACTTATTACCTTTTGTATCACTTGACCCTTCCTTTTAGATTGTAAGCTCCAACAAGCAGGACCCTCTGATTCCTCCTGTGTTGAATTGTATAGTAACTGTATTGTCTTCCCTCACGTTGTAAAGCGCTGCACATACTTGTTGGCGCTATATAAATCCTGTATAATAATAGTAACAATACTTTTTATTAATGTAGCAAACCACATCCCATGAGTGATGTGTTGTAGCGTGGGTACATTGCCTGCTACTGTAACAGTGCGTTAGGATGTCATTAAAAATAAATAGCATTGCAATGCACCAGGATGAGTGCTATTGAGCATTGCATGCTAAAACATGCATTTTACCGTGGCATAAAAGATCTAAATGGGCCCTGAATGTGACTGGTGATAAAAGAAGCTGAGAGACAATCAGTTATGTAGTGTAGTCTTCAGGAAGTACAAATAATGTATCAATGATCAAACATTTTGTTGTCTACCTCTTCGGACATAAGTTCATTTTTATACGTAAATTACAATGCCAAGAAAACAACAACAAAAAGATGGCCAATCTAAGGTCATTTGTGTTCTATCATCTTCTAAAACGTGTTAGAAACTTATGAAAATGCCCAAATAAAGGAAGCTACAAATGCTGGGTCTTAGAGAAAAAATGCAGTAACAATAGTTTGTTAAGTTTTGGATAGTGCAGAGAAGTGTTGGAGCCTCGGTCAGGTTTATCCCTTGTGTTCCTATTATGGAGGTTTCCCTCAACTCCCTGGGAGGACAGCAATTGATGGGACATCTCTCAAATGAGAGAAGCACACGTCACGGTTTCCCCTTGCTACTCGGCGACTCATGTGAGTGAGTGAGTGAAAAACTTATAGAGCGCAACACTTGCGAACTGAATCGCATCTGGGCGCTTTTTCCATTCCTTCTGCCTTCAGAAGAGATGAGTTTTAATCATTCTCCTGAAGGCCAAGTGGTCGGACTCCAGTGGGATGATGGTTGGTAGTGCATTCCAGTCACGGTCCTTGGACAGCAAATCTCCGATCTCCTTTGGATTTGTATCTTGTCTTTGGGATGTACAGTAGGTTCTGATTTTTGGATTGCAGAATGCGATTGGGGTTGTGGGCTTTTATTTTTTCGCATAGATATTGGGGAGCGTTTCCTTGAATACACTTATGTGTAAGGCAGAGTGCCTTAAAAGTGATTCTGTCCTTCACTGGCAGCCAGTGAAGAGATCTTAGCGAAAGGGAGATTGACTCCCATGGTTTTTTCCCAGTCACTAATCGAGCAGCCGTATTTTGAACGACTTGCAGACGAGTGATTTGGTATTTGGGAAGTCCTAGATAGAGGGCATTTGCATAGTCGAGTCTGGAATTAATAATTGTTCCCACTACGACTGCAATGTGCTCTTTAGGAATAAAAGGGGTGAGTCGGCATAACTGATGCAGCAGATGGTGCGATCCGCTGACTACTGCCCCTATTTGTGCATCCATTGTCATGTGGGAGTCAAAAATGACTCCTAGACTTTTGACTTTGGTGCTCGGGGCGATAATTTTTCCCAGGATGGGCGGTGGGATCCAAGTTGAGGTGGAGAGACTTTTCCTGTTTGCGTGAAACAGGAGAAGCTCTGTTTTTGAACCATTGAGTTTTAGATAACTGGATGTCATCCAGCTATCTATAAGAGTGAGGGATCTCTCTAATCCCAGCGAATGATCCTTTCCGTTGCTAACGCGGAGATACAGTTGTGTGTCATCTGCGTAGGAATGGTAAAGTAGCTCCTGGTTGCTGATGATCTCAAAGAGGGGACGGAGATAAATATTGAACAGTACCGGCGACAAGGGAGATCCCTGAGGGACTCCGCATGATACCGTACGCATTTCTGACATGAAAGATCCCAATTTCACTGTTTGTGATCTGTTTTCCAAGAAGGAAGAGAACCAAGGTAGATCCGCTTCCGTGACTTTGGCCAATTCAGCTAGCCTAGTGAGTAGTAGTCCATGGTCTACCGTATCAAAGGCCGCACTTAGGTCCAACAGGATCAGGAGAGAAGATTCTCCCTCATCTGCTGCCTCTAGGACGTCATCCCATATTTTTACCAGAGCCGTTTCCGTTCCGTGCCTGGGCCGGAAACCTGATTGAAACGTATCTAGTAATTTTTGGGTTTCTAAATGCTGTTGTAACTGTTGTACAACTTCTTTCTCCATTATCTTGGAGAAAACATTTAGACCCGTTATGGGTCTCCTATTGTTAGGGTCTTTAGGGTCAAGGGAGGGTTTTTTCAGGATCGGTTTTATGGTACCTTGTTTCAACAAGGCAGGCACCATGCCCTCCTTGAATGATTGGTTTATAAGCTGCGTGATAGGTGGTGCCAGTATACCGGCACTTTCTTTCAGGAGTTTAGTGGGGATAATGTCATTGGGTGCTGTGCTGTTGCGCAAAGTCCCAATGATATTTTTAATGGCAGTGATGGAGATGGGTTTTAAGGTGAATTTCTGTGCTTGAGGCGGGTATAAAATGGTATCAAGGTTGGGATTTGGGACGGGATTCATGCAGATTCCATTTTTCTCAATGCTTTCCCGGATTCTTTCAAATTTTATTAATGAAATAATCCGATAGTTCGTTGCAAAATTCTTGTGAATCAGCATTGGGGGGCTCTAAGCAGGCTGGATTCATCGATTGTGAAACCAGCTTGAAGAGTTCGCGGGGCGATTTAGGGCCTTGGTGATGATGTTGGCTAAATTATTTTTTTTCGCCATAAAGATTTCTTTATGATATTTCTTTGTTATTGTCTTATAGATAGTGTGGCTTTTATCTGAGGAGCTCCTTTTCCAGGCAGCTTCTGCTCTTCTACGCTCTTGCTTTAGCAGCGTCAGCTGGTCATTAAACCAGCCGGCGTTGTTTTTCCGAAAGCAAGTTTTGCGTTTTGGTGCCACCCAGTCGGCGGACTGAAGCAGCGCCTTGTTGATGGCATCAAGTGTTTCTACGGCTGTTTGTTGTTGTTGTATCGTGTTTATTTTATTTCCTAGGGTCGTTTTGAAGAGTTCCGAATGGAGCTTATTTATTGGCCTGAGGTGATTGGCGATTTTAAATTTAATGGCGTGGTGATCGGTCCATGGTAGTGGCTCGTTTTCCCCGATCTCAATTTCCAAATCCTGTTTGAAAATGAGATCGAGGGTATGGCCTGAGGCATGAGTGGAGCCTCGTATTAATAGCTGCAGACCTAATCCTTCTAGATGGTCGATGCAAGCGTCAGCGACTGGGTCCAACGAGGAGTTGGCCCAGAGGTTGAAGTCCCCCAGCATCAAAAGGTGTTTGATGCTTAGGGTGTAAGAGGCGATGAATTCTGTTGATGTGACAAGGTGTGTTTTTGGGCCAGGAGGTCTATAGCACAGTAGCATATGAACGGTGTCTTGGGGGTTTGTTTGCAGCTGTAGAGTGAGGGTTTCCATGAATGGAAGTGAGTATTGGAGGACTGGTTTGGTGATCGAGAGGTGAATCTTATGGATCACCGCCAGGCCTCCCCTCTTTGCCCCACTCTGTTCTGCATTTGGATGCAATAATTTGCAGGCACCAATTCTTCCAGAATGGTGTTGCAATCGCCTGTGAGCCAGCTTTCTGTGATAAAGAGGCAATCTATATCGTGTACAAGGATGAAATCATAGATTTCTTCCCGGTGTTTTACTGCCGATCTTGTGTTAATCAACGCACAGGATATGCGTTTGGGTTGGTGTAGCTGGGTCCCGTTTTTTACTGTTAATCGTCGATTGATTCTTAGCTTCTCGCTTTTTAGAGCTTTTTTGGTGACAGTTGTAAGTGTTGAGGCGAATGGTTTTAATTCCCAGATGGTTTCTGCAGAGTATTTCAGATAACCCATGGTTGCAGAAAAAAACACAGGGAAGTGACAGTGATTCTGGAGGGGGGGGGGCGGTGCTGGGAGGGCAGAATAACCAGGTGAAACTGTCACTTACTATGTCTTCTCTCCCTGAAATTGGTCCAGAGGAAGGCAAAAAACCCCAGGTGTGCTATGCCAATCTGCCGTAACTGGGGAAAAAATTCCTTCCTGATCCCTGCTGGCGATCGGTAACACCCTGGATCAATTGTTTTTGTGAGTAAGGGGAAGCGCGGGGCTGGGTACCCCTAGATTTACCGCTGAGACCAACTTTCTAGTTTAAACGGTCTGTGCAAGGGGGGGGAGGGAGTGTGTCGGTGGTATTATTGGTAACTTTGGGAGTACCAAGATGGCCGCTGCCTGGGGCTAAGGTACAGGGGGAGAGAGGGGCCTGTCCGGGTGCAGCAGGGAGAGTCCTGGTGTAGTGTTTTTTGTCTGTGATAGGGGGGTAATAGGGACTTTGTCAGCCTCGGCGTGGGGGGTGTACCGCTAGGCCGCAGCAGAAGCCGCGGACTTTCCTAAAAAGCCTCTCCCGCGACCGCGGTCCTGTTGCGGCGGCATCCTAGGGACCACCGAGGGTTGCGGTAGTGAGGTGGTAGGCAGGAAATGATTTTGGGGCGAAAGGCCCGGTGTCAGGTATGCTGGGATGGAGGGTGCTGGTCGTCCGATCCCCGGGGATTAAAGAGGAAAACCGCGGCTTTTCCTGAAAAGGACGGCCGCTTCCAATCCCCAGGGGCAGACCAGTGAGACCAGACCAGATTTACTTTGGAAGCGTAGTGCCAAGGGGGGGGGGGGGGATGCTGATCCAGGAACGAAAGCTGCCGTGAGGCATGTACACACGATCAGAATTTCTGATGGACTTTTTTCATCAGAAATTCTGATCGTGTGTGGGCCCCATCTGACTTTTTTTTTGTCGGTGTTTAGAAACAGAACATGTTTTATTTTTTTTCTGATGGTAACAAAAACCGATATGAAATTCCAATCGTCTGTGTGCAACTCCGGCGGCGAAAAACCCCACGCATGCTCAGAATCAAGTCGACGCATGCTCGGAAGCATTGAACTTAATTTTTCTCGGCTCGTTGTAGTGTTTTACGTCACCACGTTTTGGACGGTCGGAATTTGGTCTGACAGTGTGTATGCAAGACAGTTCGAACGGAATTCCGACGAAAAATGACATTGGATTTTAGGCCATCGGAAATTCCGATCATGTGTACGGGGCATTAGGTTAACCCATGAACTATTCAAAGCCACCAAGAACCTTTTAGTTTTAATTTAAAATGTATTTTATTCTGATAAGATCTTTCACTCAGATTTTATCTCTGCCGTCAATGTCAGTTGTGTTGAGTGGGTGTGCATACATTAGCTAATGAGTTTGAACCTGCCTAAAACAAAGGTGTTGCAGTGTTTTAAGACACACTATTTGCTTGTCTTGACTTAATGGAAAACAGCAGAACCTGCACCTGCATTGCCAGCGCTTGGAGCTCTCCAATGAGTGGCAGTGACCTGTGTAGAACTTCAAAAGAGGATCAAGCGTAGAAGCACACAATAGCTCTGCAACTGGTACATCGCATTGTATAACAATGGTAGAAACATTATAAATTAGCAGTGGTTGAAGAGAGTGACGCCGCTACAGCGATTCTGTCACATCATCATGTGCTGGGGTGGTGGGAATCACAGCTTGCAACTACCAGGCTTTAAAATAAAAGCTTCCTCTTCTTCTATGACAGCAGTGATAAATCACAAGTTTATACAGTTGTAATTACTTTTACCTGGAATGCACAATGGGCATTGTGTATTAAATGTGAATGGAAGAACTGCACTTTTTTTTTTGTAATTTGCACCAGGTTACTCAAAGGTGACATCAATTTATTAGCTAGAGGCAGCAAATCTTTTATGACACATTGGGGGTGCAAACTAGAAGTGCAAAGTGCACTTGAAATTGCACTAAAAGTGCAGTTTCTGTAGATATGAGGGGGACATGCAAGAAAAATAAAAAACAGCATTTTAGCTTGTACATGATTGGATAATAAAATTTCAGATCTACCCCTCAGATTTACAGCGACTGCACTTCCAAATGCAATTTCAAGTGCACTTTGCACTTGTAGTGCAAAGTGGATTTGCCTTTCATAAATAACCCCCATTGTCTATCATTGTTCGTTGCATTATATGGCAAAGGACTGACTGAAGATATTTAGGATCATGTGTAGATATCAGTGTGTATGGCCAATGAAAGATAATGAAGTATTGAAATATTTATGTTTTTTTTAAGGTGCATATACTAGTAAACAGATCCAAAGATATACATGTAAAAGAAAAACAAACACTTTATTTTAACATTGGTTAAAAATGTTTTAAAAAACATTTTATCGGGGGGGGGGGGGGGGTACATGTAGTACAGTCCTTATGGATACAGCAAGATTGATGTGGTCCCCAACATGTTTCACCCTTTAACAGGGCTTCCTCAAGGGATGCTGTCCACTTGGAAACAAAAGCCCCTTAATACATGCCCTTACTGTATTAATCCCAAAGCCAGGTAAGGATGAGAGAAGTTCACATCGTCCCATCTTCTTATTATATAGCAATGTTTACATTTTATCGAAGGTCCTGGCATTACGTTTAGCCAAGGTTATTCTGTCTCCCATCCACTCTGACCAGTCCAGGTTTATGCCAGGCAAAGGAACACATGACAATATAAAGGCGCCCCATACATGCATATTTACAATCATATTGCTGTTACATTGTTAGGGCCCTTTCACACGGTGCGGACCGTTTTTCGGTCTGCTCCGTGTGTGTCCGTCGGGTCAGCGGGGGGTCCCGCTCAGCTGTCGGCGGACAGTGCGGTCCCCGCACACTGTGCAGGGACCACCCTGTCTCTCCTCCGCTATCCCCTATGGGGAATCGGACCGTCTGTCCGTTTGCATCCGATCCGATCCACCGGACGGAAGAAAAATAGGGTTTTCTTCCGTCCGCAAAACGGATCCAGACGGACGCGGATCGTAGGCGGACGTTAGCGGATGCATCATCCGCTAACGGATCCGCTCCCATAGGGCCCCATTCTAAGTCCGTTTACGGACTTAGAAAAAGCGGACCGTTCGTCCGCACGTGTGAAAGGGCCCTTAGATGTGTTGAAAGCCTTTCAAGGTGCGCTGGGATTTCTTAGGCCCTAGGTTCCTCCAGTGGGTCCAGCTCTTATACTGGATGCATCAAGCCAGGGTTTGCACCAATGAAGACATATGTGCTCCCTTTCTCCTTCTGAGATGCACTTGGCAGGGTTATATCTGGACCCTCATATCTGGATGGGTTACCAGCTTTATTTCAAACATTATTACAAGTCAAAGAGGACTTCTAAAGAATCTTGGGACTACTGGTGAGCTGGGAAAAATACTTTACCTTTCCTATAATAGCCCTCCCCTTCTGTATGACCATTTTCAGCTTTTCCAATTACAAATTACAGATCATCTGAAGTACACTATATTACCAAAAGTATTTGGATGCCTGGATTTACACACACATGAACTTTAATGGCATCCCAGTCTTAGACTGTAGCGTTCAATATTGAGTTGGCCCACCCTTTGCAGCTATAACAGCTTTAAATCTTCTGTGAAGGCGGTCCACAAGGTTTAGCAGTGTGTCTATGGGAATGTTTGACCATTCTTTCAGAAGCGCATTTGTGAGGTCAGGCACTGATGTGCATGAAAAGAACGGACTTACAGTCTCCACTCTAATTCATCCCAAAGGTGTGTGGGTTGAGGTCAGGACTGTGCGCTCCTAAACCTTGTGGACAGCCTTCCCAGAAGAGTTGAAGCTGTTAAAGCTGCAAAGGGCGGACCAACCCAATATTGAACCCTACAGACTAAGACTGGGATGTCATTAAAGTTCATGTGTGTGTAAAGGCAGGCGTCACAATACTTTTGGTAATATAGTGCATCCTTGGTTTATGGTCCACAATGGCATTTCTAAATATTCAGCCCTCAAACTCAATCCTATGCTTATGCAAATGGTAGCTAAAATCCAGATGTGGATCTCCCTTCTTCTTAATCCTATTTACATAGTTACATAATTGGTGAGGTTGAAAAAAAGTCCATCAAGTCCAACCTGTGTTTGTGCTTTTCCAAAGTATATCCCTGTATGTTGTGGTCATTTAAGTGCCTATCTAATAGTTTTTTTTAAATTATCGATGCTCCCCACTGAAACCACTGCTTGTGGAAGAGAATTCCACATCCATACCGCTCTAACAGTAAAGAACCGCTTCTCTTCTAATTTTAGTGAATAGCTGTGTGTCTTTTTAAATTCCCTTGAGTGGAAAAGTTTTATGCCTATTGTGGAGTCACCAGTATGGTATTTGTACATTGAAATCATATCCCCTCTCAAGAGTCTCTTCTTTCCCAGTCTTTCCCCATAGCCAAGATCCTCAAGTTCCTTTATTAGCCTTCTTGTCCTTCTTTGGACCCTCTCCAGCTCCAGAACATCCCTCTTGAGGACTGGTGCCCAGCACTAGATGACATGCTCCAGATGTGGCCAGACCAGAGTCTGGTAGAGTGGGAGAATTATTAGTTAGTTAATCCCCTTTTTAATGCATGCCAGTATTCGGTTGGCTTTGCTTGCAGCTATGGTTGTCCCGATACAAGTATCGGTATCAATACCAAGCATTTCCCTGAGTACTTGTACTCAGGGAAAATGCTCCGATACTTCACCGATACCTGAATCCTCCTCCAGTTCCCCCATCCGCTCTTCTGTCGTCGTCCCCTCCGTGCCGCTGCCGTTCTGCTCTATCCCTCTGTGCCGCTGCTGTCCTCCATTCTGCTCTCCTTCCTCCATGCTCCTCCGTGCCTCTGCTGTCCTCCATTCTGCTCCCCTCCTCCATGCTCCTCTGTGCCGCTGCTGTCCTCCATTCTGCTCTCCCCCCTCTATGCTCCTACGTGCCGCTGCTGTCCTCCATTCTGCTCCCCCCTCCATGCTCCTCCGTGCCGCTGCTGTCCTGCATTCTGCTCCCCCCTCCATGCTCCTCTGTGCCGCTGCTGTCCTCCATTCTGCTCCCCGTGCCGCTGCTGTCCTCCATGCTCCTGTGTGCCGCTGCCGTTCTGCTCTCCCCCTCCGCGCCGCTGCTGTTCTCCCTTCTGCTCTCACCCTCCAAGCTCCGTGTCCCCCCTCCGTGCTGCTGTTTGCCCGCTCCCTGCTCTGTGTCCCCCTCCATGTCCTCCTCCACCCTCCATATTAAAATAAAAAATACACTGACACATCCACCCCCCCCCCCCCCAAGAAAGCATTGTAAAAAAACAACAGAAAATTGTGAAACATTGTAAAATAAAATAAAAATACTGACACATGACATAAAAAAAAAAAAAAGTATCGGTATCGGCGAGTACTTGAAAAAAAAAAGTATCGGTACTTGAACTCTGTTTTAAAAAAGTGGTATCGGGACAACCCTACTTGCAGCAGCTTGGCATTGCATGTCATTGCTTAGCCGGTCATCTACTAAGACCCCGTGTCCTTTTCCATCCTAGATTACCCCAGAGGTTCTCTCCCTAGTGAGTAGATTGCATTATTATTTTTCAACATTAAACCTCAAACCTCATGTAGTTGTCCACTCCATTAATTTGTTTAGATCTGCTTGCAAGGTTTCCACATCCTGAGTAGAAGTTATTGCTCGGTTTAGCTTTGTGTTGTCCGCAATTACTGAGATTGAGACTTTTATCCCATCCTCCAGATCGTTTATGAATGATTGGTCCCAGGACAGAACCTTGGGGGACCTGGCTTTCCATACCAAACCATTCCAAGTACTCCCCATTTTAAAAGCCCTTCTAACTTTTCGTCCATCTGCACTCCCAGCCAAGCTGCACCCTCCTCCTCATTTAGGTGCAGTCTGTCCCTGCTAAAGAGACGGTAACCGACTGAGAAGTTGGCCCAGTTCTCCAGGAACCAGAACCCCTCCTTTCTACACCAGCTCCTCAGCCACTTGTTAACTTCCCTGATCTCCCTCTGCCTTTCTGGTGTGGCATGAGGTGCCGGTAGTATTTCAGAGCATACTACTTTGGAGGTCCTATTCCTCAATTTAGCTCCTAAGTCCCTAAAATCATTTTTTAGGACACTTCTTTATCCTCTGACCTTGTCATTGGTGCCAACGTGCATCATGACAGCTGGGTCTTCCCTAGCCCCTCCCAGTAATCTGTACACCGTGATGTGCCAAACCTGAGCGCTTGGTAAACAACATAAAGTTTGGCGCTTCAGGTCTCTAACAGATTACCCTCTCTGTTGTTCTAATAACCGAGTCCCCTACCACCAAAAGCTGTCTTTCCTTTCTCTTGGCTTTACCCTCACTAGAGGAGTTTTCCCCTGGCAGCTATGTTGGTCCCTGACTGGTTTCCCCAATATCACACAAGGCGTACTTATTGGGATGTTCCAGCCCAAGACCGGCCTCCCTGACTCTTTCTCCTCTACCCTTTCTGACTGTCACCCATCTACTCTGCCCTGGGGCCTGCACCTCCTTGTCTCCACCCACCTCTGTGCTGGCCCCCGTCGGCACCTGCCGGGTACTATTGGCCGTATTAACCCGATCAAAAATATATTTATTTTTAAATGTTTGTATATTCTGTAAGCAAAGCTGATTCAATGTATAGATTCAGGTATTTCATCCTTTATTTGGAAAAAGTGCCAACCCAGGATTGCTAAATCGCCCCTACAGGCTGCCACAGTTAATAATGATTAGTTGCTCCATGCCTTTATATTTACTATATTGCGCTTCCCAAGTATAATAGCTTGTGTAACAATTCATGACCTCAGGTGGACCAAGATTGTGGGTTTTCCAGGCAGCTGCTACTGTTTGGCAGCTGTAGTAATTTGTAACAGAAGTTTAAATCGAGTAATGCTAATATCAGGGGGACGTTGAAAGTTTTATCCCAAACCACAGAAAGATGAGAAACATCAGTCCAAAATCTGCTGACTATCGAGCATATCTACCAGCTATGTAAGTGCACTCCCATTTCCAGCCCCGAAAGCTCTCTGGAGGATAGTTGGGTACATTTTTGCTAAAAAAATTAAGCAGCCTAACACAGCTCCAACTTACAGAGCTGTGTGCAGCTGTGGGCCTGGGCCCATAGCATAACATACAGATGCTTACAAATCCATAAGGAAAAAAAAACCTCACATTGCAGATCAGAAAACAGCACAGCATCCCTTAGAGCCCATTCACACAGGGGCGACTCGTCAGAGGCGGCAGCCGCCTGACAAGTCGCGTCCCGCTCTGCTCAATAGAACCGTTCTAATAGGAGCGACGCAAGTCGCTCCGACTTAGAAAAAGGTTCTTGTACAACTTTGGGGGCGACTTGCATTGACTTCTATACAGGTCGTCTTGCCGAGTTGCCCCAAAAATCGTGCCGCCCCTGTGTGAGTGGGCTCTTATGCAGCCACCACTGGTAAACTGCAACATTTTAAATTTTTTTCTTGGATTTTGTTACATTTTAAATACTTGGATTCTAGACAGATCAGCATTTGATAAAGAAACATACAAGCGGGTAGTCTGATCAATCATAAGTGGATAAAAACAGTTAGACTACTGACCATAGCCAATAAAAGTACAAATTTGGACATAAAACTCCTGGCGAAAATCTTAGCGAATAGACTAAAACACCTACTAGCTACGATTGTGCACCCGGACCAGACGGGCTTCATAGTGGGTCGGGAAACCAGAGATAATTCCCTTAGAGCCGTCCAACTCATCCATTGGGCCTGCACCAGTCCGAACCCCCCATCTTACATTATCCTTTCAACACCCACTGATATCATTGCCCAACCTGATGAAGGAGCTGAAACTCTTTGGAACTCTGTCCAACTTTAAAATTAATCTAACAAAATCGGAGATTCTCCCCATTTGTCTTCCTGCCTGTTTGGCTGCTGATCTCCAGGCCTCCTTCCCCTTTACCTGGACCATGTTGTCCCTACGCTACTTGGGAATACAACTCTGACAGGTTTGATACCCTTTATGCTGTGAACTACACCCCATTACTGGTGAATATCATAAAAATTACTGTCCTACCACGCATACTTTTCCATACTGGCGTTTCCATACCCACTCGAAGCTCTGGGTACCCCTAGAGAAGAGCCTGGCGGGTAGGAATTTGTCTTATGCGCCTTGGTTGTTGCCGGAACACAGGGGGCTGTCCGACACGACTTCCCCTCTGACATCCCATGTACTATTTGGGACAGGACTAACGCTAGCTGTGGAAAACTCATGAAAAATGGTAGACTCCAGAATTACGAAGCTCTCCCAGTTGGCCATCAAGGCTCGCGCATGAACTTCTGGAAATATAGACAAATACACCACTTCTTTTGAGATACATGGTTGCACAATTAGAGACCCCTCATCCCTTACCCCGTTCGAGCGCTTGTTCACTGAAGAAACCCCCACCCCCCACCTTGTGTCAGAACTCTACCGACTTCTTAGCTCGGCTTTGCCACAGCCTAAACCTGCTTACATCAGACGATGGGAAACCGACTTGGGGACCGCGTTCACCGACGCGTAACTGACTCACCTGTACCACCTAACTCACTCGTCCTCTATTGACTCCAGTACGCATGCAGGAAACACATTTTAAAATTTTGTCCCGTTGGTATAGGGTCCCAGCGGACATGGCCCAAATCTTCCCCTCTGGGTCTGCGCTGTGCTGGCGCGGCTGCGGGCTCAGAGGAACACTTATACACATATGTGGGACTGCCCCTTGGTTAAATCTATCTGGGAAGACGTACGTGAACAAATTAAGATAGTGACCAGAACAGAGGTTCCTTTCTTCCCGACACATTTCCTGCTGCATGTCCCCCCGATCCCGCCCTCCGACAATATAAGAAAAGTGTGCTGCCTCATCTGCTTAACGCGGCCAGGCGCTTGCTTCCGCTCCACTGGAAAAAATCCAGAATCCCTACTCGAGAGGAGTGGATTGATGGGGTGAATGCAGTCAGGGAAGCTGAGGATTGGAGAGCGACCTGCCATGACACTAGAGATCAGTTCCACAGCATATGGGCACCCTGGTCAGATTATGTTTCTGATCCTGCCTTTGTCCCGTCCAGTCATCGCCTTATTGGAGCCGTCAGACCCCTTCATTAGGACTCGCAGGCTAATGGACACCTAGAAGATAGAATCATTTTCCTATTGCTGGCTATATACATGGACCCAAACATCTGTTTGGACCGACCTTGGCGTGCCGTGCTCGGCGTGGAGAAGCGCACAACTCCCTACTGGACTGCAGGTACACCTGGACTCTCTTTGTCTGACTTTCACCCACCTTCCTCATTTCCTATCCTCCATCTTTAACACTGCTTCCCCTCTTTCTCTTCCTCCCCCAATCCCATGTTTTATTTTGTATTTGCCACTGCATGCAACCGATCTGGATTTCTAACGAGCGGTCGGGGGTTGAAATGGCTACAGAGAGCCTCAGGGCGCATAAACCTGTCCCTAGCCACATGGGGACACTGGTGGTCTCGTGTGAAGGCCCTGGTTGCCGCATTTGGTGCCCTTGGTTTGCGGGCAGGGGTGGGAGACTGTTAGATGGAGGCCTCTGTGCCCTCCTCTCCTGCCCGGGCCGTGGACCATGGGCCCATGTGTTTCAACAACCTCTGAGGGCGGTCTCCGGGCCCATCTTTGGATGGCGGGGCCGTTCGCAGAAGAACCACAATGCTACGTGTGTTGCCTATACCCTCCTGACTGGTTGCCATTGTATCACCCGCTAAGAACTTGTATTCTCCCCGATACGGTGCAGATTACGAGCCCTCTGGTGCTCGCTGACATAGCATTGTTTGTTTATGTTTTATCTGTTCAACTGGTCCCTTTGGGATCCTGGTGCTTGTATGACCCTGCGTGGTCTAAGTTGACCTTTGTCTACATCATTGCTGTTGGACATGTCCTGTATGTGTTATATATGTGTGTTATATGTAAAAATGGCAATAAACTTGATTATACAAAAAAAAGTACACAGAAAATCGTGATAAGAATAATTCGGTCTTGATATTTGTCGATTTCCACAAGAAAAAAATAAAATAAGAAAAAAAAAGATTCAATTCAACTGAAATGACAATACGCCAGATAAAAGTTTCCCAAATAAATTAGTTGTTTCAGTTTAACGATTTTGGAAGCAAGTTTGCTTCCAGCACAAATAATTGCTAGTACCCAAATCTCAAACTGAGCATCCAGCTGATGTCTACAATAAAGTGGCAGGTTAAAAGATACTAAAGTTTAAAATCAGCTTAGACTAATCCCATATTGAGTGCAAAATTATAGCTTGTCATCAAACACAAGCTGGCAATCCAGGGGCCAGATGGGGAACTGGATGGGAAAGAGAGTTCATGCAGGTGGGAAAGTGGCAGAGAGTCAGTGGAAGAGATGACTGCGCCTTCTGCTGGTCGCCACCTCATCGGATGTACTTGGTTATCTGCTTCTGCAGAGCTAAATTATTTATAATCCCTATGGTAATCTATGTAAGATGTCCCACCCTGAATAACTCCTTATAAACATTTGCAAACCCAGAAACCTTGTGCTTAATTTTTCCTGTAAGCTTACTGCTTCAAACAAGCAATGGCCACAAGAAAACATAAGGGACAACTATAAGCAAGTCAGTAATGTAATCCCAATCAAACCTCACAAACTTGAATACATTATTTACATTTTCATAGTCACTTTCAATCTTTTCAAATCTGCAGTTTTCATTCAAATATTACCCAGTAATCCTGCCATAAAAATCCCTTTCTGGTACTTCCTATTATAGGGTGACAACTCCCAACTGTGCTCCTGTTTTAATTCAATCACAAAGGCTTCCAGTGGACTACAAATGGTTGTTTCAACGCACATTACATAGTTATCACCATCAGGACTGTAGCCCACTCAGATGCCATACTACCATTGAAGGAGATTATACATGTAGAGAGGAAGTGGCAGCAAATAGGCTGTAGATGCAAAAAGGATGACAATTTATATATATATATATATATATATATATATATATATATATATATATATATATATATATATATATATATATATATATATATATATATATGAAATACAGTGCTTTAAAAAAAGAAGTATGGGATATGAAAAATAAAAACATTAAAATATTATATACAATTGTGCTCAAAAGTTTGCATACCCTGACAGACATTTTGAAATTTTGGCATTAATATTGAAAATTTGACTGATCATGCCAAAACACTGTCTTATTTAAGGATAGCAATCACATGAAGCCATTTATTATCACATTGTTTTTTGGATCCTTTTTAAATCATAGAAAAAATGTAGTCCATAAACAATTTCAAGATTGGCTGTTGTAACGAAGGTGAAACGATTCAGTCCTTGATGATTACATATAAAATCTTGCTGACACCAACACCTCCACACATGCAGAAAGGGAGGGGGGGGGGGGTTATACAAGAACCCCCTCTTGTAAAAACTCTTACCAAATATTAAAACTAAACTAAATTCCGGTCTTGATATTTGTCGATTTCCAAACTAAATTAAAGGTTAATTTCCCACATTTGTGGCTTTATATATCACAATTAGTGTCTGTGTATAAATAGTCAATGAGTTTGTTAGCTCTCACATGGATGCACTAAGCCATTAGGAGGTAGAACAGTCAAAATACCTGCGTAACAAGGTAATGAAGCTTTACAAAGATGGAAAATAATATGAAAAGCCTTGAATATGCCAGTCAGTACTGTTCAATCATTTAATAAGAAGTGGAACATTAGGGGCTTTTTTGATACCAAGCCAATGTGAGGTAGACCAAGAAAGATTGCAGCCACTAATGGGAGAATAATTGCACAGGATACAAAGAAAAGCCCACAGGTAACCGTAGGATAAATGCAGGCTGCTCTACAAAAAAACGGTGTGGTTGTTTTTAAAGCGGAGTTCCACCTTAAAATGGAACTTCCGCTTTTCAAATTCCCCGGTGTCACATTTGTCACCTTTCAGAGTGGAGGAGATACCGGTGTAATCCAGGTATTTAATTCCACTTTGGGGGATAGATGGCTGCAGTATCCGCGGATATCTACACCATGTCCTGCCTCTCCTACATCCCCCTGCTGTCTTCTGGGAGACACACAGGTCCCAGAAGACAGCATGGACGAGTGAGCTTGCGAATGCGCAGTACAGAACCAGGAAGTGAAGTTGGGCTTCACTTCCTGATTCCCTTACCAAAGATGGTGGTGCCTCCACCCGAGGGACAGATCGGCTGCGGGTGCCGACATCATGGGCATCCTTTGACAGGTAAGTCTGCCACAATGTGCAAATGATATGCTGTGCATACATGTACATCATGGCAAAGACTCTGGTTGCCAGCAGCAGTTTCATTCTGCTTTAAGTGGCCTCTACCCAATACTGACCAGTTATGCTCATACAAGACTATAGTAAGGATATTGGACAGGAAGTTCCTCCGTGGGGCAGGGATAAATGCTAATGATTCAACATCAAGGAAATAATAAAAGATGGAAAGATTAGGTTTCCAGAAAATCTTTGTAATTAAACAGAAACTGTCAAAATTAGTACATCCAAATACAATGGAAAGATATTAGTAAAATAAACACAGCTCACAATATTGACATTTTTTCTTTGATGCTGTATTGTCATAGAACATTGAATCACAGTGGATTTAATTTTGTTTTTTGACACTTATCAACAAAAATAAACTATTTCATGTCAAAGTGAAAACAGGCAAGTTGATATAAATTAATTAGAATGGAAAATGCAAGGTAACTGATTGCATAAGTACAGAGAGAAGTAATTTCTGTTGATAATTGCCAATAAAAAACAAAGATAAACTCACTGGGATATCATTTTATATGACAATATAATATTAAAACTTCCCAAGTGGAGAATGTTTTTATAGGATATATGTATGTACAGTATGCGTGCAAAATTTAGGTATACAAATCCGGCACAGTTTTAAAAGTGTACAAAAGCATATGAACTGCATCTTTTTTTTTTTTTTTTAACAACAAGGTTGGTCTTTATCGAGTCAAGATAATGAACTGCATCTTTACTATTAGTGACACTATAGTTTTCACCTGATATTCAATGTTAGTGTTCAAAGTTGGGAAGTTGTTGGAATGCTTAACAGCTTCAATACTGGGCACTTTTAACCAATTCCTGCCCAGGCCAGTAACTTTTCTCCTTCACTGATGTGTGCTTATGAGGCTGCACTGGTGGGCACTGATGAGACAGCACTAATATCCTGAACTGATATGCAAGCGCTGATAGATGGCACTTATGGGCAATGACAGGCAGCGAAGATAGGCGGCACTGATGGGCAGGCAATGAAAAGACAGCACGGACTTGCATCACTGATGGGCACAGATTGGCCTCACTGATGGGCACTGTTGGGGCTGCACTGATTATCAGGGCAATGATGATCAGTGCCCTGATTATCTGTATAGGTATACCCTGTGAAGAAATGCCGCAGACCGGCTCGCCTCTCCTCACACTTGCCTCATAGAGTTTCAATGATCCTGAGAACGATGAGGAATCATCCCAGAACTACACAGGAGAATCTTGTCAATGATCTCAAGGCAGCTGGGACCATATTCACCAAGAAAACAATTGGTAACACACTACACCATGAAGGACTGAAATCCTGCAGCTCCCGCAAGGTCCCTCTGCTCAAGAAAGCACATATACAGCCCATCTTATAGGGTCACTAAAGGATTTTTTTTTTTTTTAGCTAAATAGCTTCCTTTACCTTACTGCAGTCCTGGTTTTATGCCCTCATTGTTCGTTTTTGCTCTGATGTTGCTGTAATTCTTCTCTGTTTTGGACACTTCCTGGTTGTCCGTTTCCTTAGGACCACAGTACTGGGAGCTTTTAGTGCTCTATGGCTCTGTCCAGCACAGATACAGGATAAAAACTAAACTAGATGCAAAAATGAAACTAAAAAACTCTGTCAAACATGGAGGCGGAAACATTATGCTTTTGGGTGTTTTTCTGGTAAGGGGATAGGACAACCTCACTGCATCAAAAGGATGATGGACGGGGCAATGTACCATCAAATCCTGGGTGATTACCTCTTTTCCTCAGCCAGAGTATGGCAATGACCCAAAACACACAGCCAGGGTAGCAAAGGAGTGGCTCAAGAAGAAGGTCCTGGAGTGGCTTAGCCAGTCTCCAGACCTTAATCCTATAAAAAAACATGTGGAGGGAGCTGAAGGTTCGAGTTATGAAACGTCAGGCACAAAACCTTAATGACGTGGAGAGGAACTGCGAAGAGCAGTGGGACAAAATCCCTCCTGAGCTGTGTGCAAACCTGGTGGCCAACTAAAAGAAACGTCGGACCTCTGTGATTGCCAACAAGAGTTTTACCACCAAGTACCAAGTCATGTTTTGTGAAGTCAAATACCTATTTCACTCATTAAAATTAAAGGGCCAGATTCTCAGCGGCGTTACGACGGAGTATCTCAGATACCCCGTCGTATCGCCATTTTTTTTTGCCTCGTATCTATGCGCCTGATGCTTAGCATCACTTTTGCATAGATACGCTTCTACATCCGTCAAGTGTAAAACCATTACACTTGCGGATCGTAGTTGTAATGACAACTCCGGCCACTAGGTGGCCTTTACGTTTTCGCATTTGCATATGCAAATGAGGTAGTACACCGATTCCCGATCGCTTTTACGCCACCCCGTACGTCGTTTTCGTCCGCGTAAGGTTAACCCAGCTTCTATGTGGAGTAACCTTACGAAGTACCGTCGGATGCCGTCGGGTGCCATGTTAAGTATGGCGTCGGGTCAGCGTCGGCCTTTTCCATCGCTTACGTCGTTTTACTAACTCGTTCGCGAATAGGGAGTTGCGTAAATGACACTCACGTCGTTTTGACGTCGGTTTCAAATACGCTTTCCGACGTGAGCTGGAGCATGCGCACTGAGCTTTTTTCCCGGCACGCGCATGCGCAGTTCGTTCGACGCGGGGGCGCGCTTAATTTAAATACAAGCCGCCCCATTTGAATTGCGCGGGTTTACGTTGGGCGATTTACGCGACGCAGGCGAAAACTACGGAGCAAGTGCTTTGAGATTAAAGCACTTGCTCTAGTACGATGCGGCGGCGTAGTGTAACTGGCTTACGCTACGCTGCCGGAATTCTATGAGAATCTGGCCCAAAGTCTAACTTTTTTTAAATGCGTTTTCTGGATATTTTTGTTGTTTTTCTGTCTCTCATTGTTAAAATAAACCTACTATTAAAACTATAGACTGATCATTTCTTTGTCAGTGGGCAAATGTACAAAATAGGCAGAGTATCAAATACTTTTTCCCACTCCCTGTAGCTGATGACATGGGTAAAGAGACATATTATGAGCTCTTTACCAAGATCAGGGTCGACGCCATGTGCCACAGCGCATCCACAATCGCTGTGCAAAAACGCAGTGAGACTGGGGTGATGTCATATGATGTCCTCCCAGGACAACAGAGCACTCCACCTGCCTTCATTTGTCTATACGGCAGGTGGTAGTTAAAGTAGAATTCCAGTTAAACAATAACTATACTCATACCTGCTCCCAACCCCAGTCCAAGCTTATTCTAATTACCCTGTAATAAAAAGAAGTCTATACTCAACTATCCTGAGGTTGCTCCGGTCTGGTCACATGATCTCTTCATGGACCGGCTTCAGTGAAGTGGAGAGTTTGCCCACAATAGGTAAAAACACGGTAAAAACGTGGTGTTTTGCTGCGATTTAAGCGCGCTTTACCACGTTTTAATTCATTTCAATGGAGAGGGGCATGGGGGGCGTTTTAATAGCGCTATTTTTACCACGAAAACGTGGCAAAAACGCGGGAAAAACGCACCAGTGTGAAAGGGCCCTTATGACATTTCCTCGCAAAAAAAAAAAAAAAAGAAAGAGTCTAGCCGTATACAAACACTTTAAGTATAGTTAGTATCTGCCCTTCAATGATATTTAAGTCTTAGGGCCCATTCACCCTAAGTGCTGCGTTTTTACACTATTTATTTTAAATTGGTTGGCAATCCACTTTAACCCCTGTGCTCTGGTGCCTTCCGGCCCTTTAGGTTAGATGATTTAAGATCCCAGGAGTTATGATCATGATACCACGGTCATTGGCTGCCACAGCCATCACATGAGCGGAAAGCTCCCGATCGCAAGAAGCTTTCCATTAGCTGTCGTTAACTGTAAGCGCACACTCACGGCAGAGCTGGGCAGCAGGGCAGTATTCCAATATGATATTGACCCCAAACACACCTCCAATACGACCACTGCTTTGCTAAAGAAACCGAGGGTAAAGGTGATTAACTGGCCAAGCATGTCTCTAGACCTAAACCCTATTGAGCATCTGTGGGGCATCCTCAAATGGAAGGTGGAGGAGCGCAAGGTCTAATATCCACCAGCTCTGTGATGTCGTCATGGAGGAGTGGAAGAGGACACTTTGGGCCCAATTCAAATTTTTTTTACTTAGGGGTGTACTCACTTTCGTTACCAGCGGTTTAGACATGAATGGCTGAGTTATTTTGAGGGGACAGCAAATTTACACTGTTATACAAGCTGTACACTCACTACTTTACGTTGTAGCAAAGTGGCATTTCTTCAGTGTTGTCAATTGAAAAAGTATAATAAAATATTTACAAAAATGTGAGGGGTGTACTCAATTTTGTGAGATACTGTAGATAAAAATCATTGAAAAAAAATGGCATGGGGACCTGCATCAATGCAATTTTTTTTTTTTAAAACCTTCCATTTTCTCAGGAGCAGTGATTTTAATAATGCTAAACACAATGAAATATTCCTTTAACCAGTTACTTACTGGACACTTAAAACCCTCTCCTGCCTAGACCAATTTTTAGCGCTGATGCACTTTGAATGACAATTGGGCGGTCATACAACACTGTACCCAAATTAAATTTTTATCATTTTACAGTGCATACAAGCTTTAAAAATTAGCACATATTTTTCATGTCGCATAGACTTTAATGGTGTTCGCTTATTCGTACTAATTTTTTGCCTGTTCGCAAGTTCTGGTGCGAACCGAACCGGGGGGCGTTCGGCTCATCCCTAGTCTCCATCAGTGGAAGGGTAACAATTCAAAAACACAACTGTGAAACAGTTGTCAACGCATAACGGAAAGTTCCTGAACAAGGACCTGCATGGCAGTATCATCAGTTATTTCTACTAGAAATACTAAGAGATTAAAATGACTTTTAGATTAACATATTAAAGTATATAAGACTTTAGGACAGTCATACGTGCACAAAAACCCAGATATGACCCACAGTAATAGTGCGTTGGAGTGCCATTGAAGAGCTTATTCACATTATGTGCTGTGACTGGCATTTTTCCTGCATAGATTTTTTCGTCGAATATCCGATGAAGCTGACTTTCATCAATCTTGCCTACACACCATCGGTCAAAAATCTGACCATGCCAAAACGCGGTGATGTAAAACACGACGACATGCTGAAAAAAAAATGAAGTTCAATGCTTCAAAGCATGCGTCGACTTGATTCTGAGCGTGCGTGGATTTTTGACAGATGGACTTCCACACAGACTATCGTTTTTTTATCCAAAGGAAAAATTTAAAACATGTTCTATTTTTTTCCACCGATGGAAAAACAGATCGTGTGTACAGGGCTTTAGTGTGTTGCACTGGATTTAAGGGTCTGCAAGTAGCTACAACTTTTTTAGCTGTGACTTTTTTTTTTTAGGTCTGAAAAGGAAATCCTATGCGAAAACCAGCAAAGTTAATTTTACAGGCTGATACATAATGTATACAGTGCTGTAAAAAAAAAGTATTTGCCCACTTTCTGATCTTTTATTTTTTGCATTAAATTTGTCACATTTAATAATTTGATTCAGATCATCCAACAAATTGTATTATTACACAAAGATAACCCAAGTAAATACAAACTGCAGTTTTTAAATTCGGATTTTAATAGGGGAAACAAAGCTGTCCAAACCTGCCTGGCCCTATGTGAAAAAGTGATTGCCCTCTAAACCTAATAATTGGTTGTGCCGCCCTTGGTGGCAACAACTGCAATCAAACATTTGCAATAACTGTCAAGGAGCCTTTCACATCGCTGTGGAGGAACTTTGCAGGATTGTTTGAATTAGGCCACATTGGAGATTTTTTTTACATGAATGGCCTGTTTAAGGTCATGCCCCAGCATCTCAATTGGATTAAAGTCCGGACTTTGAATAGGTCACTTTTTTTTTGAGCCACTCGGGAGGTGGACTTGCTGGTATGTTTTGGATCATTGTCCTGCTGCATAACCCAAGTGTACAAGTGCACTTGAGCTTGGGTCATGAACTGGTGGCCGGACATTCTCCTTCAGAATTTTCTGGTAGGAGGTACTGAAGCTGAATGTTCATTATAAGAAATTATGGCCCAGATTCACAAAGCACTTACGCCGGCGTAAGTGCAAATGTACGCCGGCGTAAGTGCAAATGTGCGCCAGCGTATCTGTGCGCCAGACCCACAAACCAACATACACCTAAAAAATGGTCACCCCACACCGACATAGCTTACATACGCCGGCGTAGCGTGGGCGCACTTTTCGTCTGGACGCATGTTGCTGCACCCATTGATTAGGCATTCAAACA
This sequence comes from Rana kukunoris, assembly GCA_029574335.1. Taxonomy (NCBI): domain Eukaryota; kingdom Metazoa; phylum Chordata; class Amphibia; order Anura; family Ranidae; genus Rana; species Rana kukunoris. The sequence continues at coordinate 188,252,942 of CM056059.1, forward strand.
TGCAAACGAGGAAAATACTGCGATTCACGAACGTAGATGAGGTGCAACCCGGTAACAGACATGCAAAGGTCTGCACCAGAGAACACAAGCCGGCCTATTGCGTTGGACGTGTGTCTGTCTGAACGTACGTTAAGTTCACGGCGTACGTGGTGATCCGGCGTAGCTTAGGCAGTTGTGCCGGCGTGGTTGTGAGCATGCGCATAAGGGTGCTGTTTTTTTTTACAGATTTTTTTTTTAATTATTTTAAAGATAAACATACACACAAACCAATGACAGTACAGAGATTACAAGGGTAGCTGAGTGATTACATTAGATCATATCGAAAAGACATAAGTATCATACATATCTGGTGGGATGGGGAGTTCGCAAGACACACACAACCAACCCCTCACACATATAGAAGTTAATTACCATTTGCGAGGTCCCCTCCGTGAGGGGAGGGTGGGGAAATCATCCGGGCATCTCCCCCGGCACCACCACCCCCCGCCCCCCAAAAGGGGAGAGCGAGGGGGGCAGGGGCAGAGAGGGGGCAACCCCAGGGAGGAGGTGAGGAGGGGGTGGGGGGAAGGGGACGGGGGAGGGGAAGCGGCCGTCCACCACACTGTACAGATAGGATGCGCTACAGGGGACCCGTCAGTGACTCAACTGGATGTGTCGATCCAGTTCGACCAGATTTTGTCAAATTTCGCAGGACAGTTCCTGCTTTTTTACGTTAATCTATACAATGGGAGGACTCTATTGATTGTTCCCAGCCAGGAAGACACAGTGGGGAGGACGGTGCCCCGCCAACGGAGTAGGATTTCCCTTCTGGCGTAGAACAAGGCAAAGGTGATGCCCAGTTTGGTATACCTGTCGCATTCAATCTTACCCAGATAGCTGAGGAGGAACAATTTCGGGTCCATCGTGAGCTCTATCCCGTAGCGATCTGACAGAATTTCTGCCACCTCTCTCCAATACGGCCCCAATTTGGGACAGGACCAAATCATATGAACGACCCAGTATCCCCTAAACATCTAGTGCACAATGGGCTTCTGGAGGGGTAGATCTTAGCCAGTCTCTGAGGGGTATAATAGGCCCTGTGCAAACATTTTAGTTGGATTAAATCGGTCTCTAGAGGCGATCATGGACGGGAGAAAGGAAGAGACGCAGTCCTCCCAAATCTCTTCGTCCAGGTCCGGGATGTCAGCGCTCCATTTGGCCAGAACCCCCGCTGTGTCCGCGTCGTACGCCACCGTGAAGCGTAGGTAAAGGGACGAGAGGGGTTTCCCCATAACACCCGAAATCAGGAGGCGCTCGACCGAGTCTGACTCGAGCACAACCGGATTCGGGAATTGAGGTCCCCCTCAGACGTGCAGCTCTAAGGACAGTGTCCCTGTCGCGGTAGTGGAGGAGCTTAAAAATAAAGGTGCGCGTCGGCGCTCCTACTGGGCCTCTGGTCGCCGGTATTTGGTGGGCTCTCTCAATAGAAAAGTAGTGGGAGAACCGGGCAGCCGGGAGGATAGTGGGAAGGATCTGCTCCATGAAGGCCACCGGATCAGTACCTTCTGCCCCCTCCGGGAGGCCGAGGACCCGCAGATTATTGCGGCGGTTCCTGTTCTCGGCATCCTCTGCTCTGTGCTCCAGGACCTTCACCCTGGCCTTCAGGGACTGGATGTCGGTGTGGTGTCCCCTCTGGATGTCCTCCAGGTCCGAGACCCGTCTCTCTGCCTCCGATACGCGGTCTCGAAACGCATCCAGGTCGCGGCGTATGAGCGCCGTGTCCGCCTGGACATGATCAATCTTGATCGTGAGGGCCGACTGGCAGCTGGATATCGCCGCCATAAGTGCCTCAAACGCCGCCGATCCAGCCTGGATCGGGTCGTCCCGCGGGATGTCTGGTTGGGATGCCATGTGGTCGGCAGGGGGAGGCCGCAGAGGGCCAGGCTTCTGCTTAGGCCCAGGCTTCGGTGGGGTGAGTACTGCAGCGGTGTTGCGGCGCGTCCGGCAGCCCTTGTTGTTCCGGCGCATTCCCCGGGAGACAGGGGGAGGATAGGTGAAAGTATAGCCCAAATTCCACACAAGGATCGAGGCAGAAAGGGTTCTCAGAGCGGGAGCTCAGCCACTACACGTCCGCTCCCATCGGCATCTTGGACACGGCCCCAAGGGTGCTGTTTAATTCGTCCATATCACGGCAACGTCACTGCGCATGTGCAGTTCGTGATACGCCGGGCGTAAAACACTGCACCATGCTCAGACCATCATTTGCATGGGGTCACGCCCACTTCCACCTACGACGGCCTGCGCCCTCGAAAAATACGCCACACTGACGCAGCATTGGGAGCAATTGCTTGCTGAATGCAATCCTTGCCACTCTGCGCCACGTTGGCGTAGCGTACGGCGTAGCCTACGGCGTTTGCGCTACGGCGGTGTAATGTGTGCCCACTCACTCTCTGTGAATCTGGGTCTATGTGTTAGTTTTGTGCCAGATGTAATGTGATGCACACCTTCCAAAAAGTTCAACTTTTGTCTTATGAGTCCACAGAATATTTGCCCAAAAGTCTTACTCAAGATGTTTTTGGCAAATGTGAGACTAACCTTTGTGTTGTTTTTGGTAAGCAGTGGCTTTCACCTTGGAACTTTCCCATGGATGCCATTTTTGCCCAGTCTCTTATTGTTAAATCATGAACACTGACCTTAACTGAGACAAGTAAGGCCTGCAATTCTTTAGATGTTTTTCCTGGATGAGTTGTCATTGTGCTCTTGAGGTCATTTTGGTAGGCCGGCCACTCCAGGGAAGGTTTACCACTGCTCCAAAGTTTTCTCCATTTGTGAATAATTGCTCTCAGCGTGGTTTGCTGGAGTCCCAAAGCCTATTTGCTTTGTAACCCTTTCCAGACTAATACATGTGATTTACAGGCAGTCTCCTAGTTAAAAAAATCCAAATTACAAACGAAGGGAGACAACAGAAAGTGAGAGGAAATCTACCCCTAGGAAGGGAAATTCACTCCTGTAAGAGTTATTATGGGAAAAAGGAGTCTTCATTGAAGCTTTTATCACCAATCCTTGTTTTCACAACAACCCAACATTTTCAAAATCCAATTGTCATTGGGGCAGAAAATTAGGTGAAATCTTCTGAACAGGAGCACAGACAACAAAACAAACATTACAGGGGTGTTAACCCTTCCTATCCTATCCAAAAAGATTAAAAATAGTTTTTTTGGCTGGAGCTACACTTAAAAAACAAAAGATACCTGTTCTGACAGATTCAACTTAAGAACAAACCTAGAGACCCCATCTTGTTTGTAACCCGGGGACCGACTGTACTATGTTTCTCCTGGTTTCTTGAATTTCTTTAGACTGAGGCATGACAAGTTGCTTTTTGAGATCTTTTAGCGTGACTCACTGTCAGACGGCTTCTATTTAAGTGATTTCTTCATTTAACAGGTCTGGAAGTAATCAGGTCTGGGCATGGAAAGTTAAATATAACTCCGCTTTCCAAAAAATTTAGTTAATCACAAGGGAGGGGGGCAATTACTTTTTCCACATAGGGCCTGGCAGGTTTGGACAGCTTTTTCCCTTTAAAGCGATTGTAAAGTCTTTTTTTTGGGGGGGGGGGGGACCAGCGAACCAGAGAAAGAATCAGCCGTCACCAGAAGAAATGCATAGAGAAAACAAAGGGAATCTCTATGACTCTCGGAAACCCGGGCGCAAAGTTATGAGGCCAGTCGAAGTAAACAAACTCGGGGACTCGGCTGAAAAGCCTGGGATCCTTAATTTTGTATATCTCACTCTTTCCACCCTTGAGGAGAGATGTGGTGCCTTGTAGTCCCCACATTTCTTCATAAAGAGGACCCATCACGCACGATTCCTTTTACAAGAGATGTTTACATTCCTTGTACAAAAAGTGAATAAAAGTGATGAAAAATAATTATTTTAATATGAAAGCATAAAAATAAAAAGATTAAAATAAAATAAAAAAAAAAGTTTGGCGCCAAACCACCAGTGTGCAATTGTAAAGCGTGACATGTTAGGTATCAATTTGCTTGGCATAATATCTGTCAGACTATACAAAAAAATTGAGCTAACTTTACTCTTTTTTTTATTCACAAAAATGTTTTTTTTTCCCCCAACAAAAAAAAATGTGTTTGAAAAATTACTGTGCAAATAACGTGTGACATAAAAAGTTGCAATGATCGCCATTTTATTCCCTAAGGTGTCTGCTAAAAAATATGTTTGGGGATTCTGAGTAATTTTCTAGCAAAAAAAATATGATATTTACATGCAGAAGAGGAGTGCTGGAATTTGCACGGTATGGAAGTGGTTAATAAATAAAATGCATTTTGTATTTACTCGGGTTGTATTAAATATCTAAATTAAAAAAAATCAGGAAGGGGGCAATTTTTTTTTTACAGCATTTTTATATGTGTGTGTGTGTGTGTGTGTTTTTTAAATAAATAAATAAAATGTAGGTAATAGCTAATTTACATAAAAACAGAAATGCTTACTGACTGTATCTACAATTAGCGCCAAATGGAGGTCTGCTTTTACATACAGTTGGAGAGAGCTGTGATATTGGCTGATACCCAGACCCATCCAGAGCGGGAGAGCTGTCTTTCCCCCACTGTTTTCACATGAGTTCTGGCTGCAGACTTACACTGGCTCCCAGACTTCCAGAAGGCTCCATCCCAGGAACCCTGCAATACCATTTGCTTTGCTGATTTTAATCTCCCTAGACTACTAAGCAGTGGCTGCTCTATGCTGAACTGGCACTTGCTTCTCCAAGTGAGCTATTAAAGTTGTAGGTCAATTGTGGCACAAACAACTCTTAAGAAGCTTTCAGCTGCAGCGTACAATTTGTCGGCAGAATTAAATATTAATTCTAAGTGTTACTTCTCGTGGCTAAGAGCTTCATTTTCCCATCGCTGGTCTGCGGCAGCCAGAAGTTACAGGGCCTAATCTATTTTTACTCTCATTTAGTGCTATGGCTCAGTAAATATAGTACCTGTGCAGCAATGATCCTGGTATGACAGAAGTCACGGTGTTCTGGACACTCTGACAACAAAATCTTTAAATTGTAGTTTAATAGCACTGAGAAACATATTCACATTATCCGTACATTTAGACAAGAAAAATATTTCTAATATATCTTCTAAACTATAACTGTTAAAATTCAAATTAGATGAGCTGATCCATGAAAAGCTTGAAACTAATGTTGCTAAAGTGCTTCTATGAGCAAAAATATACGCCTGTCCAAGAGAAAACCTGCATCACTTTTATAGTAATCTTGGTGTAACGCCAGCATTATTTTCAAATATCTATCTCTACCAGAATATAAATCCTGATGAAGGGGTAATTTGTGAATCCCAAAACCACACAGGATATATTTTCTGACGTGTGTGAAAAACAAACTCTTGCTGGAAATACACTATACAAAAAAATAAATAAAATGGACACAATTTGTTAATTTAGACAATTTGTTAATTTTTCGGCCAGTTATTGGGCACAAATCGGTTGGGACGTTTTTGAGCCAAAAGAAACCGAAGGACAAGTTTGTAAATTTTCTGCAGAATGAACAATAAATTGAAAGGTTAAAGTGTTTCTCGTCCACTTGGTACATGTTCTTTTTTTTTTTTTTTTAACAACAAATTAATACATTTATGTCCAGTGAACGATTTATCGGTCATTATATGATAGCACTATCGTTTGGTCTTGTGGTCAAATGTTTATTTTTCGAAAATGGGTTTGAATGATTTTTCGTATAGTGTATGGCCAGCATTAGACCAGTGGCAATGTTATCTTTTCATATACTTCTTTGGGCTGGTTTACATGTGTGGTGTTGTTTTATCGTCCCTCTGAAAAGCAACCTCAGGTAGGACACTTTTCAAAAGGGAATTGACAGGTGGCTTGGAAGCAAATTTGTCACTGGACGAACTTCTGTTCCAACCAATAAGGCCTCATGCACACTGGGCATTTTTTGCTGTTTTTACAGCTGTTTTTTGCAGTAGACTTTTTCTACAGTCATTAAAATCTCCATCATGTTATCCTGTGTCCATGCACACATAGGCTGTCATCAGCAGTTTTGGGCAGTGACGTTTTTTGAACAGTTAAAAAAAAAAAAAAAATAGCGAGTTGTGAGTCAGCTGTAAAAACACTGATAAACGCTCAAAAACTTTGCTCATCAGTTTTTTTTTTTTAATTTTTGATCCATAAAAAAAACGCTGTTGAAAAAGTTGAATAACTCTGAGCAAATCTACTGGCGTTTTTATAACGTCATTTTAACATTCAGTGTGCATGAGGCCTAAAAGTCTGCAGCACTGCGCTGCAACCTAGTGCATTATATGTGGTTACAGTCCCATTCATATGCATAGTTGCGCTAAGCAGCAGCTCCACCTGCCAAATACAACATGCCATATCATCTTAGCAAAGAATCATAGCTGTGGCAAGCAGGCGCTTCTAAGGGGTTTACTGCATTGTGTATTTTTTTTTTTTTAAATATGTTTTTGACTGTTGTTGGTTTGATTGCTTTATTTGTATGTCTTTGTAAAGCTGTATATCCTAATGTGAGTTAATCACATTGTTTATTTGTGCTTGCCCTGCTTAGGTGGTACTCCCTGAGAAGTAAAGGTTAATTCTGCTGGTCGTGTTTTCCCAGGCTATTTGGGTAAGCAACTCCCTGTGCTGGGGGAAATATATTAAAAACAGGGAACCACCTCTCAAGGGTGCCATAGAAAGACTGTCAACGGTACGGTTCCAGGTCTTCTCATTTAAAGAACAGAAAGCTGCTAAAGAGGTTAACTAGTGGAATACTTAACCATTCCTTGTAGGAGCCCAGTTGGGTTCCAGGGATATGGACTTATGCTACTGCCAAATAGACTTTAGGACTTCAAAAGAGAACTATGAGAGTCCTAAAAATAACAAAATTGTACTCACCTAGGTAGATGCTGCATCTGTTTCCTGCTGGCTCCAGACTGAGAACCAAGCAAACACTGCTGACCGCTCAGCTCTCGGTCTTCAGACTGCAGAGAGTCGACTGTCCTTCACTGGCTCTCTGCTCTTCCCTTCAGCGTTTGCTGTAGTGCTACACTGTACAGGGGGTGAAAATGGCCAGTTCTGGCTCTCAGAAGTTTGCTGAGAGGCTGAGTCAGCTGCGGGCCCAGGTATTAAAGTTGGGATCTTTCCCAAGCCTCTGTGCCGTAAGCCTGCTGTCAGCTGAAAACAGATATCTGGAGTGCTGAATGAACTGCACCTTCTGTCATCCATAGGAGAGGTACAGCCAAAAAAGCGTTGGCTATACTTCTCCTTTAAAGTATTACTAAACCCAAGACCCTGCATTTACTATATCTGGTCTTCCACAGTACACAGAATATGGAAATGCAATTATTTTAGTAAACTGCAAAATACCTTTTCTCATCAGCAGTATATAGCAGTCTGGTGACTATCAGTTCCAGGTAAAGCTTGTAGACAGAGTTTTTATACTGCACTGAGCTGTCCTATCGGGATCCAGGACCCTTGAACCTCTGTCTGGGCAGTGCTGATTGGCCCTGTGCTGATCACATGCACCCAACAAAAACAAAAACCTCTCTTGCAATACACATGGAACTGAGCATGTGCAGCCTGACTCCAAAGGCTCTGTGCATAAAGGATCAAACAGCCTTTTTACACAATGCAGAGGATTAACCCCTTATGTTCCACAGTGAGTATAACAAACATACTTTACTGCATATACAGACTGATTTTACTGTTGTGTGTTTAGTAACACTAAGTACGTTCTCATCATGACTAACTCATAATAGGCATATAGGGGCACCAGGAGAATAGCTATGGGCACTTAACAGAACATAAACAGAACATGAACAGGAATGTTTATTGAAGATATTGTGTAAATTGTTTATTGTTACTTTGTGAACAATTTCAGTAAAGGATGTTTATGGTTATTCAACTTGACTTGGTCTGAAGTTGCAATACATGTATAGTGTATCACAAAGAACGGGGCTTAATTAGGGGACAAGACAAGATGCAGTACAAAAGTCAAACATGCAGCAAACATATTTGGAGGAAGCTCTATATTGCTGCTGCTAATGACTACAGTACTAGTGTAGAGTTCATAAACAGCCAACTAGTCATGAACCAGTAACTTGGCAAAAGGTGACAGAGGTCCTGGTAAGTGAAGGAGCTTTTATGCTTCGGCTCCTTCCCTAGCGATTGGAACCCCAATATTGGGTCCAATATCGCAGCACAGGGCGACTAAGGGACCCAGCCTGAGAGTCAAGGAAGATGGATCGACACATACAAATCGATGTCACTGGGAGAGAGGTGACGGGTTACTGGACTGGTGGAGATTATAACTGGCTCAGAAATTCTACACAACTAAATTGAGAGAAGAGTTATGCAGTGTATTTAAGAACTGTCATCTGTAATGCATAGTGGTAAATGAGGAACTGATATTTGGGATGAACAATGTACAGAGTAAAGAAGTTGGGCCCTGGATTACCTAGAAGTATTGCTTTTAAGTTGAAGTGTTAGCTTAAATGCCAGCCTTGAGTTGTACGGCAGCTTCAGTTGTACGAATGCTTTGCCCAGGTCCCCAATTGGGTGCAGTAAGCCCAGCCCACAAGCTAGTGGATAAAACCACAGAAGGACTCAGTGGATACAGGCATCTGACATACACCTGAAAGTGTGTAGGATGTTAAAGATTCTGTTGTGGCTTTGCTCTGCAAGTGTAAATAACCGAGTGGCATGACAGGCACGCATGTCTGCTTTAACCACTTTAGCTCTGGAAGATTTACCTCCTTCATGACCAGGCCATTTTTTGCGATATCGAATTGTGTTAATTTAGCGGTTGTGCGACGCTGTACCCAAATAAAATTGATGCCCATTTTTTCCCCCCACAAATAGAGCTTTCTTTTGGTGGTATTCGATCACCTCTGCAGTTTTTATTTTTTGCGCTAAAAACAAAAAAAGAGCATTTTGAAAATAAAAAACATATTTTTTACTTTCTGCTATAAAACATATCCAAATAAAAAAAATCTAATTTCTTCAGCAATTTAGGCCAATATGTATTCTCCTACATGTTTTTGGTAAAAAAAATCCCAATAAGCGTATATTGATTGATTTGTACAAAAGTTATAGCGTCTACAAACTACAGGATATTTTTATGGATTTTTTTTTGCTCCCCAGAACCAGAAATGAGAATGACGTACGGGTATATGATTACGCGCTGAAGGGCCGCCCTACCACAGTACATGTCTGTGGGGCAGTTAAATAAAAATTTTATTTTTTTTGCCGTTTTTAAATTGAAGTCAGAATCGCATAAGGGAGCGGAAAGAAAGTAAACAAGACTAAAAAATTTTTTTGGCATATAGATAACTGTTCAAGTCTAAATGAATGCTGTGTATACCTGGTGCTTAGTGAGTGTTACAATAGCAAGATTTTTATTTTTAATATCCATTTATTATATATAATATATATATTTATATATGTGTGTTTTCTGTGCAAACTAAATTACATACACAATAGACAAGCTATTTTTTTTCTTGCTTCATTATTCCCTCTTGGAATGAAAAAAAAAAAAAAAAAAAAACTTTGGCATCTTCATTAACCAGCTTCCAAACTCATCTGTTTAGTGAACAGTTGTGTCCACTCCTGGACATTGGGTATTAATGCAGTGAACAGAGTCCGGTAGCCAAACAATCCATATGTCTGAACAGATGACTCTGTCTCCATACTGTGTTGGGACACAGACCCACTATTTGGTTTTTCCTTCTCAAATAGAGGGAAATCTGATGTTTGGTTTAGAATATACGGCATCTGTGCCAGTGAATTACTTCATAGCTAGTATTTTTTTTACCATCATGTTAAGCATAACAAATATTATGGTATTAAAATAGGTGAATGCCAAAAAGTACCACAGACATTTCAAACAAACATGTTAAGCATAACAAATATTATGGTATTAAAATAGGTGAATGCCAAAAAGTACCACAGACATTTCAAACAAACATGTGAGAAGCATTTATTTGGCTTTAAAATTCCAAAAAGAAACTTGCTACCAAACAAATTGTGCTAGAACCGAATTGAAATAAAAATCAGCACTTCTACCTTGAGATACTATACAGTTACCATACAATTACATTAGAAAGAGTCGCCCTTACATGTGAAATAAATAAACCAATACGAAAAGTAAAAAAATATATTATATAAAAAAAATGTGTTTAAACGGTTTTAACTATGTGATTCACCTCCATCACCAATAGGAAAAACGTTCAAATTGTGAAGCCACAGCCAAATGAGTAAAATACACATTTACCAACTGACAAGTGACTCCTTAATTAAAGGGAAGCCAAACAAGCTTGCACCCAGCCTTGGATGCCCTTATGGTAGTCCCTCCGGCTCCTCCACTGGCTGGTGGCTGTGAATGGTTGTCACTTAGGTGTCACCACCTATATTATATATATATATATATATATATATATATATATATATATATATATATATATTATTATGAGAAACAAAAGAGATGCTCCGATAGCATATAATGGCACGGCTGGGCACATCAACGTATATATACACGTTGATTTTAGTACCCAGCCGTGGGTCACAGGCATGCGCCCGCGGCGCGCTCCCGTGACCCGGTCCGAAGCTCCAGGACCGGGACCGCGGGACTCGCGGACCCGATCGCCGTGCAGTGCAGCGGCGATCTGTCCCTGGAGCTGAAGAACGGGGAGAGCCGTGGGTAAACACGGCTTCCCCGTACTTCTCTGTGGCCGCAGCATCGATCGCGTCATCCCTGTTATAGGGGGACGCGATCGATGATGTCGCACCTACAGCCACACCCCCCTACAGTTGTAAACACACACACACAGGGAACACTCAAAGTCACTCCCAAACTGCAACTGTCATTTTCACAGTAAACAATGCAATTTAAATGCATTTTTTGCTGTGAAAATGACAATTGTCCCAAAAATGTGTCAAAATTGTCCGAAGTGTCCGCCATCCCTTATTTTGTAAACGCTATAAATTTTGCGAAAACCAACCGATAAACGCTTATTGCGATTTTATTTACCAAAAATATGTAGAAGAATACGTATCGGCCTAAACTGAGGAAAATTTTTTTTTTTATATATTTTTGGGTGATATTTATTATAGCAAAAAGTAAAAAATATAGCATTTTTTTTTAAATTGTCGCTCTATTTTTGTTTATAGCGCAAAAAATAAAAACCGCAGAGGTGATCAAATACCTCCAAAAGAAAGCTCTATTTGTGGGGAAAAAAGGACGCCAATTTTGTTTGGGAGCCACGTCGCACGACCGCCCAATTGTCAGTTAAAACGACGCAGTGCCGAATAGCAAAAAGGGGCAAGGTGCTTTACCTGCATTTTGGTCCGGGTCTTAAGTGGTTAAAAAGCATTTTTTCAAAAGATCGCCTCCGGCCAGGTAAAAGTCACCCGCGCTTCCGGAAAACTTGCGATGACATCAGCGCGTCGCTCTTCTCTATGCATTTCATCACGCATGACGTCATCCACTTTTCATATTGGTTTATTTATTTCACATGTAACTCTTTCTGATGTAATTTATTTGGATCTATCATAGGTCTAAGTTCTATTTTTTAATTACCAAATCTGATTGATTGCAGAAATGTTTTATCATCTTCTAATGTCTATGACCTGTAATATTTTAAAACGTACAATAGCTTATTGTCTGTAATTTGCTAAACCTAGTACATAATGTGAAATATGCACTTAGGATTTGACACAACTGGGCTAATTTTACTGCATATTAGAGTGGATTTTCATTTTGAAGATTGCGTAAAGATGAACTCCTATCTATACAACAACCATTATATAATCTTTAGTAGTAGGTGTTTTCTGATCTCTAAAAATAACATGGTGAAGCTATTGTCTGGACAACATTTTTTTTTTTTTAAATAAGCAAGTTTTCCAGCTACTTTTGGGACAATTTCTTGAGCAATTCCTACCTCATTTCAGCATTAATTGATCAGGAAATGTTGCAGATAACTGTTGGAGCATTAGCATGTTCTGTTTAGACCAGTCACCAATGCTGGCTTACTGTGCACCGATTGATCGGTGTCCTTAAAGGGGTAGTTAACCTTTACCACAAAACTGCATATGCCAGTGGTTCTCAACTCGGGATAACAGGCCAGGATAACTGAAATACATCACAGGTGATATAATTTGCTGCTCAGTAATTGAAGTATTCTAGTCTGCATCTCCTCAAGGTAATACTTCAAATCTGGCCTGTTAGTGGGTCTTGAGGACAGGCGTTAGTTGAGAATGACTGGCCTATGCAGATAAGGGGCATCTGTAGATAAATATAAACTGTGCAGCTCTGACTAAAGCTGAATAAAGCCCTTGCTATAGGTGTAGGCCATTTACTTACCTTATGTATCCTGTCTGAAATACTCCCAGGATGTTGCTAAGTAAGGTCTAATCATCACTGCTCACCTCCACCATCCCAGGAGTGAACTCTCAAATACTGAGCACAGAGCTACTGCATCAGAGGAGAGAAAGAGCATGTGAGGGGGGTTTGAATCAAAGAAAGATTGGTGAAGGTAAGCAATGATGACTAGGCCTCACTTAGCAACATCCTGGGAGTATTTAGCAACAGCCTGGGAGTATTCCAGTCAGGCTTCAAAAGGTATGCAAATGGCCTACACCTATAGCATAGGAATTATTCATCTTTAGTCAGAGCTGCACAGTTTTAATCTACAAACATCCCTTACCTGCATAGGTGGTGAACTATCCTTAAAGCTTAGCTCCATGTCTAAGGGTTGCTCCAGCAGGGTCCTTCCAGCAGGGGCCAGAGCAGGGTATAGGGTAAGTAATAATGCCTATTCCTCTACACCTAGACATAATGAGCATTTAACCCCTACAGTTTTGGGAGAGGGACACTGCAAGAGTGGACCTTTTCTAAGTGGGCTTTATTGCCTAGTACTGCAGTGAGCATCTATGCGGCGTAACCCTGCCAGCTCCTCCTGGTTGCTGCCCCAAAATCTGAGGCCAGGCTACGCTGGACTTGAAGTGGTTAGTTACAAAAAAAAGGGGGGGGGGGGGGTTGTGGGGGTTTCTCTATGTTGGGGTTAAAAATGGGACGTGCCCAGAGATAGGTTTTAACAATGTTGTCCAATTTTCTTAGGTTTAGATGGGTAATTAAATGAACATTAGCTGTGTTAAAAAAAAAATTCAGCCAAAGTACTGGTACCGAAATTTGTAATTTCTAAATGACCCCTGTAAGCCAACAAAGCCCCTCAAAAATCTATTATGCACATGGCTTCAACTCCTGCCCAACTTAGCACTAAACCTTCCCCACCAAGTACTCTTTTCTGCTATTCAGCAGTCCATTGTAAAAAGATCAGTGGCTGGTGGCTCCCACAAGGACTAAAGGAACTGTTAATAACAGAGAGGGTGAGAGGTGGGAAGGGTTGAAGAAGAGGTGAGGCTTAACTCCAAGTATGGCAGAACCTGATGTTTTCAGCATACTTCACTGCTGGGATAAATTAACTCTTATGAATAGTATTTATGTCATCCCAGGCTGACCAATCAAAAAGGCAGAAGATGCCAAACCTGGAAGAATGCCAGATGAAGATGTTCAAGCTCATGGATGTCAGATTGCTGGGGGGGAGGTGAGTATTCCGCTTTGAATACTATTTTTGCAAGCTGTGCGATCATCATATACAAAGTTCTCATTAAAAGTTTAAGCTGACGTGCTTTATGTCCTTTACCAAAGATAGCAAACATATACAGTAAGTGTAGCATTCATGATATAAAATTCACATAAATTTGTAAAGAACCAGAACTAAGAGCTAAGCAAAAGGGTGGAAGACAGCATGGTTTTTCAGAGCAGAAAATACAAAATCACTCAAAAATAAATTAAAACCCTGTTTCCCACAGTAGCAGGTCAGGTTTCTTGATCCCCGATAGCTAAAAAAAAAAAAAAAAAAACATTTAACCAACAGGAAATAAAACAATGAAATAAATGGCTTCCTCACAATGTAATTTTGAGAGAAAAAAAAACGTCTGCACCATTGTCTGCAAACCTCTCTATGGACTTAGAAAGTGACAGCTCTATGTGCGCCGAGTCTGTCGGCCAGTCAATAACAACACCTACATCAAAAATTAAGAGGGACTGTGGAAAGTTTCCTTACACTGAAACATACTTGGATGTGTATTCACTTTAGTGATTTCTAAAGCACCCAGCCATTAATATTTCAGGAAATTAATATTTAAACATTTCAAATGGAATAATGAAAATAACACATTAAATAGAACCTCATTAGCCTCCCAAGAGAAAGGCTGCTGCATGGCTGATTCACCTCCAGTTTTCATTACCCTATTAATTCCCAGGGCAGGTGCTGCTTAGTAACACCCTTGAAACTGAATAAGCCACATAAGGTGTGTTTGCTTATACAGCTAACTGTACATTATTTTATAGAAAAAATACACTCTGTAAGTAGCTTTTTTTGGGAGAGGGACCACTTAAAGAAGAACTCTGGATAATTCAATAAGTAGGAAATTGATTTAAAGCCTAACCACAGATTTTTTTTTTTTGTATACAGTAGGTAAATGCTATCCTTTCTGCAAGTTTTTATTTTTGCCTGTAATCCATTATGGGGATTTCCCTCATAAACTGTGATGTCCCCATTTTTAAAGATCCTGTGACTTAAAGTGGTACTATAGGTTCAGTTAAAAAAAAAAAAAACATGTAATACTTTCCTTCACTGTGCAGTTCGTTTTGCACAGAGTGGCTCCGATCATCCTCTTCTGGGGTCCCACGGCGGCTCTCGCGGCTCCTACCCACAAGAGCTAACCCCCCCCTCTGGGAAGCTCTCCCGCGAAGGGGGTTACATTGCGGGCACACTCCCGTATCATACACTTGGCGGGCATAGCCGCTGAGTGTATGACTCGGCCTGCCCCCCGGCGCGATGCGTCATTGGATTTGATTGACAGCAGTGGGAGCCAATGGCTGCGCTGTTATAAATCCAACCAATGAAGATCCAACAAGCCGCTTGGAAAGCGATGTGGGATCACACCGTCGGAAGTTCAGGGCTCGGTAAATAAAACAGGGGCTGGGGGGGTCAGAGAGTGTAAGTTGTTTTTTCACCTTAATGCATAGGGTGCATTAAGGTGAAAAAACACAAAGCTTTACAACCCCTTTAACTGATTGCCGATCAGTGCACGACTATTTACGTCGACAGCATGGCACGGACAGGCAGAAAGACTTCCTTTAGGAAGCCGGCATTGTGCTTCGTGACTCCGACTGTGGGTCCTGCGGACTCGATCCACAGGCATACACGCAATCTTGTCACGGTGATGAAAAAGGAGGAAATGCTTATGTAAACAAAACATTTCCCCTTCTTAGGGACAGGACAGTGTACACAGCTTCCTGTAATCGGAAATTGTGATCACTGTCGTGTCACAGTAAGCCCATCCCCCCTCACAGTTAGAACACATCCCTAGGCACACTTAACCCCTTCAGCACCACCTAGTGGTTAACCCCTTCACTGTCAGTGTCATTTTCACAGTAATCAGTGCATTTTTATATGCACAGATTGCTGTAAAAATGACAATGGTCCCAACAATGTTTAAAAAGTGTCCGATGTGTCCGCAATAATGTCGCAGTCACAATAAAAATAGCTGAAACACCGCCATTACTAGTAAAAAAATATATATATTTATATTAATAAAAATGGCATAAAACTATCCTTTATTCTGTAGACCAGGGGTCTCAAACTCAAATTACCTGAGGGCCACAAGACAAGTTTTCATATCTCATGGGGGGCCGCATGCAAACTTTCAAACTTCAAAAACAGTACTGGTGTCAGCGAACACAATATTAACCCCCATCTCTGTGTCAGCGGACGCATTATTAACCCCCAGCACTGGTGTCAGCGGACGCATTATTAACCCCCAGCACTGGTGTCAGTGGACACATTATTAAACCCTAGTATTGGTGTCAGCAAACGCATTATTAACCCTGACCACTGCACACGGACCACTGCACTGCACACGGACCACTGCACTGCACACGGACCACTGCACTGCACACGGACCACTGCACTGCACACTGCCGACAGACCACTACACTGCCCACTGACCACTACACTGCCCACTGACCACTACACTGCCCACTGACCACTCACCATCATGGCACAGCACATCAAGGCTCAGGGCCCAGCACATCAGGGCACAGCACATCAGGGAACAGCACATCAGGGAACATGGCACAGTAAGGCACAGAGCCCAGCAAATAAGGGCACATGGCACAGCACATCAGGGCACAGGGCACAGCACATCAGGGTACAGGGTACAGGGCATAGCGCACATGAGGCCACAGCGCACATGAGGGTACAGGGCACAGCACATCAGGGTACAGGGCACAGCACATCAGAGCACAACAGGGTACAGGGCACATCAGAGCACAGCACATAGGGGTACAGCACAACAGGCCACATCAGGGTACAGAGCACGGCACATCAGGACAGGACATATCAGGACAAGGCACATGGCACATCAGGGTACAGGACATGGCATATCGGGGTACAGGGCACATGAAACAGCACGTCAGGGTACAAAGCCCAGCAAATCAGTGTACATGGCACACATCAGGGCACATGGGGCATATCAGGGCACATGAGAGCACATCAGGCACAGCACATCAGTACAGGGCACATGGCACATCAGGGTACAGGGCACAGGGTACCCTGATGTACAGAGCCCAGCACATCAGGGACACATCAGGGTACATGGGGCACATGGCACATCAGAGCACATCAGGGTACCTTGGGCACATGGCATATCAGGGTACATGGGCTACATCAGGGCACAATCAGAGCACATCAGGCATACCTCCCAACTTTTCAACTTCAGAATGAGGGACAAATGAGCATACCTCCCAACGAAGTTGTTGAGCGGGTGGGGGGGGGGGGGTCCGCAGATAATAGTTGATGAGCCCCCCGCGGATCTGAGTTGTTGAGCGGGGGGGGGGTTCGCGCAGATCAAAGTTGTTAAAGGGGGGGTCCGCAGATCAAAGTTGTTGAGCGGGGGGGTTCCACGGCTCGGAGTTGTTGAGCGGGGATTTATCGCGAATCGCGGGAATTTACCGCGAATCGTGGGGATTTACCGAGAATCGCAGGGATTTACCGAGAATCGCAGGGATTTACCGAGAATCGCGGGCCATTTATTACCGGTCCGCGGCCCGTAAATGGCCCGCGGGCCAGTACATTGAGACCCCTGCTGTAGACACTGTAACTTTTGCGTAAACTGATCAATAAATGCTTATTGCGACTTTTTTTAACAAAAATATGTAGAACAATACGTATTGGCCTAAATTGAGGAAAAAATAACTTTTTTTATATAAAAATAGAAACTGCAGAGGTGATCAAATACCACCAAAAGAAAGCTCTATTTGTGGGAAAAAAGGACGCCAATTTTGTTTGGGAGCCACGTCACACGACCTCCCAATTGTCAGTTAAAGCGACGCAGTGCCGAATCGCAAAAAGTGGCCCAGTCATTGACCAACAAAATGGTCCGGGGCTTAAGTGGTTAAACAATTTGCTGTGGAGATGCCCAAAATTAAACCCATATTGGAGGGGGGTGGTGGATATCCTGAATATGGAGTTTCATAGGTCCCTTCCTCTTGACTCCAAATCTGGTCTGCTTAGACCCGGTTCGCACTGGGGCTACTCGTCAGGCGGCTGAGCCGCCTGACGAGTCGCGTCCCATTCAATGCTATGGAACCGTTCTAATAGGAGCAACGCAAGTCGTTCCGACTTAGAAAGAGGTTCCTGTACTACTTCGGGGCGGCTTGAGGCGACCTGCATTGAATTCTATTACAGAAGTCGTTTTGCTGGTCGCCTCTGAAGTCGTCCTCAGGAGTCGTGCTGCGGGAGTGTGAACCGACTCTTAGAATACTTGACAAATTTTATTGGGAAAACCACACTAGAGAGGCCATAGTAAGAGCCCTGTTTCAGGCACAGAAATCAATATTGATACCTTGGAAGTCTGAGGATCCTCCTAGAGTTGGGGAATTGATTAATAATGCCAGTCATGCACTGTGGATAGAAAAGTGTATCTATTAACACAGAGGCTGCCCACACAAATATGAAACCAATGGGCTCCATGGTTAGATGTCCCTGGGCTTGCCCCAGTAGACTTGATCATTGACAGATTTCTCAGGCTCAAAGCTGGGTAAAGCCATAATTTGCTACAACATTTTTATACAGTACAGACCAAAAGTTTGGACACACCTTCTCATTCAAAGAGTTTTCTTTATTTTCATGACTGTGAAAATTGTAGATTCGCACTGAAGGCATCAAAACTATGAATTAACACATGTGGAATTATATACATAACAAAAAAGTGTGAAACAACTGAAAATATGTCATATTCTAGGTTATGTAGCCACCTTTTGCTTTGATTACTGCTTTGCACACTCTTGGCATTCTCTTGATGAGCTTCAAAAGGTAGTCACCTGAAATGGTCTTCCAATAGTCTTGATGGAGTTCCCAGAGATGCTTAGCACTTGTTGGCCCTTTTGACTTCACTCTGCGGTCCAGCTCACCCCAAACCATCTCGATTGGGTTCAGGTCCTGTGACTGTGAAGGCCAGGTCATCTGGCACAGCACCCCATCACTCTCCTTCTTGGTAAAATAGCCCTTACCCAGCCTGGAGGTGTGTTTTGGGTTATTGTCCTGTTGAAAAATAAAATGATGGTCCAACTAAACGCAAACTGGATGGAATAGCATGCCGCTGCAAGATGGTGTGGTAGCCATGCTGGTTCAGTATGCCTTAAATTTTGATCAAATCCCCAACAGTGTCACCAGCAAAGCACCCCCACACCATCACACCTCCTCCTCCATGCTTCACGATGGTAACCAGGCATGTAGAGTCCATCCGTTCACATTTTCTGCGTCGCACAAAGACACGGTGGTTGGAACCAAAGATCTCAAATTTGGACTCCTCAGACCAAAGCACAGATTTCCACTGGTCTAATGTCCATTCCTTGTGTTCTTTAGCCCAAACAAGTCTCTTCTGCTTGTTGCCTTTCTTTAGCAGTGGTTTCCTAGCAGATATTCTATCATGAAGGCCTGATTCACACAGTCTCCTCTTAACAGTTGTTCTAGAGATGTGTCTGCTGCAAAAGTTGGCTACTTTGAAGAACCTAGAATATGACATATTTTCAGTTGTTTTACACTTTTTTGTTATGTATATAATGCCACATGTGTTTATTCATAGTTTTAATGCCTTTAGTGTGACTCTAAAATTGTCATAGTCATGAAAATAAAGAAAACTCTTTGAATGAGAAGGTGTGTCCAAACTTTTGGTCTGTACCGTATATTGAAGTATTCACAATCAACGTTGGCTGTGAGTGCAATATAAGTATTATCAATGGTGCACACTTTATGTGTTTTGTTTTCACCGCTTTCGAATGCTTGGGTAATTGTTTTGAGTGGTGTTGTGTTTGCTCTTAAATAAATAAAATAAAAAAAGAGCCGGTCCTTTAATGAAATAATTTGTGAGAGTTAAAGGGGTAGTTCCCCCAAAAACCTTTTTTTTAACATTGATTGAGGCTCGTTCGGTCAAGGGGAATCGGGTGTTTTTTTTTTTAGAATCGATGCAGTACTTACCATTTTAGAGATGCATCGTCTCCGACGCTTCCGGGTATGGTCTTCGGCGAAGGGCGTTCCTATTTGATTGACAGGCTTCCGACGGTCGCATACATCGCGTCACGATTTTCCGAAAGTAGCGGAACGACTGTGCGCAGGCGCAGTATAGAGCCGCACCGGCGCTCGGCTTCTTTCGGCTACTCGTGACGCGATGTATGCGACCGTCGGAAGCCTGTCGGAAGCCTGTCAATCAAATAGGAACGCCCAGACCTGACGATCATACCCGGAAGCGACGGAGACGATGCATCTCTAAAACGGTAAGTACTGCTTCGATTCTAAAAGAAAAACACCCGATTCCCCTTGACATAACGAGCCACAATCAATGATAAAAAAAGGTTTTTGGGGGAACTACCCCTTTAAGAAAAATACTTGCTAACATGCAACACAAGACTATAGGTCTATAGAACAAGAATGACCTTTGTGTTATAGCACCCTAGAAAATGTATTTCACACTCTTCACACTGACTCATGTTGTCCTGGTTTACAGCAGCCCAGCATTAATAAAGGCTATAGGTTAATATAAGTTTAAGCTTAGGTCCACGACTTCTCTCATTCGTCGTGTAAGATTTTGGAACAAGTTGTCACAGTTATTTTTAGGCTAAATAACCTTCACAAAAGAAATACTAATGACACTTGTCCAATGGCAGATAAAACACAATTTTAGGCAAAAAATTATAACATAATATTAATAACTAGGATTACAGGTCTCAGGGATCAACGTCAGACAATGTGTGTCTAAAATGTCCAATTTTAGATGAAGTTATTTAGTCCAAATAATCACTCACGGTAAAATATGTAATTCTTGACAGCTAGTACTTATTAGCACCGAAGAGCAAGTTCACATGTTAGATGGCCAGAATACAGTTTGTTCCTGTTTAGTTGCTAAGGTTTTAAATGTTTAGAATTGTATATATATATATTTTATAGTCATAAATAAATGCTTGTTTATATATTGTATGCTCTATGCTCGATATGCGTCGGCAGAAAGGCACGGCTAGGCACAAGCACGTACCTGTACGTCCTCTAAGTGCCCAACCGTGGGTCGCAGGCGCGGGCCCACGACCCGGTCCGAAGCTCCGTGACCGCGGGACCCGCAGACTCGATCGCCGCTGGAGTCCCGCGATCGGTCACAGGAGCTGAAAAACGGGGAGAGGTGGCACTGTCATTGAAAGGTGATCAATGATGTCACACGTCCAGCCCCGCCCCCTACAGTTAGAAACACAAATGAGGTCACACTTAACCCCTTTAGCACCCCCCTAGTGGTTAACTCCCAAACTGCAATTGTAATTTTCACAGTAAACAATGCATTTTTATAGCACTTTTTGCTGTGAAAAGGACAATGGTCCCAAAAATGTGTCAAAATTGTCCGATGTGTCCGCCATAATGTCGCAGTAATGCCGCCATTAGTAGTAAAACAAATATTAATAAAAATGCAATAAAAATATCCCCTATTTTGTAAACGCTATAACATTTTCCGCAAACCAATTGTTAAACGTTATTGCGATTTTTTTTAACCAAAAATAGGTAGAAGAATACGTATCGGCCTAAACTGAGGAAAAAAATACTTTTTTTTTTACATATATTTGGGGGATATTTATTACAGCAAAAAGTAGAAAATATTGCATTAAAACCTCAGAGGTGATCAAATACCACCAAAAGAAAGCTCTATTTGTGGAAAAAAAAGTATGCCAATTTTGTTTGGGAGCCACGTCGCACAATTGTCAGTTAAAGTGACGCAGTGCCGAATCGCAAAAAGGGGCCTGGTCCTTTACCTGCATATTGGTCCGGGTCTTGGGTGGTTAAACAGGACAAATAGAGAGGATAAATCTCCCTAATGGGGGGACAGACAGCGATAAAGACTGACAGGTGTTCACTCTCCACCCTGTCGAAAACGAAAAAAAAAAAAGTTTTGCCCTTAGTTATACTTTAGTATGCAGAGATCGATGAACACCTGAAACGTACTTGGTACTATCGAGATTTTTTATCATTATAAAAAAAAAAAAAAAAAGATTTATTGGACTTTATAAATATCTGTAGCACTCAAGCTCCTTCAAACTCATATTTAAGTGCCAATACAACGGTAAATTTGCTTGATCTTACAGAGTTGTAGAGAGCTGGTACACCAATCTGGAAAATTATCACGCAGGAAGAAATCCAGCGATACGCCAACATCTTAACCACTTGCTTACTGGGCACATATACCCCCCTTTCTGCCCTGCCAAAATTTCAGCTTTCAGCACTGCGTCAATTTAAAATTGTGCGACGTGCCTCCCAAACAAAATTAACGTCCTTTTTCCCACAAATAGTTTTCTTTTGGTGTTATTTGATCAACTCTACGGTTTTTATTTTTTTGCGCTATAAACAAAAAAAGAGCGACAATTTAAAAAAAAAAAAAAAAAAAACACAATGGGCCAGATTCAGAAAGAATTAGATTCTCGCAGAGTATCAGAGATACTCTACGCCGCCGTACTTTACCTGGCTCTAGGAAGAATTCAGAGAGATTTTGGCCCGTAAGGTACGGCGGCATAGTGTATTTCTCCCGGCGGAATCAAAATACGCGAATAGGGGGCGTGAGGCATTTAAATTAAGCGCGTCCCCGCCGCGATCGAACTGCGCATGCTCCGTTCAGAAATTTCCCGCCGTGCATTGCGCGAAATCACGTCGTTACGTCATTTTTTTTGAGTAGCGTCGTTTACGGACATTCCTATTCCCGGACGACTTACGCAAAAAAAAATAAAAAATTGAAAGTCGACGCGGGAACGACGGCCATACTTAACCACTTCAGCCCCGAGCCTGTTTTTCAGATTCGGTGCTTACGAGACTAAAACAGTTTTTTTTGCTAGAAAATTATTTAAAACCCCCAAACATTATATATATTTTTTTTTCTAACACCCTAGAGAATAAAATGGTGGTCATTGCAATACTTTTTCTCACACCGTATTTGCGCAGCGGTCTTACAAGCGCACTTTTTTTGGAAAAAATTCACTTTCTTGAATTAAAAAATAAGACAACAATAAATTTGGCCCAATTTTTTTATATATTGTGAAAGATAATGTTACGCCGAGTAAAATGATACCCAACATGTCACGCTTAAAAATTGCACCCGCTCGTGGCATGGCGTCAAACTTTTACCCTTAAAAATCTCGATAGGCGACGTTTTAAAAATTCTACAGGTTGCATTTTTTGAGATGCAGAGGAGGTCTAGGGCTAGAATTATTGCTCTCGCTCTAACGATCGCGGCGATACCTCACTTGTGTGGTTTGAACACCGTTTTCATATGCGGGCGCTACTCGGGTATGCGTTTGCTTCTGCGCGCGAGCTCGTCGGGACGGGGCACTTTAAAAAACATTTTTTTGGGTTTTTGTTTTTATTTCTATTTATTTTATAATGTTTAACACTGAAAAAAAAATAAAAAAAAAATTATCACTTTTATTCCTATTACAAGGAATGTAAACATCCCTTGTAATAGAAAAAAGCATGACAGGTCCTCTTAAATATGAGATCTGGGGTCAAAAAGACCTCAGATCTCATATTCAGGCTTAAATGCAAAAAAAAAAAGAAAAAAAAAAAAAGAAAAAAGAAAAAAAAAGTCAAAATGTAAACAAATTAAATGTCTCTTTAAGAGGCTGGGCGGAAATGACGTTTTGACGTCACTTCCGCCCAGCAGAGGTATGGGGACGGCTGAGGGACATTTTTTCCCTCAGTCGCATCCCCGGACAGCCAGCAACAGGACCCGATCGCCTCCACCGCTACCGACGGCTACGGTAAGCGGCGGAGGGCGCGGGAGAGCGGCGGGAGGGGGGGGGGCACCCTCTCCCGCCGCCGGTAACGGCGATCTCGCGGCGAATCCGCCGCGATGACCGCCGTTATCGTTAACAGGACCGCCCCACGAAGAGATGGATATCTCGGTTGTGGCAGCAGCTGCTGCCGTTACCGAGATATCCATCTTCAAAAAAATGACGTCTTTGGACGTGGGGCCGGTCAGAAGTGGTTAACATGGGCCGCGTAACGTTAGACCAGCTAAAAGCTGGTTTAACTTTACGTAGCGAAAAAATGACGTACGCGATCGCTCGTAACTTCGTGGATCTCTGTAAAAAGCTCATTTGCATACCCCGACGCTGAAAACGACGCGAACTCCACCCAGCGGCCGCAAAAAGATCGCAGCGTAGATCCGAAGGCGTACGAAGACGTAAGCCTGTCAGATCGAAGCCCAACGCCGCCGTATCATGGTTTGAGGATTCAAACTAGTGAAACGGCGCGCGAAATTTGAAATCACTCCTGTCTAACACCAGTTAGACAGGCGTAATCGCTCTGTGAATCTGGGCCAATATTTTTTACTTTTTGCTTTAATAAATATCCAATTTAAAAAAAAAAAAAAAATTCTACATATTTTTGGTAAAAAATAGGGGATAGAATTCTGACATTTTTTTTTTTTTTTTTTTACTAGGAATATGACGATCTGCGAACTTTGTCAGGACTGCGATATTATGGCGATCACATCAGACACTTTTGACACATTTTTGGGACCATTCACATTAATACAGCGAACACTGCTAAAAAAAATGCATTGATTACTGTATAAATGTGACTGGCAGAGAAGGGATTAACACTAGGGGGCGGGGAAGGGGTTAAATGTGTATCCTGGGAGTGATTCTTACTGTGGGGGAGGGGACTGACTGGGGGAGGTGACCGATGCTGTGTCTCTATGTACAAGGGACAGAGCATCAGTCTCCTCTCCCTGACAGGACGTGGAGCTCTGTGTTTACACACAGAGCTCCACTTCCCTGCTCTAAAACTGCCGATCGCGGGTACCTGGCGGACACCCCAGTGGAGCCGAGGCCGTAAAAAGACAGCCTCCCGGATTTTTAGAGCCACCTGGAGGCCGTCTTTTTACTACGGCCTCGGACTGAAGTAGTTAATGTCCGTAGTTATTAAACGTTCACAGGGTCCAGCAGTGGGATCTTTTCAGAAATAGCCATGGCTTACATAACTGGCTTGCCATGTACACTATATTACCAAAAGTATTGGGACACCTGCCTTTACAAGCACATGAACTTTAACAACATCTTGGTTCAATATGGAGTGGCCCACCACAAGGTTTAGGAGTGTGTCTATTGGTATGTTTGACCATTCTTCCAGAAGCACAATTTTAAGGTCAGGCACTGATGTTGGAGAGATCTGGCTCGCAGTCTCTGCTCCAATTAATCCCAAAGGTGTTTTATCAGGTTGAGGTCAGGATTCTGTGTAGGCCATCAAGTTCCTACACCCCAAACTTGCTCATCCATGTCTTTATGGACCTTGGTTTATGTACTGGTGCTCAGTCATGTTGAAACAGGAAGAGCCAACCCCAAACGGTTACCACAGTTGGGAGCATAAAATTGTCTAAACGTCTCGATATGCCTACACCTTAAAAGTTCCCTTCACTGGAATCAAGGGGCCAAGCCCAACCCCTGAAATACAACCTCATACCATAATCCCCCCTCCATCAAATGAATTGAACAGAAAGTAAGATCCATAAAGACACGGATGAGCGAGTTTGGGGTGGAGGAACTTGACCTCAACCCGATAGAACAGTGGTTCTCAACATTTCTAGTGTCCTGACCCCTTGATAACATTTCACAAATTGTGGGGACCCCTAACAGTAAAATTATTTTCATAGCGTGGAACCCGTACTACAGTGGTGTCTCGCAGCAGTGACACCGAAGCTGAAATCAGGAGATGGGTCTTCAGCCCCTCCCACTTCACTTTCCTCACCAGTCAGCTGACTTCTAGTCTCTGCCCCTCAGCCATGCCGTGAACTGAATGAGCAGCTGCAAAGAGGCTGAGTGGGCGGCCACAGGCTCTAGGAACAGCCCAGCTGGGCAGCTGAGAAAAGGCTGGGAGAGCGGTGTGGGCTCCAGAAACAGGCCAGGATTTGGTGACCCCTGGCAAATCATAATTCGACCCCCAAGGGGGTCCGGACCCCCAGGTTGAGAACCACTGCGATAGAACAAAGAGTGGGCCACCTCTATATGGAACCCTATGGACTAAGACTGGGATGCCAATAAAGTGTCCCAATACTTTTGGTAATATAGTGCATCTTCAAGATAACTCAGCAGAGGGCCTATAAAAAGTGTCATACACCATCCCTCTGGTTGTATGCAGGCACTGTTCTGTCAAGAAAGCTCCACCCAGCTCCTTGGTTTTCAGGTCATTGTCATAGTTAGTGTGATCCAAACCCATTTGGAGCCTCTCAGGAAGTGAAGATTATTTATGGACCCTAGTCCTCAAACCACAAAGCAATGCCCAATGCCAGAGTGACCTACCAGCAGACCCGAGAGCATATCTAACAAAATAGCAACATTAAGAAAATCAATATTTGCATTGTTGCTTCAGAAGACAACAACCATACCAAATAAATAAAATCTCACTTTTATGTTGACTTAGCAGACAGACCTACTATGTAGACAGGATAACCTAGAAATTG
The DNA here is from genome assembly GCA_029574335.1 of Rana kukunoris. Lineage (NCBI taxonomy): Eukaryota > Metazoa > Chordata > Amphibia > Anura > Ranidae > Rana > Rana kukunoris. The sequence goes on from CM056059.1 coordinate 188,279,066, forward strand.
GATCCTGCAGCTTCTCCAACAGAAGTATGCACAAAGTTTGAGATCAAATTCTATGCAACTTATGTAATATAATATGGCCTTCCCAGTGATGTCCTAGAATTTACTGAATTATGAGCTTTGGTGAGTTAATTGCTAGTCTAAAGGGGCCGATTCACCCACTCTTAAATATGGATTGGATACGCTTGGAAGAGCTATTTAGACCATATGCATCTGTATAAAGAAAAAAGATGACTGTGCCCACAAGGGGAATAATTTAATCTCTTGGGATACACTGGAACAGAGATTTTGTAAACTGATTAATTCTAGAAGTATCATCTGTAAACACTTGCAAAGAAAAAGGTATATATAGATATATATATATATATATATATATATTTATCACACACAGCTGGTAAAATAAGTATTGAACACATCACCATTTTTCTAGGTAAATATATTTCTAAAAGGTGCTATTGACATGAAAGTTTTACCATGTCAGTAACAAGCCATGCAATCCATAAATACAAACAAACCAAAACAAATTCAGAAATTAAGTTATGTGTAATAAAATGGAATGACACGGGGAAAAAGTATTGAACACATGAAGAAAGATAGGTGTAAAAGGATATAGAAAGCCAAAACACCATTTGAAATCTAATAGTAATTAGAAAGCAATCCTGACTCTGGTCAGTGCAAATTAATATCAGCTGGTTCAGTCTCAAATGATGGCCTATAAAAAGGTGTCTCATTACCAGAGTGTCACACAAAAAAAACATCCCATGATGGGCAAAAGCAAAGAGCTCTCTCACAATGCTTGCAACCTTATTATTGCAAAACATATTGATGGCAGAAGGATTTCTAAACTTTTGAATGTTCCAGTGAGCACTGTTGGGGCCATAATCCGTGAGTGGAAAGAACATCATTTTACCATAAACCAGCCATGACCAGGTGCCCCTCGCAAGATTTCTGACAGAGGAGTGAAAAAAATTATCAGAAGAGTTGTCCAAAATCCAATGACCACTTGTGGAGAGCTTCAGAAAGACCTGGAATTAGCAGGTTCTAACTGTTTCAAAGAAAACAATAATTAATGCATTCAGTCACCATGGCATGTATGCACACTCACCACGCAAAATGCCATTGCTGAAGAAAGAGCATGTAAAAGCTTGTTTAAAGTTTGCTGCACAACATTTAGACAAGCTTGTGAAATATTGGGATATATAGTCTGGTCAGGGGAAACCAAAATGTAACTCTTTGGATCCCATAATACACACCATGTTTGGAGGTCAAATGGCACGGCACATCACCCCAAAAATACCCCAATAGCAACAGTGAAGTTTGGAGGTGAAAACATCATGGTGTGGGGCTGTTTTTCAGCATACGGTACTGGCAAACTTTAGGTCACTGAAGGAAGGGTGAATAGAAAAATGTACCAAGACATTCATGATAAAAATCTGCTGCCATCTACCAGGATGATGGAGATAAAAATGAGGGTGGACATTTCGGCAAGACAATGATCCCAAACACAAAGCCAAGGAAATGCTCAACTGGTATAAAAAAATTAAAATAAAACTGCTAGGAAGGTCCAGCCAATCCCTTGACTTGAATCAAATAGAAAATCTATGTAAAGAACTAAAGATCACAGTTGATAGAGGCCCACAGAAACTTCATGATTTGAAGACAATGTGAAGACAATGTGAAAGAATGGGCCAAAATAACACCATGCGACTACAGTGGGTGACCGCGATATTGTGTCAATCTCGCTCCCTTTCTCTGCGAGATTGACCACCTGCGAGCCCCATCGCGAGAGCCAGCGCCGAGCTGGCTTGCCGCGATGGAGACAAAGCTGTCATAGAAGCGACGGGGATCCGACGTGGATTCCCGCCAATTCTACACGTGGGCGGCTTTTGATATGAATCCTGAGGGGGAACTCCCCGCCGGATTTTAAATAAAAATGCGGCATTGGGTTCCCCCCTCAGGAGCATACCGGACCCTTAGGTCTGTTATGGGTTGTAAGGAGACCTCCCTATGCCGAAAAAACCCCCACAATCCATACCAGACCCATATCCAAAGCACGCCGGCCGGTCAGGAAGGGAGTGGGGGCGAGCGAGCGCCCCCCCCCCCCCCCCCCCCTCCTGAGCCGTACCAGGCAGCATGCCCTCAACATGGGGGGTCAGGTGCTCTGGGGCATGGGGGCGCACTGCGGCCCCCCCACCCCAGAGCACCCTGTCCCCATGTTGAGGACAGGGCCCCTTCCCGACAACCCTGGCCGTTGGTTGTCGGGGTATGTGGACGGGAGGCTTTTTGGAATCTGGGATTTAATAATCACACCCTAAGTGAATAAGTATGGGGTACCCAATTACCTGCAAGAAAAGTGTAAACACAAATAAACCACACAGGGTATTAAAATATTTTATTAGTTGGCCGCCGGGGGGGGGGGGTGTGGTCGCTTTTATGGGGTCTTCTCCCGCTCTCCGGGGGTCTTGATTCGGCGCTCTCCGGTGCCTTCTTTTTCAGGACTGGCTGCCGCTTCTGTCACGTCTTCTTCTCTTCTCTTCTCCAGATGTTGACTCGACACTCCCTCCCTCTGTTATGCCGGGCGCGCGGCTGCCAGCAACTTATATAGGCTTATCTACCGGAGCATTATGGGACTGCGACATCACAAGATAGGCCTATATAAGTCGCTGGGAGCCGCGCGCCCGGCATAACAGCGGGAGGAAGCGTTGCGTCAACATCTGGAGAAGAGAAGAGAAGAAGAAGACGTGACAGAAGCGGCGGCCAGTCCTGAAGAAGAAGGCACCGGAGAGCGCCGAATCAAGAGCGGAGAGGGGGAGAAGATCCCCCGGAGAGCGGAGAAGACCCACCCCCCGCCGAAGATGTCGGAAGAAGCCTGACCACACCCCCCCCCCCCCCACGGCGGCCAACTAATAAAATATTTTAATACCCTGTGTGGTTTATTTGTGTTTACACTTTTCTTGCAGGTGAATGGGTAGGGGTACCCATTCAGGATTCATATCAAATTCACGTGTAGAATTGGCGGGAATCCAAGTCGGATCCCCGTCGCTTCTATGACGCGCTCGCTGGAATGTGCTTTTACTATTCCAGCGAGTGCGAGATGTCGGCACCCTGTCGCCGAGAATCAGCGCGATGCTGTCGTGCTAAAAACACATTCTCGGCGGCAGGTACTGTAGTTTCGCCATACAGGAGGTGTCGTGAAGCTGTCATTACCAACAAAGGATTTTGTACAAAGTATTAAATAAATTTCAGTTAGTGTGTTCAATACTTTTTCCCTGTGTCATTCCATTTTATTACACATAACTTAATTGAGGAACTTATTTGTTTTGGTTTCTTTGTATGTATGTATGGATTGCATGGGTTATCACCAACATGTGGTGAAAATTTCATGTCAATAGCACCTTTAGAAATATATTTATCTAGAAAAATGGTGACATGTTCAATACTTATTTTACCCGGGGTGTGTGTGTGTGTATGTATATATACACACACACACACACACACACACACACACACACACACACACACATATTATATTTGTAATAGTGTAATTGTATATTTATATAGTGTGCCTTTGGCCGGCTGGTAGGTACGCCTGAAAGAGGGCATACCCTTAACAAGAAAAAGTACAATGAAAATGTATGAAAGCTGGGGGAATGGGTGGGTGGGAACCCAGAATCCGACGCCGAACCCAGCCCAGAGAGGGAGGGAGTCTTAAGTACTCTCAGACTCCTCCCACAAATACAGGCCGGCCTCCGGCCAGCCTTCTGACTTGTAATCAGAGTCTTCGAGTAAGGAATGCGTTGACCCTAATAACCAAGGCCTGGAGTGTGCCTTTGGCCGGCTGGTAGGTACGCCTGAAAGAGGGCAAAAGACACATATGTAGGTGAAGAGGGGTAGATAAGTGACCAAGAAGCAAAGCAGCCCGCGCCCGGATGGCAATCGTATGTATACCTGATAAGTAGCCGTTATGACTGGAGAAGCCACCGACTCGTGACCTGTGATAGAAGGAAGCCCCTGCCAAATGCGTGAAGCAGCCCTGAACACGACCAAAGCCCCGAGAAAGATTGGTCCGAGCCTGCGACAATCCATATGAGAGCCTGACACGCTTATGATAAGTGGACACTTGTGGGCAACTGAAACCAGAGCTGGTCCGAGAAGCCCCCGCAATAATCCCTTACAACGAACGCTACAACCGGACACCAGAGACGTAGCCCCGTGAGGAAACCCCCCAACCCCTGGCCTACCCATACTTGAGAGGAAAGTGAGCGGGTGAGTAGCAAAAAACCTGACAACTAGCAGGAGCCTAAAGTGCTGGATACCTGATGGACATGTTGACGGAGCAGAAGGACGAAGCCCTTGCGCTAAGGTAACAACAACTTAACATGGCACCATACCGACACACAGAACCCGTTCTTACCTGATAGACTTGGTCAGCAGGTTACAGGCAGAAGCACGACCTGAAGATGCTGCACAAAAAAAGACTTACCTTGCCACCGGCAGGACTGACGAAATTGAGCATGAGGATAGTTGATATCGGTATGGAAGCTAACCCAAACCCAAATCCCACCCCCCCCCCAACTGCCCCAGTGCTGAAACGCCAGACTACCGACAAGTACCTAATGACAAGTTTGCAGGAGAGAGCAGCCCACACTAGCAATGCTACCAACCTCGCCACTAGGTACCTAAGAGGCCCAGCCCCCCACCTTCAACATGAAGGTAAAGAAACCAGACCAACCACCCCTGGAAAAGCTGCCTCCAGAAACTTGATTGAACGAAAGCATGACTGCCAGCTAAAGCCACAACACTATGAAACCTGATGATGCAGCGATGAGCCCCGAAAGCTGGTCTGAAAGTACCCACAGTAGGGATGTCAGAGACCGGACCCGAAAAAATGATGACGTGGCCGGCAGAAATGGAAGAGCAGGAACTGGGGGTGCGCTGACACAACCTAGACAAGACAGAAAACACACATGAAACAACAACGCCCTCTGTGCCTACCTAAGACCGCTGCGCATGAAAGCACCCGATGACACCCCAACCCAGTGTGACTGGCACGTGAGCCTGAGTAACCTGCCGCGCAGAGACAGGCAAAACTGAACACTCAGGGTTGGTGTACCCACGGACTGCTGTGGGTAATCGTGTAGGTGTAATGAATGCACGTGCAACGTATGACGTATGTGAACAGGCGAGAAGATTGTGGACAACAATCAATTAAAAACGAAACCTCAGCCCGTATGAATCTGTAGACGTGACAGATCCTGAGATGTGAGCCCTAGCTAAACAACCCAGATGCAACGTGGACAAAGTACAATGAGACATGGTAACCACGAAGACAACGCCAAGACAAACCAACACAGACAGGATTCGTGGGGGCAGCCAAGCCATGACAGAAATCGTGGGGGCAGCAATGCTGCGACAGAACTTGAGGGGGACAGAAATCGTGGGGGCAGCCGAACTGCTGAGACTGAAAATTTAAGGCAAAACCTGGGGCAGAAATGGTATGGGAGACCCGCTGAACCTGAAAGCTAAGGCAAAAATATAGGACAGAAACCTGGGGCAGAAATGGTATGAGAGCAACGATGAGGCAAAAATAACAAATAAAACAAACCTGGAGCATAATGGTATGAAAGCAACACTGAGCCTGAAATGCCGAGGCAGAAATACAATGACAGACAGCAATGACAAAAATTAGGGGCCGTAGTGCCCAGACAGAAAACGGGGGGGGGGGGCCGTAGTGCCCAGACAGAAAACGTGGGGGCCGTAGTGCCCAGACAGAAAACGTGGGCCGAAAAGCTATGGAAGACAACGCTATGACGGAAAACCTGGAGCAGAAACGCTATGACAGAAAACCTGGGGCAGAAACGCTATGACAGAAAACCTGGGGCAGAAACGCTATGACAGAAAACCTGGGGCAGAAACGCTATGACAGAAAACCTGGGGCAGAAACGCTATGACAGAAAACCTGGGGCAGAAACGCTATGACAGAAAACCTGGGGCAGAAACGCTATGACAGAAAACCTGGGGCAGAAACGCTATGACAGAAAACCTGGGGCAGAAACGCTATGACAGAAAACCTGGGGCAGAAACGCTATGACAGAAAACCTGGGGCAGAAACGCTATGACAGAAAACCTGGGGCAGAAACGCTATGACAGAAAACCTGGGGCAGAAACGCTATGACAGAAAACCTGGGGCAGAAACGCTATGACAGAAAACCTGGGGCAGAAACGCTACGACAGAAAACCTGGGGCAGAAACGCTACGACAGAAAACCTGGGGCAGAAACGCTACGACAGAAAACGTGGGGCAGAAACGCTACGACAGAAAACGTGGGGCAGAAACGCTATGACAGAAAACGTGGGGCAGAAACGCTATGACAGAAACGTGGGGCAGCAACGCTATGACAGAAACCCTGGGGCAGAAACGCTATGAAAGAAAACCTGGGGCAGAAACGCTATGAAAGAAAACCTGGGGCAGAAACGCTATGAAAGAAAACCTGGGGCAGAAACGCTATGAAAGAAAACCTGGGGCAGAAACGCTATGACAGAAATGTGGGGCAGAAACGCTATGCCAGAAAACGTGGGGCAGAAACGCTATGACAGAAACCCTGGGGCAGAAACGCTATGACAGAAAACGTGGGGCAGAAACGCTATGACAGAAAACGTGGGGCAGAAACGCTATGACAGAAACCCTGGGGCAGAAACGCTATGAAAGAAAACGTGGGGCAGAAACGCTATGACAGAAAACCTGGGGCAGAAACGCTATGACAGAAAACCTGGGGCAGAAACGCTATGACAGAAAACCTGGGGCAGAAACGCTATGACAGAAAACCTGGGGCAGAAACGCTATGACAGAAAACGTGGGGCAGAAACGCTATGACAGAAAACGTGGGGCAGAAACGCTATGACAGAAAACGTGGGGCAGCAACGCTATGACAGAAACCTGGGGGCAGAAACGCTATGACAGAAACCTGGGGGCAGAAACGCTATGACAGCAAACGTGGGGGCAGAAACGCTATGACACTAACGTGGGGGCAGAACCGCTATGACAGCAAACGTGGGGGCAGAACGCTATGACAGCAAACGTGGGGGCAGAACGCTATGACAGTAAAACGTGGGGGCAGAAACACCATGACAGAAAAAGTAGGGGCAGAAACGCTATGACAGAAAACCTGAGGACAGAAACGCTATGATGGAAACCATGGGGCAGAAACGCTATGACAGAAACCATGGGGCAGAAAAACGCTATGACAGAACGCAGGGGCAGAAAAACGCTATGACAGAAACGCAGGGGCAGAACTCCCCTGACCTCAGTAAAAAGGTAGACAGCAGCCCCCCCCAATGCTGCTAGCATGACCCCAGGGATGCGGGAGGGCAGCCCCCCCCCCCCCCAAGTAGCCAGCATGCGACCCCTGGAAAAAAAAAAATGGCGGACACCCCCCCAGCAAGACCCATGCCTGAACCGCTCCTCATACAGCCCCCCCCCCCATGCCGCTGCTGGAGGAAGAAACATAGTGGGCGGGCATCCCCCCCCCAGCGTGAACACCGGGGGAAGCAGCAGGCGGCTCCCTCCAGCAGGAGGGAGAAGTACAGCTGGCGGGCATCCCCCCCCTCCCCCCGGCGTGTACACCGGGGAAAGCGGCGGGCGGCTCCCTCCACGCTGGAGGGAGAAATACAGCGGACGGGCAGGCATCCCGCCCCCATTCCCCAGCGAGAACAAGGGGAACGGGCGGGGCAGCGGCTCCCTCCATGCAGGAGGGAGAACTACAGCGGGTGGGCGGGCATCCCCCCTCCCCCCGGCGTGAAACCGGTGAGAGCCCCGGGAGGAAAGAGAGACAAATGGGCGGCCATGCTGCTGCTGCCGGCGTGAACCCGGCGGAGACAGGCGAGAGGGGGTTGGGAGGGGGCGCCCGCACGGACCAGGTGAAAACACGGGAGCCATGCGGGAATCCCCCACGTGCGGACCGGAATGCGAGCACCCCCCCCATGGACCCGGTGTGAGAACCGGACCACGAGCGACTCCCCCCCCCCCTGAACAGCTCGTGAGGACAGAATAACTGCTGAATCAGACCCTCGCAACGTGGGTGGAAAACACCTGAGATGGCTGCTGCTGACCGCCCTCTCCAGGAAGCCGGAAGTGACATGCATCGGCCGCGCCCCCTCAACCCAGAATCCGACGCCGAACCCAGCCCAGAGAGGGAGGGAGTCTTAAGTACTCTCAGACTCCTCCTACAAATACAGGCCGGCCTCCGGCCAGCCTTCTGACATATATATATATATATATATATATATATATATATATATATATATATACAGGGAGTGCAGAATTATTAGGCAAATGAGTATTTTGACCACATCATCCTCTTTATGCATGTTGTTCTACTCCAAGCTGTATAGGCTCGAAAGCCTACTACCAATTAAGCATATTAGGTGATGTGCATCTCTGTAATGAGAAGGGGTGTGGTCTAATGACATCAACACCCTATATCAGGTGTGCATAATTATTAGGCAACTTCCTTTCCTTTGGCAAAATGGGTCAAAAGAAGGACTTGACAGGCTCAGAAAAGTCAAAAATAGTGAGGTATCTAGCAGAGGGATGCAGCACTCTTAAAATTGCAAAGCTTCTGAAGCGTGATCATCGAACAATCAAGCGTTTCATTCAAAATAGTCAACAGGGTCGCAAGAAGCGTGTGGAAAAACCAAGGCGCAAAATAACTGCCCATGAACTGAGAAAAGTCAAGCGTGCAGCTGCCAAGATGCCACTTGCCACCAGTTTGGCCATATTTCAGAGCTGCAACATCACTGGAGTGCCCAAAAGCACAAGGTGTGCAATACTCAGAGACATGGCCAAGGTAAGAAAGGCTGAAAGACGACCACCACTGAACAAGACACACAAGCTGAAAAGTCAAGACTGGGCCAAGAAATATCTCAAGACTGATTTTTCTAAGGTTTTATGGACTGATGAAATGAGAGCGAGTCTTGATGGGCCAGATGGATGGGCCCGTGGCTGGATTGGTAAAGGGCAGAGAGCTCCAGTCTGACTCGTACGCCAGCAAGGTGGAGGTGGAGTACTGGTTTGGGCTGGTATCATCAAAGATGAGCTTGTGGGGCCTTTTCGGGTTGAGGATGGAGTCAAGCTCAACGCCCAGTCCTACTGCCAGTTTCTGGAAGACACCTTCTTCAAGCAGTGGTACAGGAAGAAGTCTGCATCCTTCAAGAAAAACATGATTTTTATGCAGGACAATCCTCCATCACACGCGTCCAAGTACTCCACAGCGTGGCTGGCAAGAAAGGGTATAAAAGAAGAAAAACTAATGACATGGCCTCCTTGTTCACCTGATCTGAACCCCATTGAGAACCTGTGGTCCATCATCAAATGTGAGATTTACAAGGAGGGAAAACAGTACACCTCTCTGAACAGTGTCTGGGAGGCTGTGGTTGCTGCTGCACGCAATGTTGATGGTGAACAGATCAAAACACTGACAGAATCCATGGATGGCAGGCTGCTGCATGAGTGTCCTTGCAAAGAAAGGTGGCTATATTGGTCACTGATTTGTTTTTGTTTTGTTTTTGAATGTCAGAAATGTATATTTGTGAATGTTGAGATGTTATATTGGTTTCACTGGTAAAAATAAATAATTTAAATGGGTATATATTTGTTTTTTGTTAAGTTGCCTAATAATTATGCACAGTAATAGTCACCTGCACACACAGATATCCCCCTAAAATAGCTAAAACTAAAAACAAACTAAAAACTACTTCCAAAAATATTCAGCTTTGATATTAATGAGTTTTTTGGGTTCATTGAGAACATGGTTGTTGTTCAATAATAAAATTAATCCTCAAAAATACAACTTGCCTAATAATTCTGCACTCCCTGTATATACACACACACATACAGTGCAGAAAATAAGTATTTGAACACCCTGCTATTTTGCAAGTTCTCCCACTTGGAAATCATGGAGGGGTCTGAAATTGTCATCGTAGGTGCATGTCCACTGTGAGAGACATAATCAAAAAAAAAAAATCCAGAAATCACAATGTATGATTTTTTTAACTATTTATTTGTATGATACAGCTGCAAAGAAGTATTTGAACACCTGAGAAAATCAATGTTAATATTTGGTACAGTAGGCTTTGTTTGCAATTACAGAGGTCAAACGTTTCCTGTAGTTTTTCACCAGGTTTGCACACACTGGAGGAGGGATTTTGGCCCACTCCTCCACACAGATCTTCTCTAGATCAGTCAGGTTTCTGGGCTGTCGCTGAGAAACACAGAGTTTGAGCTCCCTCCAAAGATTCTCTATTGGGTTTAGGTCTGGAGACTGGCTAGGCCACGCCAGAACCTTGATATGCTTCTTACAGAGCCACTCCTTGGTTATCCTGGCTGTGTGCTTCGGGTCATTGTCATGTTGGAAGACCCAGCCTTGACCCATCTTCAAAGCTCTAACTGAGGGAAGGAGGTTGTTGCCCAAAATCTCGCAATACATGGCCCCGGTCATCCTCTCCTTAACCACTTAAGACCCGGACCAATACGTTGGCAAATGACCCAAGGGGTTTTTGCGATTCGGCACTGCGTTGCTTTAACAGACAATTGCGCGGTCGTGCGACGTGGCTCCCAAACAAAATTTGCGTCCTTTTTTTCCCACAAATAGAGCTTTCTTTTGGTGGTATTTGATCACCTCTGCGGTTTTTATTTTTTGCGCTATAAACAAAAATAGAGCGACAATTTAAAAAAAAATGCAATATTTTTTACTTTTTGCTATAATAAATATCCCCCAAAAATATATAAAAAACATTTTTTTTCCTCAGTTTAGGCCGATACGTATTCTTCTACATATTTTTGGTAAAAAAAAATCGCAATAAGCGTTTATCGGTTGGTTTTCGCAAAATTTATAGCGTTTACAAAATAAGGGATAGTTTTATTGCATTTTTATTAATTATTTTTTTTTTACTACTAATAGCGGCGATCAGCGATTTTTTTCGTGACTGCGACAATATGGCGGACACTTCGGACAATTTTGACACATTTTTGGGACAATTGTCATTTTCACAGCAAAAAATGCATTTAAATTGCATTGTTTACTGTGGAAATGACAGTTGCAGTTTGGGAGTTAACCACAGGTGGCGCTGTAGGGAATGTGTGCCCTAATGTGTGTGTTTACAACTGTAGGGGGGTGTGGCTGTAGGTGTGACGTCATCGATCGCGTCCCCCTATTACAGGGATGACGCGATTGATGCTCCGGCCACAGAGAAGCACGGGGAAGCCGTGTGTACACACGGCTCTCCCCGTTCTTCCGCTCCAGGGACGGATCGCCGCACTGCAGCGGCGATCGGGTCCGCGAATCCCGCGGTCCCGGAGCTTCGGACCGGGTCGCGGGCGCGCGCCCGCGACCCACGGCTGGGTACTAAACCAACGTATATATACGTTGATGTGCCCAGCCGTGACATTCTGCCGACGTAAATGTGCAGTAGGCGGTCCTTAAGTGGTTAATACAGTGCAGTCGCCCTGTCCCTTGTGCAGAGAAAAACACCCCAAAGCATGATGCTACTACCCCCATGCTTCACAGTAGGGATGGTGTTCTTGGAATGGTACTCATCATTCTTCTTCCTCCAAACACGGTTAGTGGAATTATGACCAAAAAGTTCTATTTTGGTCTCATCTGACCACATGACTTTCTCCCATGACTCCTCTGGATCATCCAAATGGTCATTGGCAAACTTAAGACGGGCCTTGACATGTGCTGGTTTAAGCAGGGGAACCTTCCGTGCCATGCATGATTTCAAACCATGACGTCTGTCTTAGTGTATTACCAACAGTAACCTTGGAAACGGTGGTCCCAGCTCTTTTCAGGTCATTGACCAGCTCCTCCCGTGTAGTCCTGGGCTGATTTCTCACCTTTCTTAGGATCATTGAGACCCCATGAGGTGAGATTTTGCATGGAGCCCCAGTCCGAGGGAGATTGACAGTCATGTTTAGCTTCTTCCATTTTCTAATGATTGCTCCAACAGTGGACTTTTTTTCACCAAGCTGCTTGGCAATTTCCCCGTAGCCCTTTCCAGCCTTGTGGAGGTGTACAATTTTGTCTCTAGTGTCTTTGGACAGCTCTTTGGTCTTGGCCATGTTAGTAGTTGGATTCTTACTGATTGTATGGGGTGGACAGGTGTCTTTATGCAGCTAATGACCTCAAACAGGTGCATCTAATTTAGGATAATAAATGGAGTGGAGGTGGACATTTTAAAGGCAGACTAACAGGCCTTTGAGGGTCAGAATTCTAGCTGATAGACAGGTGTTCAAATACTTCTTTGCAGCTGTATCATACAAATAAATAGTTAATAAATTGTGATTTCTGGAATTTCTTTTTTTTGATTATGTCTCTCACAGTGGACATGCACCTACGATGACAATTTCAGACCCCTCCATGATTTCCAAGTGGGAGAACTTGCAAAATAGCAGGGTGTTCAAATACTTATTTTCTGCACTGTATATATATATACATATACACATACAATATATATATATATATATTATACACAAACACACACACACACAATATATATATATATATATATATATATACACTCTGTAGATGCAACATTGAAATAACCTATAAATATTTCATTATGCATCCAGCAATAGCAGCTGTGTTTGCTTTCACTTTGTCGACCCATCCTGAAAGTAGGTTGTTTAAGCCCCCGGGCTACCAGAGAGGTTGCAGAGGCACGATGCAGCCACGTGACTCTCTGGGTGGGAAGGGGTTAAACAACGTGAGCATCTGCTCCTAGTGCAGTATATGGAGGGCTGTCTAGTGTCTGAGCCTGGGACCACATGTTCGGCTGTCCTCCCATCCTGCCATCTCCCCCAATTATCTATTAACATCCAGGGCTGTGCACATGCTCTCAGGGGCTCTTTAACAGGCTTCTAGGAAAAAGCAGGGCAAGTACACAGCAGGGCTCTGGGAACACAGTAATGCAGAGTATGGGGAAGCAATCGCCTCTCTGTCTGCCTAATGGCAGTTTACTCACTGGCTTAGTGTTGTACCAGCCTTGTTAAAAATGTAACCCTTTCATAATTCTCTACAAGGCTCAAAGGACTTGGCTAAATGCTATTTTATGTAAACTAGCCACAATACTCAAACTTTGTAAAAAAAAGTTCTAATTTTCACCTCTGCATGTGAGCATTGTTCATCAACCTACCTTAGCTGCTCTGAATAAAGAAATTGTTCAGCTCACAAAATGTACTGGAGGCTTTCCCTGCTCTTTTCCTGCATGTTTTACAGTATGCCATCAATTAACAGGACTGCAGAAAAAAACTAGCATACAGTATTAAGAGATTGTTTACAATTGCAGTAGCCCTCAGAAGTGCAATCCATGAGAAGACAGGTGGTGAGGAGGCATTATGTCACCTCCTTACTGTCTGTTTTAACCCCTTAAAAAAACACACAATTGGTTGCTGGTTGAGGGGGGGTTTGAGTTGCGGTGTAGTCTAATTTTCTTGAAGTCACATTCGGTAAGTAATACTGCCTGCCAAATGTGACAGGTAGGATCGTTACTACTCCCATGTTTTTACTGCCCCCAGCCACAAGTGTAAACTAGGTCTAAGGGTATCCACCCAAAGGTTTTATACAAAACAACTTTCACCGTATGGAAAGCAGGTGTGAGGAATAATTTGCTGTATATAGCGATTTGATTAAATCCTTGTTTTCAAACAATATCCTCATTTTGGACTGGACTTGGATCCCTTTCATTAGAGTAGTAGTCCGATATCCAAGGCTTGCTATGCACAGACAATCTTTTATCCAAAAGAAAGAAGATTGGATACTCCTACAATATTGTTATACATTGGCTTGTGGTGCAATGTGATGTCACAAATGCTTAAAGTGGTTCTAAAGGTTGAACATTTTACTTACCTTAATGCATTCTCTGCATTAATGTAAAAAGCCTTAGTGCAGATCCCACCCCCCCCCCCCCCACTCTCCCCTTGTACTTATCTGAGCCTAATCTCGATCCAGTGATGTACACAAGATCAGAGCCGCCTCTCTCCTCTCTCTTCCTCCTCATAGGCTCAGATACAGTCTTTGTGGTAGACATTGGCTCCCACTGCTGTCAATCACAGCCAGTGAGGCCGAGATGTGGTCTGTGGGTCTTTGGACTCACAGAGTCATCTCAGGAACGAGCCCTCATGAATGCCCCATAGCAAGTGGCTTGCTGTGGGGCATTCAGCAGGGGGGAGAAACCAGGAGTGCTAGCTGGGAACCTGTGAAGAGGAGGATTGGGTCCTCTCTGTGAAAAACGATCATAGAGCAGGTAAGTATAACTTGTTTGTTATTTAAAAAAAAGGGGGGGTGTACGATCACTTTATGTGCTTCCTACAGATGCCCACTTTTTAGATTAATGCCATGCTGTTGGCACAAGTCGCTATTGTACGGATACAACACCTACTTTGTTCCTGAACAGGAACCTACAGGATTGTGTCAACTGGGCATTGGTTTTGGCTTCGCTTTGGACTTGTTTTACAGGCATGCAGCTTGCTTTCTAATGCATTGAGGATCATCTTGAGATGATTCTAACAAAAATCAGAATTGGCAAGGGTCTTTGACCTGCAGTGAACCTCCTCTGGATCTGCATTTAGCCTCCTTGAATATGTTTTCTTAGTTAAATTATAACTAAAGGAAAAACTTTTATTCAGATTTATATAGACTGGTGAGGGGTTAAAACGATGCCACCAGAACAGCCATGGAGAGGAAATCTTCAAATGGGGAAATTAGTTTCAGTGACAGCTATCTAAGAGGGGATTTTCCTTATATAGTTAAGAGTCATGTTAAGTCTACAGAACAATATATATTTCTTGATCGTACATCACGGGACACAGAGCGCATAGCCATTACATATGGGTTATATGGAGTACCTTCAGGTGTGGACACTGGTGTAATCAACTTCACAGGAAGTTCCTCCTATATAACCCCCTCCCACTGAGAGTGCTTTAGTTTTTCCGCCAGTGTCTTAGGGTGTTGGTCACGTCTAGCTGTCCTCGGAGGTCTCGGGACCCAGGATAGCTAGCCGGATCCGTCCGAAGTGCTTCAGAGCCAAGATGTACGGTACCCGGGGCCCTGCTGGAGTGGGGTTTTGCCTATAATGCCTCTCCTTGGAGGGCTGGATTCTGGGCTCCAGTGCTTTAGTCTCTTCCAAGAACTAAAAGTTACTGATGCCAGGATGCTATATAGGTCCAGGGGTGTGGGTTCCTTAACACAGGACCCCGGTCCCTGAAGGTCCAAGACAATACCCACGGAGATGGGGGAAGGCTGGGCCTCTTGCATTTTGCAATACCCTGCGGCGTGGAGGAGCAGGTAAGAGGGAACCTGCGGGACTTGGTTCGACTGGGTGTGTAGTGGTATCCCCTGGGGGTTCTGGTTGGCTAATGGTATGCTTGTGCATCAGCCACTATCTCCACTATGTCTGTTGAGGCAGGATGGGATTCTAATGTTTTCCAGATAACATGTAGATATATGTATACTTGTGTAAGTTATATATTTGCTACTCACCCAGGTCTGCCTGTTAACACTGATACTGCAACCCCACATGTTTTAAAGAGGAAATTGCTGGTTAAAACTCCTGTTTCTTAGGAAGCCCATGGGGACAGCTTCCTCGCTGTGTGTGCACTACAATAAGATTAGTGCTTACCTGGTGTCTGTTGGTGCTGCATAACGCTGGTCCATGTTGTTCCTCTGCTCTGCTTCCTCCATGTGGGTTCGGCGTGGTTGCGCGCGAGCGTCGTGCGCGCGATCGTGCGCGCGCGATCATGCGCGCGTGTGTGTGCGCGCGCATACGCGCGCGGCGTGTGCACGCCGCCTTTTATAGCGTCGGCGTGCGTCGGGGGGGCGGGCCAGCAGCGTCAGGGTCTGTATAAAGGAAAAACTTTTCTCTGGCTGGTCTTTCCCTCCTGGAGGCAGAGGAAGAAAGGATAACAGCGTGCAGCTGGGTCTTTTGGCCACACAGGGACACCTAGTGGCGGTTTAGTGGATCTTCAGGTCTAGGACTTAGGTCCACTATAGACCAGAAAAAAAAAAAAAAAAAAAAAAAAAAAAAAAAAAGGGTTTTTTTTTTGCTTAAAGGGACTCAGCCTTAGATCCAGCAGTATCTGAGTCTACCTTGGACTCGGCTAACGGGCATTGGTGTGTCAATACTCACAGGCTTCCTCGGTATTGTGCACCTCCCAGGCGGGGTAAAAAAGATTTTTTGGAAAAAAAAAAAAAAAAAAAAGAGAAAATATAAAAGAAAAGAGAGAGAAATTAGTTCTTTTCATTTTCTCTCATACCTGCCCTCATATTGGTTATTCCTAGCTACAACAGTCAGGTGTTGGCTATAGGGGTGACCCAAGGTTGTACAATGGCTCCAAAGGGATCTGGACCAGCAAGGCTGCTAAAGGTACCAAAAAGCAAAAGGGGTCTCCATCGGGGTCAGAGGATTTGGGCCAGGCTTCTACGGCCCCACCCTCGCCAGTCAGGACACGAGAGTGGCATAGTACAAGAGCCATTGGGGGTGCTGGGGGCAGAGGCGGCCCCCGATCCACCCATTCCCGTTTACGTGACGGAAGAAATGCTAGCAGCCACCATGTGTGGGCTAGAGAAAAGGTTAACTGCGTTGTTTTCCCGTCCTTGCCCAAGTAGCAAGCGGGCTAGATCCCTTCACCCAGTGTGGGGTTTTCAGATGCGGAGGTCTCCTCTTCAGAGGAACGGGACCCACAAGGGGATCAGGCAGACCCAAGTCCCGACGGTTCAGACAGGGAAAATTCCACTATAGATGAATATTTTTCGGCCTCTCAAGCGGAGGGCCTGTGGATCCAGTCTTTGACAGAACTAGTAGCCCCGGAGGTATCCTCATTGGGTTCTTTAAAGGCCCCATTAACTGGTGCATCCTTTCCAATGCACCCCCTTCTGCGGAACGTGATTTACCAAGATTGGGCTCGACCTGATAGAATCTTTGTCCCTCCTAAAAGATTCTCTATTCTCTACCCTATGGAAGAGGAATATGTAAAGAAATGGGCTCTCCCTACAGTGGACGCAGCCATTTCCTGCGTGAATAAATCCCTGACTTGTCCGGTTGAAATTCGAGACCCTACTGAAAGCAGCTTTTACCTCAGTAGGTGCCATGGTTCAGCCAGCAGTAGCAGCCATTGGTGTTTGTCAGGCCTTGAAGGATCAGGCAAAGCATATATTGAAGGACATGCCGGCTCAGCATACTCATGAATTAGCAGAATTCCCTAGGGTTCTCTGCTTTGCAGTAGATGCTATTAAGGACTCCATCCAACAGGCATCCCGTTTATCTCTACTGATGGTTCACATGCGTCGTCTTTTGTGGCTAAAGAACTGGTCAGCAGAGGCACCTGCAAAAAGCTTCTAGCAGGGTTTCCCTTTCATGGGGGAAGACTATTCGGGGAAGACCTAGATAAATATATCCACACCATATCAAGTGGAAAAAGTACTTCCTTACCGGTCAAGAAAAGACCGCGTGGGCCACGTTTAAACGACAGGCCATTGCAGGCTCGGCCCCTTCGACTTCCCGTCAGTATCGACGGCCTCCCGGGCGTTTCAACAGTTAATAGCCGCCCACAGGGACAAGCCGCGGCAAACAAGAGGCCCTGGTCTCGCAAGCCGGCTAAACCAGTCATCAAATCAGATTCATGAAGGGGCGCCCCCACTCTCTTGGGTGGGGGGAGAGGACTTCAGTTTTTCTCCGAAGTCTGGAAGGCCAGAATTCCCGACTCTTGGGTTCGGTCCGTAGTAGCCTCAGGCTACAAACTAGAGTTTCGAGAAATCCCCCCTCCTCATTTTCAGGGGTCAAGTCTTCCAAGCGACCCGTTAAAGAGGGCCTCTCTCGTAAAGGCGTTGGATCGCCTCTTGCTCCAAGGAGTTAATTGTAGAAGTACCAACCCAAGAAAGGGGTCTGGGATTCTACTCCAACCTTTTTGTTATACCAAAAACCCAATGGCGACGTCAGGCCTATATTAGACCTCAAACGCTCCTAAATCGCTTTCTAAGGATTCAGACCTTCCGTATGGACTCCATACGTTCAGTGACAACCAGCCCTGCATCAGGGCGACTTCCTAGCATCTATAGACATAAAGGATGCATATCTGCATGTGCCAATTTACCCAGCACATCACAAGTTTCTTCGTTTTACGATAAACCAAAGTCATTATCAGTTCGTAGCCCTCCCTTTCGGGTTGGCAACAGCTCCACGGGTATTCACAAAGGTGTTAGCCCCGGTACTAGCCGTCCTAAGGACAGAAGGCTTCTTGGTCCTAGCATACCTGGACGATCTCCTGGTTATCGACAGTTCAGCTTCCAACCTCAATCATGCAGTAGTCCGCACAGTGCGGCATCTAGAAGAGTTCGGGTGGATTGTGAACAAGAAAAATCAAGGTTACATCCCACAAGACAGTTGGAATATCTAGGCTTTCGGTTAGATACAGAATGCCAGAAGGTATTTTTACCTCAAGAGAAGATCAGGTCGTTGATTCAAACGATTCAAATAGTCTTAGGCAAAAAGAAGCCGACTATTCGCCTATGCATGCGACCTGCTGGGGAAGATGGTGGCCGCCTTCGAAGCAGCGCCCTACGCCCAGATCCATACCAGAATTCTGCAAGCAGCTATTCTCTCTGCTTGGAACAAGTCCATACAGGCATTAGACCGTCCATTAGTTCTTTCTCCAGAAGTCAGGCACAGCCTGTACTGGTGGCTGATCCCTCAAAAATTATCAAAAGGGAAACCTTTTGCCCCATCTCGTGGAAAATAGTAACCACAGATGCCAGCCTAACAGGTTGGGGGGCAATCTTAGGAAAAACGGACCAGCAGGGACAGTGGTCAGAGGCAGAAAGTTGCTTCCCATCAATGTCCTAGAGATCAGAGCTGTTCGGTTGGCCCTGGTCGCCTGGACTCTCCCCCTGCAGGGTCTGCCAGTAAGGATACAGTCCGACAATGCCACGGCGGTGGCATACATAAACACCAGGGGGGCACAAAGAGCTGGCGGCTCAAAGGGAAGTAAACCTAATTTTTGCATGGGCCGAAGCCCATGTACCCTGCATCTCAGCAGTGTTCATCCCAGGGATAGACAATTCTCAAGCAGATTTTTGAGTCCGTCAACAGTTGCTCCCGGGAGAGTGGTCTCTTCACCCCCAGGTATTCCAAGAGATTTGCCAAAGATTCGGAGTTCCCGATGTGGACATCATGGCAACAAGATTCAACAAGAAATTGGACAAATTTGTATCCCGAGCAGGGACCCCTCGGCCTACGGGACCGATGCGTTGGTTTGCCCCTGGCACCAGTTTTCTCTCCTGTATGCGTTCCCTCCACTACAGATGATTCCCGCCTTCTACGAAGGATCAGGGTGGAGCGCAGGCCGGTGATCCTGGTGGCCCCAGCCTGGCCCAGAAGGGTTGGTACGCACTCATCGTGAGGATGTCAGTAAGGGCACCGTGGCCACTCCCCCTGCGCCCAGATCTGCTGTCTCAGGGCCGATCTACCACCCTGCTTCACAGCAGCTAAAATTTGATGGCTTGGCGGACTGAATCTCTAATTCTTACGGGCAGAGGCCTCTCGGCCCAAGTCATATCTACGTTAATTCAAGCTAGAAAGCCAGTCTCTAGAAATATCTATTACAGAGTCTGGAGAACCTATGTGGAGTGGTGCGAGTCTCAAGGAGGGCATCCTCGCAAGTTTTTTATTGACAGGATCTTGCGATTCCTCCAGGTTGGCGTTGACAAGGGGTTGGCTCTTAGTACTCTAAAGGGGCAGGTGTCTGCCTTATCGATATGGTTTCAAAGGCCTTTGGCCACACATTCGCTTGTAAAAACCTTTTTGCAGGGGGTCTTGCATGTAAATCCCCCTATTAGAGCTCCCCTCTGCCCCTGGAATTTAAATCTGGTCTTGTCAGCTTTACAAAAGCAGCCGTTTGAACCTCTGACAGAAATCCCTCTTGTGCTGCTAACCCGAAAGTTGGTTTTCTTGGTGGCTATGGCTTCGGCCAGAAGGGTCTCCGAGCTGGCAGCCTTGTCTTGCAGGAACCGTACCTTATTCTGCATAAGGACAGAGTGGTTCTGCGGCCTCAGCCTTCTTTCCTTCCTAAGGTCATATCCAGTTTTCACTTGAATCAGGACCTAGTCCTACCATCCTTCTTTCCTACTCCCCAGTCCAGAGAGGAAAGATTGCTTCATACTTTGGATGTGGTCCGAGCCATGAGGGTTTATCTCAAGGCTACAGAAAAGATTAGGAAAACAGATGTGCTTTTCATTCTTCCGGATGGCCCCAAGAAGGGTCAGCCGGCTGCCAAGTCTTCCTTGGCTAGGTGGATTAAGCAGCTGATTTTTCAGGCCTATGGTCTGAAGCGCGTTCCACCTCCCTTATCAGTTAAAGCCCATTCTACGAGGGCCATGAGTGCCTCTTGGGCGGCACACCATCAGATCTCTATGGCACAGGTTTGCAAAGCGGCAACCTGGTCTTCCGTACATACGTTTACTAAATTTTATAAGTTGGACGTCACAAAGGCTGCGGACGCAGCATTTGGGCAGGCGGTCCTACGGGCAGCAGTATAGAATCCTCTGGCCCGGTTCACGCCCCCTTTTTCTGTTGGTGGAGCTATTTTACCTCCTGATATAGTTTCTGTTTGGCTATCTTTTGCCTTACGGTCTCCCTCCCTTCATAGAGCATTGCTTTGGGACATCCCATATGTAATGGCTATGCGCTCTGTGTCCCGTGATGTACGATCAAGAAAAAGGGATTTTTAATAACAGCTTACCTGTAAAATCCTTTTCTTGGAGTACATCACGGGACACAGAGCTCCCACCCCTCCTTGTGGGAACATTGTGTAACCTCAGAGAAATTGCTTGCTACAAACTAAAGCACTCTCAGTGGGAGGGGGTTATATAGGGAGGAACTTCCTGTGAAGTTGATTACACAGTGTCCACACCTGAAGGTACTCCATATAACCCATATGTAATGGCTATGCGCTCTGTGTCCGTGATGTACTCCAAGAAAAGGATTTTACAGGTAAGCTGTTATTAAAATCCCCTTTATATCTAGCGACTCGCTCTAGGCTTTTATATGAGTGGCTGGCGCGCGGCTCGCAGCAAGGTTATATAGGCCTGTCTTGTGACGTCGCAGTCCCATTATGCTCCGGTAGGTACACGTTGCTACTACGGAGC